>CM023101.1:4437050-4878654 GCA_013103745.1 Gardenia jasminoides
CTGTTGTACTTCGTTCCAGTTACGTATTGCTTATATTACCATTTTGGCCATATGCTTTTGACTCACAAACTTTGCTCACCCTCATTCGTTTTGATTTTTCATGCCAGTGGCGAGAATCCGAAACCTAGATAGAGCTAGTGCCATTTTTTTGGCTTTGTTTGAGTATCACGAGAAATGTTTATATATTCTTTTGGTGGTATATATTTTGACTACTGAAAATATGACTAAGAAATATGGCTCGAGGATTTTAAGTATTTTAAGTGGATAAGCGTAATCTCTAGAATTACAACATCACTTCTGAGTTTGCTCGTAAATGTTACTATGATTGGTGGTTTTACACATTTTAAGTTAGTATTTATCTTTGCAGTCTTTCAGTCCGTGAGTTGGGCTGATAACCGTAACCCTTTAGTTAGCTTTAGGGAAGTAGAAGCTGTCGCCTAGATATTTGTACCCTCCAGCATGATCTACTGGCGGCCCGAGGTGTGAAACACGGTCGATCCACCACAATGGTGTTGGTAGCCATGTGGCGCATACGACATCTGTCACGGAGATGTGCTCCAGATGGCTACACCTAGATGCCGACTACCACCGTACTAGCCACCACCTACATTCCTAGGAGGCTGGCGGCGCTCAACAAAGCTCACAGCAGGTCAACATGGCATGGAATGTCACGTGGGGTATAGGTGGAAGGCGGCGCAAGGCGCCGTTCCACCTCAATATCTTTTATAAACTCTGACACAAACTCTCGGTGCATGGAGATGATGCTGTCCTGCTGCTTGCATAATGCCTCGAGAATCTAATGCTGTATGTAATGAAGCAACATAGCAGCTCTGTTGAGAATCGGCCGCTACGTTCAGTTACGTATTGCTGAATCGATAATGTCATACTTGTGAGTTTGATCATGTAGTTATTTAAAATTTGTGTCTATTATTGGGTTGTGAGAAACTTACGAGATGCTCTACTCACCATACAGAGCCTCGAGAGCCAGGAGGATGTAAAACCAGATTTGATGCGTGAGAAGCTATGCTTAAGCTATACCACCAAAAATAGTCATGGGATGGATAAATAGTATCATCAACCTGATACCATCAGCCACCATCCCATGCACCCGATGTGTCCACATCAATATAATACCGTGTACCGTACCCCAATCCACGTTCTTCTTACGGTGACTAAATTTATGTGGCGACGTATTCCGGCCAAGTGAGGAGCCGAGGCGCGAACTCACTGTAAGCGGCGCCGCGCCAACTGGAGTGGGGAGATGGGGTACGACAACCTCCCAACGAGATGATGTGCGTGACAGATCTCCAAATGTCCGCGTCCTGCAATACAATATAAAGAGAGAGATGCAAGGAGTAATCTCAGAATACAGGAGCCAAGCAGGCCCGGCAAAATTCTGAGGAGAAATCGTCATCACAACATCATAAAGGGTGTACAAAACTGTTAGTTTAAACAAATGTGAAAAAGATTCACGCCGCAGGACCAATTAATACTAAATACTTCATATTATATTAGAGATCGCGTTTAGGCATGTGGTAGATTGTCGAATAACTTGAAAGCATAATTTATATAACATTGCGTACTTATTCATGGGTATTGCCCAAAATTATCTCAACAAGCAGTAAACCCGGTCCTTCAGTCTCTAATAGCTGGCAGACATGTATATAACTTTCTATGTAAAGTGAATAACATCCCACCTGCAAAATCATTAAAAAATAAATAATGTTGGTAGCTCATTTCTATGTGGTTCCAAGTTGGTGCAAGTATTAAATTAGTACTATACTAACTCCATACCAAGGTGAGGGGACTCAGTGTACTTTTCGATGAGGCATAATATGGCGTAATCCATTCCCCTTCATATCTGCGGTTTGAAAGGGGTTATATATTATTTAGAACTTATAACAAATAATTTCTAACACTACATCCCACGTTGAGTACACTTAATACCGTCCTTTGCAGAAGCACTGATCTTGTAATATCTGTAACCTCAGGCGAGTGAAGCGGTTGCATAAGAGAGACCCGATCTGAGGGAATGCACGGGCTGCACTCCCAGGCCCCTTTCCTCAAGTGTCTAAATCTTCGAAGTGGAAGCCACGTGAGGGAAAGTTTATTCCAGACTTATCAGAATAAATACCCACCTAACGGCAATACAAAATGTGAATACGTGCCGCTATGCAGATGTCTCATCCGTAGCAGCATTAGCGGCGGGCCCTTATCAACACCCTAGACAAACCTTCAGCGCTCTCAGTGGCCCCGATCAAGTCGATTAGGTCTGCGGGAAAAAATCTAAAGCTCACAAATGCCACTCCTCTGCGGTGTGCGCCAGCCTCCTCTATGGCGGTGGTCCGTCACAATGCGTGATCCCCAGCCTTGACCTCAACGTCACAGCCAAGGTCCAGCGTAGCCTTTCCGACGAGGGGTGGAGTGTATTGTCTCCGGGTCTTCATCTCTCCACTAAGCGGTGATCAACCCATGATCAAATCGCGATAACCGCGCCAGAGTACACCTCCTGAATCCATCATGGGAATCTTGGTGGAGTACACCTTTCAGACTCTCGATGCAATGGTCCAGGAATGCTATCCGGTGGGACAACGGGCCTGATCACTGGTATATGACGAGAATATGGAATGGGCCCTATAGGCGTCCGTATATTAATATCAGGTCAAATGTCCTGACCCGGGGAACATCCATTGCAGTGGGTATCAGCCATAACACCACCCTCCCTCCCATAAAAAAAAAATTTAAACTATCTATAAATACAATTATTGAATAAGTTTCGATTATTTAAAAACATAGAATCAATAAAACCTAATCTTACAAATTAAACACCACAACATAAACAATTTAAGCCCTTTAAAACATTCCCAGAGCTCTATATTTAATGAAAAAGTAAAAGCGTACATTGTCCCTCTTTCTTTTTTTGATGGGGAATAATACCAAAACTATTAATGATTCTCAGGTTCGTTTCAATGAATGGGGCAGTCATAAATGACAAAGACATGAGCAATGGAACAAAGTAAAAGCAGCAGGCAAAGCGTCAAAACAAATTGTAACATATGCTCTCAAATTTGGAAGGCCTTTCAGGTAGAACTACATTTATACAAAATTTGTGAGAACCTCCCTATAATATTAGGCAAAACTCCTACCAACAAACACGTTTCCTTCCATGCTTGAAATATATAAACTAACACACTAAGCAACATTTTACATACCACTTAAAGGATTACATGAGCAGTATATCAACCATACGAATTTAAAATCTGCAAATAAAAAACGCAAAAGAACAAATGACGATGGGGTACAAAGGACAACATGAGGAGAGGCGCACAAACACATACTACTATTCACGACCTAAAATTTGGACATTTCTTACTCTGTTATGACCCCTTTCGCGGTAATTAGTACACCTTCTTGGTCTCTCTAGATCCATTTAGATTCAATTCTTCTTGCTCGAGCCCTTCACGCCTTTCTTTGTGACTACCTTTATATCACCTTGCAGGTTCCCACCCGGGGATCGCCCAATTATCAGGATCTTGGTGGGGGTGAAAATTTCAGAATCTGCGGAACCACCCGAGTTTTTTGGTGAATAAGTGATCTACAGCGTATTCAGTTGTCCCTGATGTCACACAAACAGCTATAAGCATTATGGGAAGTAGCAGTATACATGTACCACTTTCCACTTTGAGCATTCATTCTCAAGTACTTGATAGTCTCAATGGCTGTTGCTTACCATCCCATTACGGCGGCTGTCACAGCTTAATACACCAGTTGGTGCATGATACTCCGACCCTGTGCATTCTACTTTCTTTTGTTAGCATTAAAAATGTCCTGCCATATTCTTAGAAATCTATGACCACAATGGCCAGCATCCATTT
Source organism: Gardenia jasminoides (assembly GCA_013103745.1). Classification (NCBI taxonomy): domain Eukaryota; kingdom Viridiplantae; phylum Streptophyta; class Magnoliopsida; order Gentianales; family Rubiaceae; genus Gardenia; species Gardenia jasminoides. The sequence goes on from CM023101.1 coordinate 4,440,926, forward strand.
CTTCTCCCTCTTAAATGATTCGATAGTCGGTGGAATGTCATATCGCATGCAATTGGCGAATCGCCATTACCCCTTTGGAACTTGTTAATATAACTCAGGACATATTGGTAGTAAAATTACTAGCGATGACATCCATCGTAAACAAGAACACTATTTTCCTCTTCAATTTTACGGATCATCATGGCGCATCAAAGAAATTTTTTGCTGCATCTCACCACTTTAATCCCCTCCATTTACACATCGTGAGCTTTCCTGCGCCGGCAATCTCACCAAGATGTAATTCTTTATGACAGCGATATCATTAGATTGCTTCGACATGTTGAAGGCAAAATAAACGGGAAACCACCCGACTCCATCGATAGTAGTCGTGTGTTGGCATTGCTCGGATGATACCTGCCAGTTGCCGATCGATATAACACATATAGAATAATGGTCTTTCAGCACATGATATCATAACTGGTACATGAACCAGTCCTAACTCTCGATTGTCTCCTCATCCACTAAAGTATAGGCAAGTGGAAGTATACGGTTGTTCGCATCTTGGCTGATGGGAGTTTGCGCTGTACCTGAAATACATGGGATGGGTTACCCGATCAACACAAACCAGGTACGCTACATGGTGAGAGCATACATAATGTAGGTCGAATACACAAAACACATACCTAAATGTTTGAAGCGGTCCTTTCTTTTATCACAGGTGAATTACACCGCATGCTCTTAACAGAACCAGTTTGGCTAGCATGAAGTGCATGCATGTATGCAGGAAAGTCGTTAAATTTGTATCCCATGTTAGAATACAATATCAATAGCTTTCATACCCATTTTCCGCCATGCTTAGTGGGTGATGTCGACCTTCAAATCAGTCTTTATAGCAGATATTATGTTTTAACTTTGAAACTAGGATCGTCCTCAACATTCCGGACTATGTGACTATGCCATGATGAGCGGTGAATTCAAGTTTTTGTATTGTTGCGGGACAATGTACCAAGGCAAGTGTGATCTCTCTAGTCCATCTAGTAATCTCCAAGTCCAGTGAGTCTTCTTGAGGTGCTGCATTGAACCGGTCGCAATCTTGGAATTTTCGCCCGTCCACACCATGACTTGCATCTTGCCACCAAAGTATCCCTCTCTTACTCACCGACAACCCGAACTCTCTATTTTTGCTTGATGGACCATAGCGATGGCCTTCCACGAGCTACGCCCCTTTCAAATCTCATGTACAGAGCAAATCTTCTTACTCTCCTCATTTGTATATAGGAATATAACCTTGTAATCATTATCACCCGCGGTCGCGGGCATCATAGGTTCCAAGGTTACGAAAAAATGTCAAACCTCTTTAGAACATATCTACGACCATAGCATTATCAGCTCATGTTACGGTTGCTGGGTTAGGCGGACGAAGTCATGAACAAAGCGGTTATTCGCGTATCATGTTGGGAAACCACGCATGTAGCCGGTCTCATCATCGGTAAAATCCTGGAAGCGTCCGGGTGAACTCCCTCTGCCTCTTTACATCCTCTACATCAACCTCTGTCGGTCTCATTATGCAGTAGGAATTATAATTTTTGTACGGTGTAAACATCATCATCATAAATTTTCGGGTACTTGGACCGGTTACGTGATATGCATTTAGAATTGCTGGAATGGAGATGTAGGCTCGTGAAGGTAGACATTGAGTCAAGGCCATGGAGCGGGGCTGTGAGTGTGTTGAGAATCGTGAGATGCCTTCAAAATACCCACCACACAACAGCGGTTTGTGACCATAAGCATTTCCCAGATATATCTACGGCGTGTGATGCGATCACGGATCCGTCCTGAACCTGTCCGTAGGGAGGCTGATACACCCTCATTGGTTCCATTGTACAAGCATTGAGCAGGGGAAATCATCAGACCAGCGTTTTTTGGGTGGGAAGTGGGCCAATTTCCTCTACTCAATGTAGATTTACGCAATATCTGTGGATCGTGTCATGCACAAATGCGTTACATATCCTCAATATTTCGTAATCCACTATTGGGAAGTAGTGTAAAATGGAGGCGACCGCAGCGGTTGTGAACAATAATTTAAGTTTGAACATCTCTTGTCCACTCCCTTATATTCATAGAATTTGTCCAACTAACTTATGGTATGAAACTCTATACTCGATTTTATTGATCGATTCAAAAGGGGAAATAACATACACACCCCTCACGATACTGTATTTGCCCTCCCCAATAGAAAATACTACGTGGTAAGTGCATTTCGAGCCGGACATGTTCCCGAATTCTGTAATCACAAAACTAACAGGATGATCAAGAAGATACTCATTACATCAATTTATACTAGATAGAAGCACAAAATTACGAACAACAAATCTAGAATTTGGTTAGCGCAGCATAAGACGTGTTGCGTATTAAGGATTCTATTGAAAGCTAAAATCTCAAAGTAGGAATGTAGAAAAATTTCAGCAGAGTCTCCCCTACAATATGACTAAATCTCCATGCCAGCAATTCCAATTCATTCCAATAGCAAAAGAAAGTAATATGAAAGGAAGCCAGAAAAATAAATACGAAGGGTTGGCATTAAGGCATATGTTAGAATAAGAATGAACAATAAAGTGTACTCAATCATTGTATGAATACATACGTTGCAGTCTAAGAACCGCCAACAGAAAGATGTACTGTTATAGACGAATACTGAGCTGTATTCGTCAAGAACAGTGAGCCGATTTTAGCATCGCTATGCTTACAAGGGTAGCAGTGGAAAGGAAAATGAAATGGATAAGTTAATGAACATGTAGGGAAGAAATGCAATCATAACACTGCATCAGAACAAGCAATTGTAACATTCCATTTAACCAACATTCCCATAATAAATTCTGCAAGAATGACTGCAAATGACTTGTCTAACCACAGCTTCCATTTGTGTAGTTAGAATGTTTTGGGAAGTTTACTTAAAAATTAGTAAAAATTTTGGCAGAATCCCCTATAACATGACTAAAACTCCCTGCCACTATTTGCATTTTATTACTGAACGAAAGCATTGAGTGATATGCATAGGTATATGACAACAATAGTATTAGAACTTTCTATTGCAGTTTGGGTACAACGAATAGAAAAAAATAGCAAACTAATAAGAGAAGATTAAGGTCAAGAAAATCAAATAAGGCATGCATCCTTCAACCATACATCTGCTAACATCAATCACAATTGTCAATTATTCTGGAGTTGAGATTACTAACCTAGATAGTAATCTGCAGGTCCCCTAGAGCCTCGAAAATGCATTGCAAAATCCTCCCAGTGTATAGCAGCAGTTTTGTCTGCAAATTATCCAGAACGGAGTTGTTAATTACCAGTCAATCATAGGTGGAGCATAGTCGTACGCAGAAGAATGCAAACTAATTGACATCGCCATAATCAGTAAATTCACAGCACCATACTTGCTCATTGAGAGCTTGTACAATAAAAAAGTATTTGCATATGTGTAATTTGTAGCTTTTAAGCAAAACGCACTTATTTGTCACCTTTCAAAAGTTGATTATAAAAATTTAAAACTTTTTATCGTAAAACATAAGTGGTAGGTGAAAAAATGTTAGTACAAAGTATTGAGAATGAATAATGAAAAATTTCAGCACCACGCGAGACCAAAACCAAAAATATACCATATATCCAATCATTCTCGTCGAAATTAATATATACAATGGTAGATGGCCTTTTTTTTCCCATTATGAAATCAGAAAAAATGTTTCACTGAAACGCTTACCGAACATTCAAAAAACAAGACTCCATTGTTCTCTATACAATACTCAGACAGATGAATTTGTTTGTTTCAAATCATCCAGGTGCGGAACACATAGAATATGATACGAACAACATTATAAAACTCAGATAATCCCTGTCAGGAAAAAAAGGAAATAGATACGTATATGACGAAACAGCAGGAATCTCAACGTCGATAACGATGGTGAAATCAAGAAGAATGGAGGAGGACGAGTAATCTAGGCAACAAAGAGGAAAGGAAGGAAATTACACTAAAGATTGCATATGCCGCAAAAAGTGTATTTTACTCCTGACCACTGAAAAGCTCAATCGGAAGCCAATCAAAACATTCGTTAAGGTGCAATAAATATCAATATTCTCTAGCTAAAGGAAAAAGTTACAAATGTGTAATAGGTTTAAAGGACTGAATTAGTTCTCATGTATCAACTTTTGTTTAAAAATACTGATACTTCCGTGTGATGTTGAAGTCAAAGAAATTTGGAAAAACGTAGAATATGTGTACCTTGGACCTTATTAGTTGGGTATTATTTTGGTTTTACATTGCATTTGCCTAATTTGCTACCAAATGATCAATGGTTTCCTTTATAGGGTCTAATTGACTCAGCACGCCAAGAATTAAGACTTGCTCATGATAAAACTATTGTCTTGCAGTTTTTATAAATTTCTGGTGAGTCTTTTAATTCTTTCTTTCCCCCTCCTAGGTAGCGTTATATAGCTAATGATAGCAACCACAATTGATTTCAACTATCATCGCATCATCTCAACTCGAGGTGCGTTCGAGAACGTGATGCTCAGCATATCTCACCGAAACCCTAATCGCTCATTGTCTTGCTTTCATTTCTGCTTAATGTAATCCAAAACTTTTTTTTGGTCAAGTTGGTTCCTTCCACAATAAAATCAATGCAAAATGGGACATATTTAACATAAATATGGAAAACTAAAACAAAACAGAAATCTCAATACAAAATTGAGGGAAGATATTATGACGAATTTCGAAGGGACATTATGTAAACAAGGTTTTTAAAAATTTCGGCAGAGTCTCCCCTATAAAATGACTACAACTCCCTGGCCAGCATACACAATTTTTCCAACTGAGAACTTCAAGACAATTCTCAATGGCAGTGTCTCCGCACATCAATTCACTTAATAAAATATATTGCATCTTCAAGCTTGGGTGCCTTAATCATTCCAAACCGGACACCCAAAGCCTCAATGGTTAAAGTGAAAAATACACGTCACAGAAGTTAAGTCATAAAACTTCAACAGTATAAAACATGGTAACGCCTAATCGCAGAATTGCATTTATGTCAAAGTAGTCGTGGAATTTACAATCATTAAAGAGCAGGAGGAAGTAGTCAACATGTTATGCAATTACACTGAAGGCATTCATGAAAGTGTACTAATAAAAAGCATATATTGCGAGTCTGCTTCAACCATTTAGTAAATAAATGTCATGTCCAGACACATGTAGCATGTTTGAGGGTAAACGAAAATAAATGCAACGCGAAATATACAATGTAGATACGCTACTGTACTATCTATGCCTCTATAACATAACTTACTTGTCCAAGCAGAGAAGCAACACAAGCACCGGTATGTACAAACTGACCTTCTTTTTCTAAGGCTAAACAACCTCCAACTGAGCCTATACTTCCGAATATCTGAAACAGAATAACATATTGAACTTTTCATCAAAGTGAAAGGCAAAAAAAAAATAAAAAATGGACATTATTAAATAAGTGAAGCAGCATGCTTTTCCAGCCACTTGTGCTAAAAAGAAGGAGAGTATGCGTGTCAATTCATGCAAATCATGTCGAAATTGACGAACTTAGAAAGGAATTATGTAAACTACATTTAACAAAATTTCACCATCATCTCAAACCCAAAACAACTACAACTAACAGTCAGCAAACAAGAATTTTAAAAAACCGTCAATGCGTCACAAAGTCGCGAACATAAAGCCATGCCCTAAACCCTAAATATATGTATTTTAGATATCAGGAATTATTACTTTGCAAGCATCCCAACAACCCTATAATTGACATAACAAAAGTAATCCAATGATAAAAACAGGTTCTTGGGGTTACATTTATCATAATTATTATATTTTATTTCAAACAGCTCTCATTGTCTATAATATTTTATTTTATTTTCACCGACCAGACTTACAATTTAAAAAGTGTCACTTATCTATAATATTTTACATTTTTTATAACATTTTCGACTAAGTTCGAATTGTATAGACGATATTTTCCTCTTAGGGAATTTGCACTGCCCTCTCATTGCTCACTTTTTCTTTTAAATTGTACATAATAATCAAAAATTAGAATTAAGGCCAAAAGACGATGGCCTACGAATTTAGTAACTACAATCACAAGCAATTTGCTTTTTTTAAACTATAAACGAATAATACAAGTTTATGTCATATGTTCTTAAAAATATTTTTCCCTATAAATTTTATCTTAATTTCGCCAGAGTATCCCCTATAAAATGATTAAAACTCCCTGCCAGCAAACACAATTTTTTCCTATCCCCAAACATGCTTAACATACACTTGATAATTTTTAACTCTCCCTAATGAAAATACCAGATCATTTTTATTTACTTATCCCATGTATAAATTCAACCAAATATTTACAAATATTACTATCAAACAATTCCTAATGAGAGTATAAAATTCAAATCTTTCGTCCACTGCAAACTCATCAAGAGTACTTATTTCTATCTTATTATGCTGGCTTTTTATCAATAATCTAGTTTTCATTTCGCAATATAGATAGAAACGGAAAATAAAAAAATGACAAACCAATGCATTTATTTTCAGCTTTCGTCATGCAAATGGTGAAAACATTAATTCACTTAATGAGGCCACAGCAATTAAAAAAATATTTTTTTTTTTGAAAACTTAGAAAGACATACACATACAGTATCAATTGCATTAGAAGCACGGAATTAAATATGTAATTTTCAAAAACTACAACTACAACAAAGGGGGGGAAGAAACGAACAATAAAATACCAATGTGGTAATATTCAGCTTTCCCCAAAAAATTGGTGAAGAGGTACTTCACCAATTTTTTCACATCCGCTAAAGCAACTACTAATGTTCAGAAACTACAGATCAAGCAAAAAGGGTTCAACAGAAATTTTAAAAAAAAATTCGCAACTGAAATGCAAAAAAAAATTAGCACCAGAAACGCAATAAAAAAAATTGCAATGTAAATCAAAAGCTCACCAAGGCCAGACCCTTTCCACATCCGGCGATTCAACAACTAATTTTCAAAAAGTTCACATGAAGTGAAAAATTTGCAACAAAAATCGGAAAGAAATTTCGGAACCGGCAACGGAAAAAAATTTAGCAACAGAAACGCAAAACAAAAAAAAAAAATTGGCTGTCTAAATCAAAACCTCGCCAACTCCGGACCTTTTTTTTTCATCACAATTTTAGAATTTTCTCCTCAAACCAACAAGGCAGGAGAAGATGGAACTCACCTCTACCACGACAAATTCAGGATGGGCGACAACCCACAGTAGGCGTGGCGTCCTTTTCCACCTACAAGCCTTGATTTTACAGACAGCTCCTCAATTCTCAGATGCTCTAAAATTAGGTGCACAAATAAATTACATAAAAAAAATTTAGCTCGTCACGCTACACAAGGGAGAGATATTAAAGAGGCCAATGCATTCATTTTCAACTTTCTCAAACAAATGGTGAATAAATACTTCTTGAAGGAGCAAGCAGCTATTGCAGTAGTAATTTTCAGAAACTACAAATTAAAAAAAAATAGGGACAGGACAGAAACGAAAAAAAAAAATTTGGCAATGTCGTAATATTCAGCTTTGTAAAAAAAATTGGAAAAACTACACATCAAGCAAAAAAAAAAAGCATCAGAAATGGAAAAAAAATAGCGCAGCAGAAATGGGAAAAAAAAAATTCGCAACAGCACTTTCGGACCTTAAGCGCAGCAACTTGATGGCAAAAACAGCTACCTCTGCGACCGATTGCTGGATGGACCAGCAAGGATGGCGCCGTGGCCGACGATTCCAAGCTCCAACCGGTTGATTCCGCCGCTTTCCTCCCCAAAAACGCTGCTACAATCTCGAACTTTGGACAACCTTCAGCTTTTCCTTCGGTTGAAGGACACAATTGTTTGCTCCGAATCGATTTCAATGCTTTGATGGAGATTTCCCGATCTGTTCCACCTCAATTTTGCGATTTCCCCAATTTCAGATCGAGGTTTGGTTTTACAGAATAACCGACTCTGTTGTGGAGGTGTTGGGTGTGGTTTTGTCCAAGAAAACTCACATTCGTGAAATGCGAGCTACGTGAAACTCGCATTTCTGAAATGCGAGATCTACGTGGAAATTCCATTTCCTTCTCCTTTTCTTTTTTTGTCCGTGTATTACTAAACTCGCATTAGGTAAATGCGAGTTCTCTTGAACTCGCATTTACATAATGCGAAAACTCTATTTTCAGCAACCCCACCCCAAACAACCCCAGTCACAGAATTTCTTTTTTTTTCCATCACAAACTTGGAATTTTCTCAACTTAATCATGGGATAACACTAAAAAGGAGTTATTGGAGGACTTAGCCTTAGAGCATAAAAAGTGATCAGATGGAAACTTAGCTCTGACTCCTTTTTATTTGCTGTGAGAAACTAGCTTGAAATCATCCTCTTGCTGAAGTTTATCTTGAACTTGCTGAACAAGGGGATCTAAATTAAAAATATCAGTAACAGGAGCTGTTGTTTCCAACTGCTGAATATTGCTGTCTCCACAAGTAGAAAAACCACCACTAGCTTCCTCTGTATTCTAAAAATTATTCTTCTCCGAAACAAACGCAAATTCACCATCAATAAGACCATCATCTTGCTGATTAAGCATACTAGCTTGGTCCAAAGGATGATCCAAGTGCTGGCCAACGTCAATTGCCAAAAGTGAAACATTCGCAGGCAATGTTTTAGAAACAATCACCACGGAATCTACAGCCACAGAAGGCTGAAATAGAACATCATCCCCAGTAACACTCAAAACCACTAAATCATTCTGGCAAGAAGCCATAGCAATGGAACCCAGGGTAGCAGACATATTCTGTCTACAGCCACAGAAGGCTGAAATAGAACATCATCCCCAGTAACACTCAAAACCACTAAATCATTCTGGCAAGAAGCCACAGCAATGGAACCCAGGGTAGCAGACATATTCTGTCTTCTTCATCAACTGGTACTAATTTACTCGACGAAGAGACTTCTCCAACTTTGTCAATATTATTTGAGCCAGGAACCAATATTTTCAAACTATCAATATTGCTCATAGCACCCGTCTCACCAATCAAAAAGGAATGTTCAGGATTTTCAACAATCTTTTGCACCTTAGCTGAACTAGGATGTCCATCTTTCTCCTTAACTGTAAGTACCTTAGGATGAAACTCAAATGAATTATTTTGCTTGGCTTCAATTATTTGTTTTGTAGAAGGCCTCTCCACCCAAAGATGCAAATTAAGCACTTGACAAGTATCCTAATTATGCCCCTGCTGAAAGCAATGTGAGCAATACTCTGGCATATTCTCTAGAATCAAATTTTGTCAAAAACCCTCATGATCGCCATTACCAATCCACACCCTAGGAACAAGTGGCTTTAACAAATCATCTATACACACCCTAGCAATACTAGGGCGTGTAGCAGCAAGAGTTGTAGCATCAACAAACAACAGATTTCCCAAAACACCAACAATCTGAAAGAGACAACCTTTGTTGAAATAATGTAACAACAACTTAGGTAACTTGAACCACACTGGAACCATTGAAGGTTCCTTATCGACATGAAAAGACAATGACCATTTAAAAACCCTCATTGGAATGCCAAAAACATACCATATGCCTCTCACACAAATCCTATGAAAATCAACTTCATTACCCAACCTAACCACCACGTGCCTTGAATCCAACAATCCCACCGAAGCTACCTCTTTGAGAACAGGCAAAAGAAAGAACTTCGTCAAATCTTCTATAGAAGGGCGCCTCTTAGAGAACGTGCCCACCAAGGTAAATTTGTAAGCAGCCAAAAGAGCAACCAAATCATCTTGAGAAAAGATTATTGCTAGTTCTCTAAAATAGATGGAAGGCACGGCCTTCACTTTCAAAGTCAGGTGAGACTCAGCATTCTTAAAAGGTTCAAGAAAACATTTCTTTTGGAATATGGGAGAAGAAGGAGCCCGATGCCCCCAACCTGCAGTTGGAGGCCAGTCATATTGGCCATAGCCAACAAAAAAAAACCCCCAAAACCCTAAAAGGAAAGAAGAAAATAAGAAAGGCGCTATCTTATTTTTTAAATCTTTTCTATGAGATATGACTTTCAAATACTCACTTGCCTGCGTACAATCCGTGTTCTTGTGGATGATAAGTAGGATTTAATTTAAATTCACACCGCATATACACTATAAAAATCTATATATATCTCTATATGTATTTTTTATGAGGAGCCTCCACAGGCCTCTAAAATCCAAATCCATTTTTCCTACCATTTTAGATCTGTTTTAATTTAGATAATTAGATAATCCTTATCCTTTCCCACTTTCTAATTTTCCTAACTCCAAATAACATCTCATCCACCACATATAATAACTAACTTAATAACCTACAAAATCACATCTACAAATCCGAAATCATATCTCACATCTGCCAAAACACATCTCCAATACTATAATAACTAATCCCACTAATTTATAACACATATGCCAAATCACATTTCTAACTCTATGATGACTGACTATCATATATTATCTGAATAAAAATAAAAATATAAAATATTACACAAATGAATCCAATGCATAATGACTTTTACATTTTTTTCACTCTATCACAAATCTAAAAATAACTTAGGTGTTAATGTAAGAAATCGATTAACACTAAAGAAGTTTATTAAATTTTCATGGAAGAGACGGAGAAAGTAGGATAAAATTTAGGAAAGAATAAAGTGACAAAAATTAAAGAAGAAGAAAAGAATGCTAAATATGTTTTTATAAAAATTAGAATATAATTTTTGGATTGTTATTATTTAAATTTAGTCATTAATGATTGAGTTTGAATCTACTTCTAATTTAATTAAGTTTTAAATAGGTGATCTAAATCTACCATTTAGTACTCACTAATTCATGAATTTAACCTAATTAAATTATATACCTAAACCTATGTTTCAATAATGACTAATTGATCACACATTATCCAAAGGGTAATCAAAATGACTTTTAGGTTTTTTTTTTTACTTTACCAAGAATCTAAAAATAATTTAGGTGTTAATGCAAGAAATCAATTAACACCAAAGAAGTTTATTAAACGTCCATGGACAAGATAGAGGTTATAGGATAAAATTTAGAAAAGAATAAGGGGATGAAATTAAAGAAGAGGAAAAGAATGTTAAATATGTTTTTATAAAAATTAGAATATAATTATTGGATTGTTGTTATTTATATTTAACCACTAATGATTGAGTTTGAATCTACTTCTAATTTAATTAAGTTTTGAATAGGTTATCTAAATCTACCATTTAATATCCACCAATTCATAAACTTAATTGGGTTATCCATTTAAATCCAATTAAATTATATACCCAAACCCATATTTGTTGATGGGCAAGTCAAAAAAAATAGGCTGCTGTTTAATTGGTGGAAAATAGCAGAATGGGAGATAAGTGGGTTGTAAAATTAAGTCAGAGATAAGAAAAATAAGGTGAGAGTAGGGTAGAATAAAGAGAATGTAGACTATAGAATATTACTTTTTTTAGTTTTTTAACTTTTCTCATATAATTATTATAAACAATTTATTAATTTTTATTATGATCTTAAATGTAAACCCATAGTATGGGTTAGAATTCTAGTATTGAGTAATTGAAGATCATTTTGAGTTAGGAAACATTGTAATCTACATTAAATTAATCTTGTTGTTAAAAAAAATAATGCGATACGAACTACTAATTGATTCCAACTATTTTTCATCACTAGGAGAATGAGATACTTGTGAGTATCTTGAACTAATTTTGAGACTTTCTTTTATGATTGAGAAATTTTATTTTATGACTTTGATAATTTTGTACTTTGTAATTTGTACTTTGCAATTCAATTCAAGATTACTGCACAAAGTTCCATATTCCATGTAGAAAAACTTTTAATATATCATCAATATAAGGAAGTTAACGTTAGACATAATATAATTATAAGTTGCTAAAGCAAAACAGAAATATGAAGAGACGCAGAACTGGAGAATGAATAGCATAAAAACTCTCATTTATGGTAGTAATAAATGCCTTCAAAGTGATTACGGTGACAATATTTTATTTTTTTTCTATGAAACGTTAGAAAACTTCATTAATAATTAAGGGTAAAGACCCTAATGTTTACATACTAGTGTCACTAAACACTAAAGAAAAGGAATAATCCTCTCCTCATCACAACAAGAGTTTAAAGCATGAATGCTTAGCCTATTACATATATCAATATTTGTGGTATAATCATAACAAAAAGAGCACATTCGAAACAAAATGTTCAAGCATTCTAATATCTTTCACTAGTGCTGCCATTTTTATATCACAGAAGGTTCCCTGTTGAATCAATAACTGCTTTAACCTTTAATTTTTCCTTGGCAGTCGACGCAAAATTTAGTAAGCAATGCAGTTTCGGTTCTTAATATTTAGCACCAGTATAAATCTGGTCCTTAAAGTTTTGGCAAAAGTAGATTTAGCCTCCAATATTTGATATCTGGTGTAATTTTAGTCTTTAAAAGTTTTGGTAAAAACAAATTTGGTCGCTAATGTTATCAATTTGAAGCAAATTTAGGACACTTGATCGATTTTCTCAAATATTGATCGAATTGATCATGTACAGTCACATGTTTGTTGAATTAAATGTCTTAAAAAAGAAGCAAAACAGTGAGGCATGTTAGTAACTAATTAACCAAGAAATAGAAAAAGAAAGAAAATTTATTAATCTATATAGAAAAAAGTAGTGTTATGGTTTTTTGTTTGAGAGTAGTGGGATAGAGGGTAAAAAAAAAAAAAATATGAGTTCTGAATTGATGAATCGGTTGCTCCAACTAGTTTTGATTTTTTACTTTTTAAAATTTTTTCTTCTTTTTACTAGTTAATTTGTTAGCATGTGACTTATTAGTTTTTAATTTTGTTGTTTAAGGTTACTACTATTTTGCTTCTTTATTTTGAAATTAATTTTGTTAGTAATCAGAAAATTCTTGAAATATCATAAATCTGCTTTCAATTGGATACATTGGAGACTATATTTTATCTTGCAAAGACTTTAAGGATTAAAATTGCACGTACACTAAACACGAAGGACTAGATTGCTTTTGCCAAAACTTTAAAAACTAAAACCACACAAGGACTAGACATTGAGATTAAGGATGCGTTTGATAAAACTGAAATCTAAAATCTAAAATATGAATCCATTAAGTGATTGAATTGTTAAGTACTAAATTTAATACATTTGAATGTATATCACATTAATTTATAAGTGAATAGTTTATCACTTAATTGTTAAAGTAAGTTCTGTTTAGAAAAATCAATACCACTTAATTAATTCAGATGTTTTAGTTTTTGTTGTCTTTTTTTTTTTTTTTTGTCTAAACAGATGCTTTATAGATAAAGGAGAAGAGCTAGAGCTCTACATATTACAAGGGGTAACTACCCTATCCTAAGAGCTTGCTGTGCTTTATCAGAAAGCCACAGGGGGAAAGAAATTTCCCACTTAACATCCTTGATCAATTTGGTGGCAAATTTTGCCAAGCAATGACTAATGGAATTAACTAATCTACTAACATAATAAAAATGGCAGCTCCAAAAGGAATCTTTCAACCTTCTAATATCACTAATGATTATAGAAAGCCAAGATTCATCCGCTACCTTACTGTTAATAGAATCAACTACAACTTTACAATTTGACCAGATATTAATCACTGAAAGATTAAGCTCGAGAGCCAGGTGGAGAGCTGCACGAATGGCCAAAGCTTCGACTAAAGGTGCCTCTGAACAATGGTCTACTGGGATGGCCCAAGTAGCTTTTAGTTTCCTCTCTTTTGATTCTAGTTTTTGTTGTCAAACGCATCTAAACGTGTTAAATTTTGAATATATTAAATTTAAGTATTGAATTAAGTTATCAAACGAGGTCTAAGACTATTTTTTTTACCAAAATTTATGACTAATTAATTTGCAATTGAGAATTAATAAATATAGTGGAAAGATAGTGCGGAAGTGATTCTATCATTCGATTATTTTATCTGATTTTGAATTCTAATTTTTAATAATCAATATTTTATGAGTTTGTTTGGATAAAAAATTATTTAAAAAATCTTTCTACAATAATATTATAACATTTCCTGTGATGTCTGAAATAAAAAAAATGATTATACAAAGATAGAAATGATTAAAAAGATGTGTAGAAGATGCAATCAAAAGGATTTTTTGAAAAGATTTGACAATCCAAACAAATCCTTAACGTTTCCATTTACTTTTGCATATCTAATCTTTTAAAACAACAAAAAAAAAATTATATTTACAATCCAATTGAACCTTTTTTTTTTGGAGTAACTATCCTTAAAAAAAAATAATAATAATAATAAAACAAAAAAAAAAAACAGGACGACGAGAGGAAAAAGCTTGAAGTAATATTTTTTGCAATATGGCCCAGCTCTTTACACAAGCAATCACATCCCATAATATATATATATATATATATATACTGAAGCTGGCCATTTGTGCAAGTACACGGTTCTAAATTTTGGTGTGTAATAATATTAAAATTTTTTGTGTTGTTTATAGGTTGAGTTTAAATTAAAAATTGGCATTAACATTTGATGATAATGTTGAAGAAATTTTAAATTTAACATATAGATTGAAAAGAAATTCCCTTATATACGAGACGGATTTGGGGGATGGGGGAGTATACAAATATTTTCTTCTCGTAAATACTAATGTAGTTTGACAGTCTTGTCAAATTGCACTTTATCTTGTTGTTAATCCATTGGAAAAAAAAAAAGATTCTATATGGAGTAATTTTTTAATTAAGCACCTAGCTTTCTCTAACTGGTTCCCAAAATGTTTTCTCGTTCTTCAGAATATTCATATTTTTAAGAGTATCGGTTTGATCAAAGGAAATATAGTCAAGTGAAAAAATTTGGCATTTTCACACTATCAGAAATGATGAGTCTTTTTAGTGTCTGTTGTTGATTAGTTTATTCTTTAGTCTTATTGTATTTCTTTGTAGTTAGTTTTTTTATGACCATGTCAATTGTTGGTCATAGAGCAAGTTGACCAGAGTAAGAAGGCAATAACTGCTCTTAGAGGGAACAGATCTTAGTACGCAATAAGTTGTTTTAGAAGGAACAGATCATTGAAAGCCTAAAAATATTGTTTCTTATCCAGATTACACATCAAAATAAATCATACAGCAAATTGACCAGAGTTAGAGAGTGTCTATAAGTTCAAATATTGAGAGGTAATTTACTAAGGCTCCCTAGATGTGATAGTATGCTTGCAACTGAGTGCAGGAGCTTGAGTAGGAAGCTTCAATTGAGTCGAACCTGGATTTTCATTGTTTTCCTTCCATAATAAAACACACAACGCAACTTAGTAAGCTTTGAATTTGTAAATATATCTTTTGAAGCCTAAGAAGGATGATTAAATAATGCAAAGAGAACTTTGAAGACAAAAATCAATACAGTAGTAATTATTAGTGTGATTTTTCAAATGAAAAGGGGCGAAATGATAGACATACAAGTTCTGATGGACACCCAAAAACCACTTCCAAAAGAATTGAAGCAACAAAAGACAAATATAGGGTTGCTTGAATATTGTCATTTGTGATGACTGCTTGCTGAAGTTTACTGAATCTTCGGTGCTTGATGGTCATTCAAAAAGTTTGTTGATATATTGCATCAATTATACAGTTATATGGAGGTAAAAAAATGAGATAACAAGAGAGTGCAAATCTATAGTCTAATGTAGTATCCTAAAAGTCTACATATTTATTAAGGATTCTTTGAAGAATGGCTTGGAATCTTGGGGCTATATTTGCTGCTTGATTTGGCTCAGTAGTTTTGGTCCTGAGGTCAGCATATTTATCTATAGCTTCAGGTGAGCATAAAAAATTTAATAGGAAAAAAAAGTAAGGCGTGCATGTCATGGCTGAAGAGCAAAACAGAATTCAGCTGTCTAATACCAGTACCAGTTTTTACTCAAAAATCATTATTCATCCAACCATGGTTAATTTTCTTATAAATAGAATGGATAGAAATGCAAAACAAATTTAGAAGACAGAGTTGAACAAGAAGATATTACCTGGAATATTTTGGACGTAATCTGTATTTTCTGACACATTGGATAGAGGGTGAGGTCCAAGAGTAGATGAGAGTGAGTGATTTAGTTGAGCCAAATAACAAGACATCTGAGAGAGAACATAGAGATATGTTACAAATCATGAAGTCATATCAGTTCAAAAAGAACTTATAATTCCTCTTCTTGAAATGCATTCTACATAAGAGAGTAAAATGAATTTAGCATATTTTTATTGAATTATCAGTTCAAATAATGAAGTCATATCAGTGTCAAGTCTGTTACCTACCATGCATATTCTTGAAGTGCTGATATTGAACCTGCAAAGGCAACAGTATACAAATTTACACAACCCCTGCTTACGCAATGGGTAATGGACAACGGTAATAACAGGTTGTTATACACAAGACATTTGGAATGACTATCAACATTTATACGCATTCAGAGATCCACGTTGATTTATCATGCTACGAGTGTGACTTTTCCTCCCCCCTCCACCCCCTTCCCTTTTATCCATATTCAAGCATGTAATAAAATGACATCGATCAATAAATCCATTTCTGATTAACAGCAGAAATGTTGGCATACTTTTTAAGCAAAAACTTCGTCATAAAGGTCGACGGCTTCCCAATGACAATGGGTTCTCTTTGAGTGGACCCACAAATGGCTGCGACCATACATCTTGCACGTGAAGGGCAAAATGACCATTTGAAAATCAGGTAAACCTACTACAATTTTCATGTTGTTCTCGTGCAATTTAACCAAGGCAGATGTAAAACAATACCAGGCCATTCTTGCAAATCAGTCATATGTCCCACAGCATCACGGTTTGTAGCTATAAAAAGGCACTCCGGGTTCTCATGTATGCAGAGGGTTCCATACCTGCAGGTTATTACCATTAGTTTATTACTATTTTAGTCCTCATACTCTCACTATATGTGGGAATCCTAGTTAATTATGTCCAGTAGATGCTTAAACAGGTGATTGAGGGAACCTCAAGGCCCAAAACAAGACGGAAGAAAGCAGGGGAAGGGGGGTGGGAGAAGAGGAAAGTTAGAACAAGGGATGTGAACTTTACTGTAGTTTGTAGTAGTTTATCTATGGGTCGAGTCCAACCACAACAGCTGTAACCTGGATTAGAAATTTCACTTTCATGATCCCAGCAAAGGATAAAGAATCCAATCTTCATTGTACTTAAGGGCTCGATATTATATACATTCTTATCATGGTCAAAAAGATATGGTCAAAAAGACAGTTTGCCTCCAATTCCAGTCTTTTTCCCATCCTCCTGCCAAGAGATAACACAATCATTTATACGAAGCTCAAGAACCAGAAGAAAAGAATTGCTTAAAAAAAATTGGAATACTATCAATCAGAGAATGGAGCTGAAGCACAGATAAAAGATACTCAGTGAACAATAAATGGCAGATTTCCTGACTCTTAAAATCGCATAGGATTTCCAAATGAGTAATAATTTGTCACTTCACTAACTCCTTCATCCTTTATTCATATCCCCAGTGCAGGAATCTCAATTTTTTTTTTTTAATCTTTGCAAATCAAGAACTTCACTTTTATTTGTCACATAATAACAAGGTGCTTAACATTAGTCTACATGGTCAAAACATGAGAAGAGTTCCAAAATGCCTATATTTTCTTCAAAAGTCAGTTAAACCAAGCATGATTTCTAAGCAGATAAAACATACAGTACAGAGCTCTTCCAAATATATGACAAGTAATTATGAGTACAGAAAAAAAAGGCAAATTGAGTTTACTGGGCCATCAAAACCGAAAAAACCAGCAAGCTCCACTTCATCCAATATGCCTTTCTTACCTATTACATACACCTGCAAATTCAAATAGATGACAATCTTAATACATTGATCCAAGCAGTAAGAGCAAAAATAATGAGTTGAAGATTATTATAATAGTGGAACTCAGAAATAAAGAAGCAAAATGATTCTACTGCAGCCATAGAATGTCCGGCAGGAATATTTATAGGAATTCAGAACAATTCAGAAGGGCGAGAATTTCTACTCTTTCATTGGAGTACTGGATGATTTTGATTAGAGTTATGGAAACAAGGGCATATTGTATTTTGAATTAGTTGATAGCTGATCAGAACCAGAGATATCTACTTTCAGTTACTTACATGTGTCAATTGCATAAGTAAATTTGAGTTTATTTGTCTCTCAAACTTGGAACATCCTGTAAGTATCGTTTTAAAGCACCAAATAAATGAATAGATCTTGCACGGGTAGCTGCAGTGATAATAAAATCTGCTATTGGTATTGAATAAATAATCTTACCATTCTCTAATCCATGATTCTTACCTAGCATCAATTCTTAAAGAATGTTGGCAAGCGTTAGCATTAGGAATGTCCTAATTTAAACAACGTATTTAGTATGAATGCTAACCTTCTTTTCTTCAGGGAAGTCATTAACTTTGAAGAACATAGCAGCAGCAAAGGAGGAGGAGAATATCTCGTTCTGTAAATTGCAAGAGAAGTTCTTATCATGTACCCATTAATAATAAACACACAGCATAAGCTCCAAAAGGATGAAAAATGACAGAAAGAAAAATTAGTGTGAAAGATAGATTTCACTTAATAATTGTGAATAAGGTGACATTATGAGGGAAAAGGGAGAGTGTGTAGAATTAACTAACCTTATTCTCATGACGAATTGGAAACCTTTGTGGAGGAATTTCAGGAAATCTAACTTGAACTTCCTTAGATTGCTGAGAGTCCAATTTAACCAGTGTGTCTTCGATTCAAGTACTTACTTCTCATTGACGATGACAAAATCCCTGGTAATAACATCTGGAGATACTTCTCTGCGTGGAAATGCATGTATGACAAGTGCCCTGAGGCCTAAATTTTAGGGGAATATGTTAGTCAAGATGATAATGAAGAACAGTTTATTCATAAAAATGGAAGAACAAATGATGTGTATTAAACTATTACTGGTAAGTGTAGTATCGGATTCAGCAAATTTGTGTGCATCACAAAAGCTGTCAAACTGAAACAAACATGGTAGTGTGGGAGGAATTGGCTCAGCATATTGCTCAACTAAAGTTGAATAGTTGAGAATCCCTGAGAATGCATAAGTGCTGACTCTGTAAGTGAGAGACACTGGCATAACAGTAGCGCCAGATATGTAGTAGCGCTGATATGGGACAAGGATATTTTTGAACATCCGAATGCAGTTGTCATACGCAGCGAGTGAAACTTTGGTTCCCTATTTAGTGCACCAATGATAGTATCATTAGATAAATAGTAATATACATTCTTCATGGTGTGTATGGCTTTTTCGCAAGATTATTTGACAAAGACTTAAGAGTATTTATTGCAATAATAATAGAAATGATTCTCCTAATCAATTGAATAGAAATATATAGAAAACAAGCAATGAAACAGCAAAGAGATTAGAAAAAGGAATAAAGGAAATAGTTGTACTGCCTACGAACCAGATTAAAACGTAATAAAAAAAGTGAGGAAAAAATGTATTTTAATGTGATTGTGAAAAGTTTTTAAGAAGGCAAAAGGATATATCTTCATCTCTTGTTTTTTTTCCCCCGTTTTTTGGTTTAGAAAGGGAAATAATAAAGTTTCTCGATGTCCATTCTCTCCCTTCCCAACTTCAATTGGGCCAAGAAAGAGCACCTACTTTGCAACAAATTGGCAAAAGCCAACATGAAATGTGAGTTCTTCTTTAGCTTTAAGAGGAGCAGTATATGTGTCATGCTTCTTTATGCTGCGGAAACATATCAAATAGTAAGATTAGTCAACTGGTAGTAAGTTAGATTTCCACAGGAATTTAAAGCAATAAAAATCATAAAACATTGAAATGAGGAAAACCTGAAATGGAGGACAGAAATTTTAGACTCATGTTGCAACAGACCACATGAGATTACAGGCATTGTCTTTGTTAAGTTGGATAATTTGGATGCAATGACGTTAGGCACCTTCTTGTTATGAAGCCTTATCTACGAGCCTGGTGGCATAATCTCATCCTCAGTTCCCTGTTCCATTTCTTGAGCTTTTGCAAGTACATGTTTCTGAGTTCTTGAGAAGTTATCAAATGCAAAAATTCTAGCATATTCTGCAGGAAGAGATTCCTGGAACCCATCTACAAGAATCAGAACCAAGTACAACATCAAATAGTAGCTCATTCCTAATTAATTCATGGATGAGAGAACGTACTTTTGGGTCCCATGAAGAGGTTCTGAATGATTTCAGACCTCTATACTTGGCAAAGCGTTTCCGAGCAGAAGTGTCAAATGGGGTATCCACTTCATCGGGAAATTCTGAAGGAAACAAAAAAAATTTACAAAACAACTCAAGAACATGTTACCACAAAAATCAAAACACTAACAGAAACTTAGAGAACATGAAAAACACATTTTGGTTACTTTTTTTTAAGAAGCGCTAATAGTACCATGTGCTTCTAGCACAAAGTGAGAAAATATATTCCTTTAGACAGACGGTAGAAAAAATTAATTCTTTCCATCCTTAAAGACTGCATCATTCTTTTGGCAGAAGGACCTAGAAGTCCAGATCGCCGGTTAAGCCAATCTGTTGATGTCTTGTAAACATCTTCAGACATGTTGGAGAGAGGGACCTGCACAAAAGCCACAAAATCATTACCAATTGAGCACATATTAACTCCAAAATTATAATCTGTTACCCAGTACAAAACTTAGGTAACTTGAATCACCATGACCAGATTCAACAGTTACAAAACAAACTTCTTGAAAGAAAACAACAAAGTTGACCAAAACACAACCCCATCAAGAGATACAACAAAGCAAAAAATCGAGCAAGTATTCACAAGTTCTACAATCTTCTTAGAAGGAGAGAGAAGAACAAAGTTGACCAAAGAAAACACCCAACCAAAAGATACAACAAAGCCCAAAAGGACTTCTACTATTAAACACGCATGTTGGACTGACTCAGAAGTGTGCATACACTGACACACCAACCTGCACTCAGGAGTAGTAATGCTAAAGAAACTTGTTCATACACATCTTTTAAAGTTGAATGAAACAAGAGAAACAGAAGCTGATGATCTACATGACAAAGATACTGCAAAATAAAATACTGTAATTAACACATTAAACTTCTGAATTACATTATATCTAAAACGTAGGACAAACGATTCATGCACTAAGTCATGGACAGTGATCTAGACTAATTCACATCATATAACACTTTTTACATGAAAAATAGCATGCTTTCTCTATTCTACGCACACATCAAACCACATTTTATTAAAAAAAACGCAGTTGTTCTTGATAAAAAGCCGACAACTTTCGATTCCCATCATTGTTAAACCTCCTACGCACCAAAATTCATTTTATTTAATTAAAAAAAACTGACTTTCCAAAATTATTACTAATTAAAAAAAAAGAAAAAAATACTCACATCAACCATCTTTGCAACAAGAGATTCCTTAAGTATCTTCATCCATGGAAACTGGGATATCCGCAAATCTCATCAGCTGTATATCCTGCTGCGTCTCAAAGGAAACTTAAAATAAACCAAAATAAAATCTAAAAATCATCAAATTCTTTTTGGCATTTCGATTCAAAATCCAAACTTTTAATATACAAAATTGAATGTAGTAGCAGATCAGATTCAGAAAGTATCTCAAGCTCTTGTTAGCCCAAAATATCCAAAACATAATTATTACTTACTGAAATATCAGCAAGGAAAGCGGAGAGATCAGCTGCGTCAATCTTCGAAGCAGCCTCAGCAACAGTAACCTTTGGCTTCTTAGGCTTCTTCTCTTCCGCGCCGACATTCTACACTGGAGCCTTCTCACCGTCGCTAACCTCCTCGCCTTCGTCAATGACAACAGAAGGATCCTCCATAGCAGCCGCGGCGGCTTTCCGATCCTTTAACCTTTTTCGGTGTGCATCCAGACAATTTGTTTGAGAGAAAGGCAAAAATAAAGAGGAATAGAAAACGGTACCTGAAATTTGCTTGTTTCGTCGGTGGAGCTTCTTTTCTAGTTCGCAGAAGGGATTCTCAGACATAATTTGGGTCAAGCGGATCCGAGGGCAACCCATAATTTCCCGGCCAAGAAATACAACCTAATCTAACCAAAGTTTCCCCCATTTTTCTCGTTTTAAGTACAATTATTATGTGGATGAGAAGTGGATGAGCAAATTATGTAGCAAGAAATCAGAGAATAGTGGGTTGATTTGACAGTGAATGAACAAGAATAGCCGAGCCATGCTCTGTAAGAGCAGAGTGGTTCAACTGCTTCTTTTCTTCATAATAGCAGAAAGAGCGGAAAAAATGGGAAAGAATGGCAGAGAGGAGAAGCATGCTAGGTGAAATTTCAACATCAACCCTCAACAGTTGGCTACTATTTTGGGGGTCCGTTAGTTCTTACAGGGCAAATTTGTAATTAAAAGCTAAAAGACGGAACAGGCCCTTAACAGTCATGAACTATTTGAACCAAAGCGAACTTTAGGAGGCCATTATTGATAAAAAATGTGACACAGCAGTTGTCTCCCTCCAATGGTGCTGCCACGTGGCTCAATGTGGAGGAAGGAAGCTTACGTTTTTATATATATGTAGGATATATATAGATATATATATTCCAAATACCAAATCGAAATTAAGAACTGGCAACTCAATCCGAATAAACTAGTATGTTTTTAAATTAACAGATATGGGACCCACCACTTCCTTAAACCCTACATTACACCGACTTCTCTCTTCCTCAAACCTTCCTAAATGCAAAGAAGCACCGACCTTCGGAAACCTGATATATTTTTAGAATTTTTTTTTTTAAGGAATTTAGAAAACTATAAAAATCTTGAATCTGAATCTGTCTCCATCTCCAAATTTCCCCGATTCCAAACGAGCGAGGGATTCGATTTCAGTACTGTAGTTGGATTCCAAGCTAGGAAAGAATTCAGATTCAGTACCATCTACAAATATATATAAATATACACAACCAGTATAGTTTGAAATCTGTGAATTCTGGTTTTTATTTTCAATAGAATTTTGGAGTGATATTCGATGCAATCATGAATATTCCTGTCAGGGTTCGGCCTGGGATGAAGAGGGAATATGCTTTTCTGATGAGGGAGAAAAAGCTTTCCCCTATTGATGATGATGACATAGGAGGGGAGAACAACGGGAACAGGAGGATTACAAGGTCTCAGAAAGGTGGCGGTAAAAAGTGTCATGGTTGGATTAAATTCGAGGTTTCTGAGGAAGAAGAGGAAGCAAAGAGCGATGTGATAGATGTTAATAGTGATGATGGTGATGATGAGGTAGCTATAATATCACAGAAACCCAAGGACAAGAGAGAAGCGAAAAGGTTGAAGGTGGATTTCTTGGATTATGATGATGGTGGTGTTCATGTTAATTGTCATAATGGGGTTTCTGGAAAGCCTGATTGTTCGCAGTTTGATCGAAATTCCACAAGTTTGAAGGATCTCCTTGAGACTGGTTTGCTAGAGGGCTTAATTGTGCATTATGTTTGTGGATCAAAGGGTGAAAATAAGGCATGGAAAGCAGGGCTTCGAGGGGAAATTCGAGGGTGTGGTGTAATTTGCTTCTGTGATGTGTGTAAAGGGACTCGAGTTTTGTCTCCTGATCGATTTGAGTTGCACGCGAGAAGTGGAAATAATTGTGCTGCTGATCATATTTATCTGCAGAATGGGAAATCCCTTCGTGATATCTTGGATGCTTGCAAGGAGGATGCTTCTTCTGATAACTCATTGGAAGTTCGGGTCCAGAAAGCTATTGCCTTTTCACGGGCAAAAGCTAATAACTTGCGTGATTCTTTGAGGGAGTCTGAAGTTCAGACTACCCAGTCAACTGATCATGTTGGGTCTAGGCCCTCATTACCTGCCTCCAGCAAGAACTCGTCTGGTAAATGTCCTGGGAAAAAGGTTGAAGGAAAGCTGACTAAGAAAGATCTTAGATTGCACAAAGTGGTTTTTGAGTCAAATTTGCTTACTGATGGAGCTCCATTAGGCTATTATTCGAAGGGTAAGAAAGTGCTTTCGGGCTATAAATCTGGTTCTGGGATCTTCTGCTACTGTTGTAATGAAGTAGTTAGTCCCTCAACGTTTGAGGCTCATGCTGGTTATGCTGCTAGGCGCAAGCCTTACCACGAGATATATACGTCAGATGGGGTATCCCTTCACGAGTGGGCTTTAGCAATAAAAAGAAATTTACAATCATCTGTAGATCAAAGTGATGATATCTGTTCAGTTTGCGAAGGCGCGGGTGACCTCTTGTGCTGTGATTTGTGCCCCAGAGCTTTTCACCATGGGTGCGTCAACCTTCCAAGCATTCCTGAGGGTACTTGGTATTGTAGATATTGTGTCAATATGCTTAAAAATGAGCACTTTGAGGAGCGCAGCGCCAATGCTCTAGCTGCTGGAAGAGTTGCTGGAATTGATCCTATGGAAGAAGTAAGAAAGCGATGTGTTCGCATTATTGGAGCTTCAGAACCTGATGGAGGTGGATGTGTCATTTGCAGAGTTCAAGACTATAATGAATCTGATTTTGGACCTCATACAGTTATTATCTGCGATCAGTGTGAAAAGGAGTATCATGTTGGGTGTTTGAAAGAGCACGGGATGGATGATTTACAAGAATTGCCAAGTGGGAACTGGTTCTGCAGCAGAGTATGCAGCAGCATTTACTCTGCCCTTCAGGAGCTTGTGAGCAACGGGGAGCAAAAGCTTCCAGATTCTCTTCTAAATACAATAGAAAGGAAGCATGAAGATGATGCTTTGGAAGATGATTCTCAACTGAATGTCTCGTGGAGACTTCTTCAGGGGAAAACGGCTTCTGAAGAAAGTAGGAAATGGTTGTCTGATGCTGTTTCTGTATTCCATGAGCGTTTTGACCCCATTGGCGATTCAAGCAAAAGCGACACTGACCTTATACCTTTGTTGGTCTATGGAAAGACAAATAGAGATCAAGATTATGGAGGAATGTATTGTGCTGTCTTGACAGTAAACTCAATAGTGGTGTCTGCTGGAATTTTTCGAATCTTTGGACAGGATGTGGCTGAAATTCCACTGGTTGCTACGACTAGTAGCTATCAAGGCAAAGGATATTTCCAGTCATTGTTTTGCTGCATTGAAAACCTTCTGGCATCTGTCAATGTGAGAGAACTGGTGCTTCCGGCTGCACATGAAGCAGAATCAATGTGGAAGAGCAAGTTTGGGATTCCGGAAGATAAGCGCTGAACGATTGAAGCAATACAGAAGAGATCATCAACTGATGACATTTTTAGGGACATCTGTTCTGCACAGAAGAGTATTCAAGCTTGAATTGTGACCAGAGTAAAGGTTATCTGTAATGCTGTAGGAAAAAAATTATTCTCTTGAAATCAATTAAAAGAAAATTTAACTGATTAAAAGTATTATACTGATATCAATCTTCTCAGTCAATAAATTTTGTTTAAAGGAGTTTACTAGATTTTTAAGCAAAACATAATTTATAGGTCTCCGTGAAAATTTTAGGGAAAGATAAAAAAAGGAATAGATAAGTAATTTGGGAAATAAAAGAAAAAAGAATTTATTGAACAAGATAAAAGATTAAAAACTCTTCATCACCATACCAATTAATATGCCCGTCTAGCCTATAATTATTTAACAAAAGAATTTAATAATCTATTTAATAAATTAATTATATTTAATTACCTATAGTCTAATGGAAATATTTAGTTCATGTCTGACAACATTCTAAATCTGGACTTAGAATATAAAGAAGAAACTATGCTCCTTTCTGTGCTTTGATTAATTCAATAATAAAGTTCCAAGAAATTAAGATATAAATATACAATATAAGGATCTATATTAGTTTCTTTTCCTCCTACCACCTATGTTGCGACACTTTCTTCCTACTTCTACCTTTTATATATCTGTCTGAGAATATAGATCTTCTTCTTGTTTATAAATCTCAAAGTATGCTTTTGTAAATGGCTATCCAAGTATACTATGAGAGAATAGTATCGTAGTTTTTATTAGTTATCCTCTAATTTCTATGAAAGAGGTAAACCTATTTTCAATGAATTCTATGCCAAGAGTAAGTATATATTCCATTTACTTCTAATTAATTCTATGCCAAAAAAAGTATATATTTCGTTTCTATGATTTTCATATGTTATATCACCTAACCAAATCATTGCATATAATCAATTAACAAAAAAGAGTAATAGACACTTTTCACTTGTATATCCATGTGTGAAATGTGCACATTCACTTATAAAGTTGGATGTACGAACACAAATAAAAATGTGTTCAATTAATTATTCTCATTTGCAGACATGATATTTTCAAAATTATTGATACTATAAATACCCACACCTGTATATCTATTTAGATAAACTAAGTTGATGTAAGTTTTTATTAATTGTAGAATAATAAAGTCTTTTTACATATTCTAACCTACCAAAACTAATATTTGATTCTATTTCCTTCCTCAATTTATTTTGTTCTTGTTATGCTTTTTTTTTTTTCATTTTAATCCTTATAACATATCGAGAGGATGTAAAATGCTTTGTGTTTTTTGTGAGTGTCCTTCATTTAAATATTAAAAAAATTCTAAACAATTTATAAAATTCAATTCATCCAAAACATACTTTGTAATAAAGAAAGCTACCTTTATGTTTTTGAAAAACCCTCAAATGAGGTTATAAACATAATTTTAGACATTGAGTCTGCGTCTAATATTCAAGTCATTAGTGTATACAAATATTCAATGCTTCTGATATTCAAGTCATTAGTGTATACAAAAATTTTAGAAAGTTTAAAAATTCTTAAATTTATAAAACTCTCAAGTTAATGAAAACACCTTACAATGAACAAAACAAAATTTTTTTCCTTGAAGTACCTTAAACATACTCTTAACAGTAATCTTTTGGACCTTAAATCTAGAAAGTTCAAAATTCTTAAATTTATAAAACTCTTCAAATTAATGAAGACACCTTACACTGAACAAAATAAAATTCTTCTTGGCTTGAAGCACCTTAAACATGCTCTTAGATACTACTAAGCAATACTTTATTAGAACTATATTTTCACTATTTGGCTTTTATTTTTAGACTTTTAATAATATATGCTCATTTTTGGAAAAATAGTAGGATAACCACAACACCAATTTTGGCATGAAAACATATCCTCTCGCCGAATATGAGTTTCTTAATGATATATTTTTAAAATGGCTTGATAATTTTACAAAAACTTGAAAATAAGGGAGGTAAGTGAGTTTTATCAAAGTTCAAGGGTGTGAAGCAATATTATAACAAACCTCAGAGGAGGTTCTGAAATCCTAGAATTTCTTATATCAAATTTCAAATTTATTTATTTTTTTATCAAATTTCAAATTTATCAATGTAATACATGGACTTTTGAACCGGGATTCAAACCTTTCTTGAATTTTAATACGTAGAACTGAATCCAATATATACTTTTTAAGGCCATTGCCTAATTTTGCACCTAGCTCAGCTGTTCCCAAATTACTACAGGAACACATACTTGTTTAGCTCTGACGAATCCAGAGGACAAGAATTTGCATTACCAAAATATTTGTAGAAATACATAGAACTGAGCATGGTAATCTACAGTCATGATTTGCAATTTAATAGGTTAAGGCTAAAATTCCTAATGAGTAACAGTTTCTACAGGCAATGTTATCTTGACTAGCCCTATTTCTCTGATGTTTTGGGGTGCGTTTTATATCCTTGTTTTATTAGTTTGGCCATGTATAAGATTGAAGTAAAAAGGGTATTTTGTAAGCTTACAAAACAACAAAATTCAGAGATTCCATGTAGTTTTGATCAATAGCATTCTTGCCACTGCAAGCCAACACAGATGATACTTGAGTTGCAGTTTCAACGTATGCTGTTAAATTGAATTGAACAGGTTGACAAGAAAGAAGCTATTCCATGAAAACGCAAGAAGATAATACATTGACAAATGAAGAGGAAACTAATATCACAATTGTCACTGTACAAAAATAAGAAGATGATACACAGAGATAACCACCATAAAGAGGAAGGTGTGCCAGCATTGACATATCGAAAACAGAGTTTCTAGGTTTCAATTTCCTGGTTTGAAAATAACTTCAACTTTAGGCGACGCTCGTGAGAACCGCAGCAACTCCTTTGATGTGTTCAACCTTTCAATAGGGTCAAGGTCTTGGTTCTCTTCAATATACATCCTTCTAAGTGATGGGGAGCAGGCCAATAACAGCTTCACAAGAAGCAGTTCAGATGTTGAACCCCTAAACTTTTTCATGGTCACAGTCTCGAGTCGTTTAAAACTTCGTTTCATCAGACCTGGTTCTTTCAAATAACTGACAGTTTTCTCGTCGTATCCAATCTGCTTATCCTGTTAGATAAAAAGTAAAATCAGTACAATTAGCAACATTTCAATGAAAAAAAAAAAAAAAACCTGATCAGTCACTATCCTTACCGCCCAAATCTCCAATTCACACAAGTTCAATGCACTCTGCAATAAGCAAAGAATGCAAGCAATCTCGGCCCAGTGATAGGTAATACGAAATGGTATTAGATATACCAAGGAGTTGAGTTGATCAACTGGAAGCCCCTGAGGAATTTTACCTGCAGCCAGATGCTGTGAAATAGAACAGGAAATGAAATCCATTACTCAAACATGTTCAAATAGAGGCTACCTAATCCATGTCAACCAGAAAGAAACAGAAATGAATAATTACCTTGAGAAATAATCCGTTCAGATAAAGATACTCGAGTTTGGGCCAACAGCCAAGAAGCTTTGTCAAAGTAATGCTCTTATCCAATTTATGATGTTCGATTCCATCTGATAATCCAATGTAAACTTCTACCAGGTCTTTGCAGGTGATATAATAGCTCAAGTCAAGGTCATCATTGTCCAGAAGAGTCAAGTTTTGAAGTAATGGAGCAGATACACATAAAAATTTGATGCCGAAACAGCTTTTTAAGTCTAATTGAACAAGTTGAGGGAGATTAAGGACTGAGAACTGAAACGTGACTGTTTCCAGAACAAGGTGAGTGAGCTTTCTGAAGCCTTCTGAGTTCGGTGCACTAAAAATACATTTAGTCACACTTAAATAGGCAAGTTTTGGACAACTGAAAGCATAACAAGGTACTTTGTAAGGATCAGGACTTCTGTTATGAAGAGTGAGTTTTGTCACATCTTTTCTGGACACGAATAGCAACCACTGATCAATACTAGAATGTTGAGCTGAATACAATTCTGGAATATCAAGAACGAATTTCGAAATGGGTCCAAGGTGTTGAAAAAGTATTCCACTGGCTTTGTTTACATATTCGGATCGGAAAAAATCCACTGATTTGTTTTGCATTATCTCTGCGTAGAATTGCTTGTCAAGAACAAGCTCTGGATATTCAGCCCAGATGTATCTCCATTTGCTCGACAAAATACTCGTTCTTGCTGCATCTCGAATGGGCAAGCGTCCTATTATATTCTCTATGAGATTTATGGGAAGGTTTGAGAGTCTATCTGCTCCACCCCTTTCCTCAGCAATCCTTGCACGACTATCTGCACTCATGATTCTGTTGATAAAAACAAATGAATACAACAGAAGGAGATCATAAAACAGAACAGTGCTCGTCACAGTACTAAAATTAACAGTTCAGCAAAAAGCTACATCCGCAACACATTCCAATGTGTAATCTTGATAAAAACAGATCCACCAAGTGAATATTTACTTCTAGCCAAAGCTGCTAGGCGGTCATTCAAACAAGATCTTTTCTCAGCTTGAAATCCTTCAACCATTTTTGAGAAATAATGTATGCATCGCTACACAAGTACTTATGCTACTAATTCTATTTGCAAATCTTGCAATAGATGACTAAACAAATAATCTAGCACTTGCTTGGTGCTAATTGCAGAAATGAAGCAGAAATAGTGACAACCCATTAAGATACAAAGTAAGTTCCATTTCATTCCGTCAAGCAAATTGAAAATGCACCAGCAATTGAGAATCATTGTCCTATAGATACAGATGGGCCTTCTTCATGGAAAAGTAAAATTACCTGCAAGTCGCCCAGAAAGCAGAAGAGAAACTCTGCAGAAAAAGGAACTGTATTAAAGAGGTTTTTGGAGATTCATGGCCAATTTGGAAGTTTGAGATAGAAAAGAAAAGCAAGGATTGAGAAACAAGTTTCCTTCAAAGTTGCTTTAGAGTCTGGGAAAGGTAAAGGAAGGGAATTATTTCTTTTCATTTGGTGCTTGGAGAGCGAAAGAAATGTTTTACTAATATATAGTGTACCCATTTGTAACAATTATTGAGGGGAACGATGTCATTTTCAAGAGTGTCTTCTGCCTTTCCTTCCAAATCAGGCCACGTTTGGGCAGAGAACTTGTCGTGGAAGGAATGTGCAGTTCTTCCAATTCTTTTATCCTTTTTCCCATCAAATGATCCAGAACGATCAATCTAGTCACTGCACTAGAACAACAATGAACATCACACCACAAGATCCAAGTGGGGTATACAGATAAATGACCTCAACTAACTTCCTTTAACGGAAAACCCCACCCCATCCCATTGATATGTACAACCTTATCCAATGTATGAAAAAGAACATTGTAATCCACTTCTGTACAACAGAAATGTTGAATCTCAAGTAGGCTATCAACACTACAAGATCCAAACAGGGCCCACCATAAAACAACTTTAACTTCCTTTAAATCGAAAACCCTGTACATAAAGATTTGATGACCAACCACGACCCCACCAGTTAAATTTGCAAATAGTAGTATGTCTAGCTCTAACCACCTGCTTAAGTGTAAATGAAGAAGCTCCATCACATTGAATCATCAGTCATTGGAATCGCTTCTGTCTGCCTCTCCACCAGCTGTCCCAGCCTCAGGTACATCAGACTTCTCTGGAGGCATAGG
The DNA here is from genome assembly GCA_013103745.1 of Gardenia jasminoides. Taxonomy (NCBI): domain Eukaryota; kingdom Viridiplantae; phylum Streptophyta; class Magnoliopsida; order Gentianales; family Rubiaceae; genus Gardenia; species Gardenia jasminoides. Next base: position 4,471,926 of record CM023101.1, read on the forward strand.
TAGTTAGGTTCCACCTTATTACTTGCATTATGAACATTTTCCTCGCCATCTTCCTCATGCTCGACAGCTTCAACATGTAAGTTAGTCAAGGAATAACAACGATAAAATTATACACTATGGAGGGAAAAATTCTCTCTTAGGAACGCAAAGTTTCACAGCATCCATAGAACTCCATAATCCTTCTCAAGTGACAACGGTTACTATTAAAAAAAAATGCGGGATTCAGAATTCCTACTTCAATTGATGCACACAAACTCCCAGTGACATCTAACAATGAAACAAACAAGACGAAAGTATCAGATTAAACAGCAGCTAGAAGAATGAAAAGTAACCCTGCAAGTTAGGATTCTCACACGCAGGTACAGTAACACCATCATCTGTGCCACTAAGAGCTAAAGAAAATTTAACAAATCACCAAAGTCTCAATAAGCCCATAAAAGCTGACTACTTCAAGTTCTGAAAGCCAGAATAACTGGAAGGATATCAATACTCTCAGCTGCTCCACTAGCCATAATATTCTGCAAATCCTTCTCAACACGCCGGACCAGCTCGGGCTGCAAAATGACACAAGTGCACCATAACTCACTTAAATAAAAAGTAAATAAAAAGTAAAAACCAATATAACATTAGCACTCATTGTTCAACTTATATAGCCATCCATGCAGACATGCCTATAGTTACAAAATATGTGATACACGCTTCATGACAATGAACAACACTACCTGGGGGAGCAGGAAAAGACATTACATGGCACTATCTGACTAATATTTTCCCCCCTGTAGGGTTTAGTAAAATGTTATTGCTTGCTCTTGGAGAAATTTGAAAGGTAAGTGACAGCATCAGATGGAAAATTCGTGCCACAATCTCATCTACTTCTGTCCCTTTCTTACACCCATTGCAGCCATAATGTATCTTTGCGTATGTTTATGTCTGAGTCATGAGCCTTTTTTTTTTCCCCTGTGTGTGTGTGTGTGTGTCAGAGGGGAGAGAGAAAGAGAAATACAGAGAATATACTGGAAGAAGAGACAGTTCACAAGGCCACAAACGTTTAGATCTGGTTCTCTGCGAAACCTTCGCCTTCGAGCATCCCTCATCAGAGGGCTGAGGCCATGTCTGTACTCCACCTCATCTGGAACACTCTCACCTTCCTCCTCCACCATAATCATCTGCAAGACATCACAAATTTTACAAAATTGAAGTAGGAACTCTCCCCATGTCATGAATGTTACAAAACAATAATTGACAAGCAGACAGCATACTTGACCAATATCTGCAGTTTTAATCAGCACGCTGTCATCAAAAGTTTTGTATGACTCCACAATGCCAGGTAAATCCAAGAGAAATGCAGGGAAGCAATCATTTCCTATTGAAAATGTGCCACTTCTCCCATCCTCTACAAAAAATCAATCAAGTCCTCAGGAAGACTAATGATGAAGAAAATAAAATTTATGTCAAACCACTCAGGACTGAGAAGGGCTTCTAAATGTTGGCAGCACAACAAACAATAATATGTAAAAACCATAGTGACTCATGCATATCTACAAATTCATTAATATCTATCCACCAAGTTGAAAATGGTCCATGTCTAATTTTTCATGCTGTAACAGTTGACAGAAAAAGTATTCATTCAGACACAATTTCATCTGTTACATTCAGAATCTTGAATGTGTCAATACTTGGACTGACACATAAATAATGTTCCATCCTCATTATTCATTATTAGACAAAGTTGTGGATTCACTTGAATGCATTTTAAACATGTATTATCCCCAGTGAAGTTGAAAGACGCTGATTCATCTCATGATATCAATCAACTCTGGATTAACCTTAGGGGTCCATTTGTTTCCACTTGGGAGTCAAAATTGGATGGGAATGATATACTACAGAATCTGCATTGGTGTTATCAAAGCCAATGAAGCATTTGCTTGAAAATTAGAAATGGGTTTTAAGCCTTTTCCCCCAAAAAAGTTCTTTTTGACTCCTCATTCTGAATTCATTTTCCTTCCATTTTTCTTCTCCCCTTTCCCAGTACCAATGACCAGTCTGTCTTTCCCTACCCCCCACAAGTAGCACGAGACTGCCACCAGGCCAATTTTACAAAATTCAACTCCTTTTTGTGAAAAAAAAATATTTCTGAAGTAACAATTAAAGATAAGTCATTGAAAATCATATAAAAGAGACAAACAAGAACGCCAATGGTGAATCACCACACTTCAACATCCAAAAAATCCAAAAAATAGACACTGTTCAGCTCCCTAGATCTCCCACAGCCATACGATTTCTCAAAAGCTAGAAACAAAATAATCCAAGTCCCAAGCTTGAGCTACAGCCTATGATAGAACCACCAATCTCCAAAATAACAAATTTATTTGTAGATGTCAAAATGCTACCTATGTTACACAAATTGTGAATCTACTAAAAAATATCAATGGCCACTACAGCAATACCACAAGTAGTAAAGAGCCACGACAAGCCAAAACGTAGAGTTAAGCTAGCAGAAGGGTAGGAAGGGAAGGACGGAGGGGAAGGGGAGGGGAGGGAGAGTGAGAGAGAGAGATTGCAGGGGCTGTGGGGATATGGTAAGGAAAGCAGACGGAAGAAGGACAGGATTTATTCCACAACACAAGGAGGACGGAAATTGGAAAATGCGGTTTTTCTCACTAGCTTTTGTACTTTCTGTTCTTTTTGCTTTGTAAAACTCTTTGATCTCTAGTATGTGAATAATTTTGAAACTGCCCCATTTGCATATATCAAGGAAATGAACGCAATATACAAATTCGCATAAAATCCTTCCAACCACCAATAACATGCATCATTTAAATTGATACCCATCCGTTTATCAAATGAAACTCATATTGGTGACCTGGTCACATTAATATTCCATCTTCCCAATAGTTAATCTGATAAAAACTGGTTGTGGGCTTATCTAAAGATTCACATATTTGGAACCAGCTTCCTATTTTGACCTCTCTGACACAGATGAGATCTTCACTTGAAAGACATGAATCCTATTTCAATCGAAATTAGACTGCTCATGTGTAGTTTATGTTACATGAATCCTATGTCAGTTGAACTTAGACTGCTTATGTGCAGTTTAAGTTGTGCATTTATGTGTATTTGGTTTCCTGATTCTTACTTCCCACTTTCCAAAACTGTTCTAAGAAAATGGCTAAGCCCACACTTCAAATATAAGAACAAGGTCCTAGAAGAACAACACCACCACTCCACATCAGGTTACTAATTAAAGAATTTTGTATGGACCATATACATGTGTATGTGTGTGGAGAGAGAGGGGGGGAACCAAAAAGAAAAAGGTATCATGTGTCATTCAAGAGAATCAGTGAGGATAGGGACAGAAGAAAAGTGAAACCTTGTCGAATCTCAATTTCTGAAGAGAAAGCAATATACTAGAAAACAGGGCCAAGTGACAGAAGCAATTTTTGCCAGTTGAGCATGCTGACCAAGTTCTTTAATCTCCTAGCTGGCAAATTTTTTACTAAGGAGCTACAACTTGAGACCAGTAGGAATTGCAGCAATAAAAGAAAAAGGTCCAGTAACATCCTAATATCTGTTGCATCTCCCCTTCTCTGATTTTCTGTAACCTTATCTACTAGGATACTCAAAGACACCAATGAAAAATGAAATCTCCAAAAGCCCAAGCAGGAAGTCAAGCAACAAGATTGGAAACTACAACCATAAGCCAGAATCCAATAGGAAAGAGTTGTTATACACATGTATAAAGGATGACTAAAAACAAGTTTGACGTAGATAAGCAATCTCTTTGGAAGATAAAAGTGGCAAACAAGTGACCATCTTTTAGATTAAACAGACTACTCAAATCATGGTTCCGCGAACCAATCAAACCACCCTGTGAGATTCAAAAACATGAAAGACACCAACTGAAATATACATGCAGATGTGAGTAATTTAAACAGCACTGACCCTAACATTGACGAATTTCAGGGACTGACAGATCAAACTTAAGTACAAAATACTACAAAAGAGAGTGAAAAATGAAAGAACAAACAGCTCAGCTGCACTGAGAGAAGCAACATCAGCAGTGAAAAGAAGTTATAAAAACTCCAAACACACACTTGACATGCCTTAATCAAAATAAAGAAGAAGCATAAAGAAATGTTCAGCAGAGGTTCTATACAAACTCGTTAAACCAAATAATTGAATTGCATTAACTCCTCATAAAAAAAGTTTCTTGATGCTTCTTATCTATGCTCTCAATTTATTAATTGAACACAAAGTTTTAAAAGTGATTATTAAATAAGTTGCTCACCAGAAAAGGTCAAATCCAATGACTTGTCATCAGAAGACAAAGACGGATTCTCTCTCAAGAGCCAGTCTATCCATTTGGCTACCGAAGGTGGAATCCGTAGTATAAATTGCTCTTCCATACTACCCAAAAAAAAAATCATCTAAAGTAATTATTTGAATAGCTTAATTCTTTGGGTCATCGCTCTTGAATTCTACCACAAAGAGGAGGTTCTATACAAACTGGTGTCTGAATTTAGGTATCCATTGGTCAGTTAGGGAATGAGAATTTAGAGGCTGCCAACTCCAAACTCCAAAACTTCTTTATTTTTGGATTGGATAAGCAAATGAAATTACTAGTTTGTCTTTTTAAATTTACAATTAGTATAAAAAAAAAAGGGAAATTCTGAATGCTACTTTTGAAGCTTTACAGGATCAAAAGAGGTTCTTTTCAGCTTGAAACACTTGGAACCCATTTTCAAGAAATGATGTATGGATCGCTACCAAAGTTATGCTAATAATTCTATTTGCAAATCTTGCAGAAAAGAAGCGAAAAAAGAAAAAATAAATTCAAGAATCTAGCACTAGCTTAGTACTGATTGCGGAAAAGAAGCAAAAACAGTAAAAACCGATTAAATTCCAAACTAAGCTCCCGCTCAATCTATCAAGCAAATTGAAAACATCCCACAAATTAAGAATCATTATTCTATAGAAAACGGAAGGGAATTCTTCACGGAAAAAGTAAAAATTACCTGATTTTCAGAAACTTTTGACAACATGCCCAGAAGCTAGAAGAGAAACCCTGCACCGCCAATACACTAAAAGAGGATTTGGAGATTTAAGAACATAATTTGAAAATAGGGTCGGGTAATTGATGATCCGATCCAACTCAATAGGTACCCATCGTCGAAAACTTGATAACTCGAAAAGATACATGGAATGGAATGGAAAACTTCTCCTTTTCCTTGCTATCTTAAAAATGTTTATTTTCATAAAGAATTAACTGTCGACTGCACCCTTGAATGTAGGACTTACTAAAAATTAGCCCCCTGAAAACGATCAACATACACTTTACACTGATGAGAGAATATTCGATTGTGACTATTAAAATTTTTGACAATCCGATTCTTCCGATAACCTCAAAATCTTTTCCTTCCATTGATGCTGCGAGTTCTAATTCATTACTTGTTTTTTAGTCATCAAATTTTTATTTTTTTTTATTATATGCGTACTATATTCTTTTTATTCTTTTCTGTTTTTCATTGAGATTTAAATAAGTTTTTCTATCCTCAAATTCTTTTTCTTCCTTTTATTGTCATATTAAATGTCTTATCTCTTGAAATTTTTTCCTTCAATTTCCTCTATGACTATTTTGTTCTTTTTCATCAATTTTTTCTGTATATTAAATTTCTAATCATTAAATTCATTTTGTTTTCTTTTAATAGTACAAGTCTTTCCTTTACTTTATTTTTTTTACTTAGCTATTAAGTTTTTCTCGTCCTGAAAAATTTTTCATTCAATTTATACAAGGAATATTGATAACTTTTGTAACTTTTATTAGCACAAATTTTTCTCCAAAAAACCTTTGTTATGACCTACAAATCATGATCATCAGGTCATGTTTGATCATACTCCGGCTCAAGCATCAGGTGCACTTCATCAGCACTACTTCTAGTGGGTAGTTAGTTGACAGTTACTACCTTTCAAATCAAAGTGCTTTCCTGTGAGCAAATTTCAAGTCAGATTTTTATGTATCTTTGCGAGGTGGTGGCTGTTCACTTCCGTTCTACTTGCTTTCCAGCCCATTCTTTTTTTTTTTTTTTTCTTCCCAACAAGCGGTACCAGAGTATTAATATTAACACTTGAAATTACAAGAGTTAATTACAAAAAGGACCAATTACCCTCAAGTCCATTTCAGTTCTATCTATTAGCCATACAGGGAACTGGTTATCCCATTTCACATCTTGAACTAACTTCACTGCGAATTTAGCTAACAAATGGCTGCATTGGTTTCCATTCCTATGCACAAAACTAAACCTGCACAGCTCAAAGCTGTTCTTTAGCTCATCAATGTCTTCAAAGATTGTTGCAAGAACTCCTTCTTGGTCATTGCCTGCTAAAATGCGATACACCACGGCTTTGCAGTCAGATTGAATTTCAATTTTCGTCCAACCTGCATTTTGAGCCATTCTTAGGGCAGCTCTAACTGCTAGTGCTTCCTCTATTGCCACATCTCCTCTTTTCTGCTCAACTAAGCCCTCAACTCTAATAATTTTTCCTATCTAGTTTTTGGCTACAATCCCTTTTCCGCTCGACCATTTGCCCGAAATAGCAAAGACATCGTGTTAGCATTTTCACTATTCCTGCCCTTGGAGGTTCCCAGTGGCCATGGTATTTGTTAGAGCCAAAAACCGTTCCGCCGAACTGACCTCCTTCCCCGAACTGCTATCACTAGCCGAACTCACCACTGCAGGGCACGATGGATTGCTCCGGTTAACTCAGGAGTCAAGTCGAGAGACTTAGAGTAAAGGAGAAAGCGAGTAAGCTTAAAGCTAGAATAGTGAGACGTACCTCCTACTGGAGTTCTACCTTTGTATTTATAGAGGATGGACCTCTCAGTGTTGTAGTCCATCTCAAACACCGCTAATGGCTGGGATTTAGGACCCTATCCCGCGGAGAGAGATAGGCAGGCTCCGATTATGTAGGTAATCCTGTCCGTTTAGATTGACAAGGTCGGCCCTGGAGGGAGGTCACTGGCTGGCTAAGTGAGCACCGTCCACCGGGCGCAGTCAAGCACCCTTAGAAGGCCATGCTAAGGGATCAGGTCGGTCTTGGGAGCTCGGCGGTCGCCGGCAGATCTGCGATGTATGGAACCTGAGCTCCTCAATAGCCCTCAGACGGGGCGTTCTCTCCGAACGGTTTTGGTCATAACGGTAAGGGACACGCGTGCCTGGGTGGCTGAGCACGCTCCTTCCACTCTCACACGTCGCCTCAGTAAGTTTTGTATGACTCCACAATCCTGTAAATCCAAGAGAAATGGGAAGCGATCATTTCCTATTGAAAATGTGCCACTTCTCCCATCCTCTACAAAATATAAATCAAGTCCTCAAGAAGACTAATGATGAAGAAAATAAAATTTATGTCAATCAAATCGAGAAGGGCTTCTAAATGTTGGCAGCATAACAAACAATAATATAAAACCATAGTGACTCATGCAATATCTACAAATTCATTAATATCTATCCACCAAGCTGAAAATGGTCCATGTCTAATTTTTCATGTAGCAGTTTAACCAGACACAATTTCATACTGCTCCATTCAGTAATCTTGAATGTGTCAATACTGGTTGACGTGATAAATAATGTTTCATCCTCATTATTCATGATTAGACAAAGTTGTGGATTCACTTGAATGCATTTTAAACATGTATTATCCCCAGTGAAGTTGAAAGACGCTGATTCATCTCATGATATCAATCAACTCTGAATTAACCTTAGGGGTCCATTTGTTTCCACTTGGGAGTCAAAATTGGATGGGAATGATATTCTAGAGAATCTTCATTGGTGTTATCAAAGCCAATGAAGCATTTGATTGAAAATTAGGAATGGGTTTTAAGCCTTTTCCCCCCAAAAAAGTTCTTTTTGACTCCTCATTCTGAATTCATTTTCCTTCCATTTTTCTTCCCCTTTCCCTCAATGACCAGCCTTTCCCTACCCCAAAAGTAGCAGACCGCCACCAAGAACCAACAGCCAATTTTACAAAATTCAACTCCTTTTGTGAAAAAATTATTTAAGTAACAATTAAAGATAAGTCCTTGAAAATCATATGAAAGAGACAAACAATAATGCCAATGGTGAATCACCACACTTCAACATCCAAAATATCCAAAAAATAAACACTGTTCAGCTCCCTCAATCTCCCACAGCCATACGATTTCTCAAAAACTAGAAACAAAATAATCCAAGTTCCAAGCTTGAACTACAACCTATGATAGAACCACCAATCTCCAAAATAACAAATTTATTTGTAGATGTCAAAATGCCACCTACGTTACACAAATTGTGAACCTACTAAAACATATCAATGGCCACTACAGCAATGTCACAAGTAGTAAAGAGCCACAACAAGCCAAAACATAGAGCTAAGCTAGCAGAAGGGTAGGAAGGGAAGGACTGAGGGAAGAGGGGGGAGAGAGAGAGAGATTCTGGACTGGGGATATGGTAAGGAAAGCGGTGAGGATTTGTTCCACAACACAAGGAAGATGGAAATTGGAAAATGCGGTTTTTCTCACTACCTTTTGTACTTTCTGTTCTTTTTTCTTTGTAAAACTATTTGATCTCAAGTATGTGAATAATTTTGAAACTGCCCCATTTGCATATATCAAGGAAATGAAAGCAATATACAAATTCGCATAAAATCCTTCCAACCACCAATAACATGCATCATTTAAATTGATACCCATCCGTTTACCAAATGAAACTCATATTGGTGACCTGATCACATTAATATTCCTTCTTCGCAATATTTAACTCGATAAAACTGGTTGTGGGCTTGTCTAAAGATTCACATATTTGTAACTTCCTATTTTGACCTCTCGACACAGACGAGATCTTCACTTGAAAGACATGAATCCTATTTCAATCGAACTTAGACTGCTCATGTGCAGTTTAAGCTACATGAATCCTATGTCAAATGAACTTAGACTGCTTATGTGCAGTTTAAGTTTTGCATTTATGTGTATTTGATTTCCTGATTCTTACTTCCCACTTTCCAGAACTGTTTTAAGAAAATGGCTAAGCCCACACTTCAAATATAAGAACAAGGTCCTAGAAGAACAACGCAACCACTCCAAATCACGTTACTAATTAAAGAATTTTGTATGGACCATATATGTGTATGTGTGTGGAGAGAGGGGGGGGACAAAAAAGAAAAAGGTATCATGAGTCATTCAAGAGAATCAGTGAGGATAGGGACAGAAGAAAAGTGAAACCTTGCCGAATCTCAATTTCTGAAGAGAAAGCAATATAATAGAAAACAGGGCCAAGTGACAGAAGCAATTTTTGCCACTTGAACTTGCTGACCAAGTTCTTTAATCTCCTAGCTGGCAAATTTTTACTAAAGAGCTACAACTTGAGACCAGTAGGAATTGCAGCAATAAAGAGCTACAACTTGAGACCAGTAGCAACTTGAGCTATCACTGTGATGACCCCACCTCCCCCTAAGGCGAACTAGAGGGTTCGGTAGGCCGCCTGCCCAACTCTCGTCGGGACTCAATATATTCCACAAATTCTTTGCAGGAAAAAAAAAATACTTAAAAGTCCATTCAAGATCATAACCTTAAAGGTACTTCATAATAACATTTACATATCGCCAAAAGTAATTACATAAACTCGTGGACAAAAGGTCAAGCATTTGTAGTTCAATTTAATTACATTCGCATCTCCTAAAGTAAAGAGGATTACAGGCAGTTACACCAAACAAACAAACTTAAATTCCCAAGATGCCCTAATCCTATCCTTGAGCCCTTTTTGCCTTGAATCCTGTTAAGGAAAAAAAAAATACGTGGTATGAGCTTACGCCCTGTAAGTATTCCAAGAAATCAAGCAAAATATGAGCAATACCAAGTTTAACATGTTAACATATAATTAAAGAAACATAAATCCCAGTATAACCATAACCAAATTTAGGAATCAAGAAATAAGGTTAGGTACATAGTGAGCGATAAACGATAACGTTAATTCAAATAAACAATTACTCATTCAAGTAAATCAAATAATAAATAATAAATGAGATCTCAAAAGGATACGGGACTCATTGGGAGCCATTTTCCACCTTATAACTTCCAATAAACAATCTCCTACATTTTTCCACCTTATAACCTCCAAACTCCCACCTTATGACCTCCAAAACGATAAACAATCTCTGAAATTTACTTTCACCTTATGACCTCCAAAACGATAAACAATCCTCGAAATTTAACATTAGATATTATACTGATGCGAACCCAAATCTCCAAGCTCCCGCTCTTGAAGACACGAGTTGGCGACGCAGCGGAATGATCTATCTTGAACAGGTTATGGATACAAAAAGGATGGAAATCCTACGACCCCTCTAACCCTCAAGATTGCGAACCTACGAATTGAATCTCAACCCACAATCTAGCGAATTAGCGAACCAAGGAATTTGGTAGAAAGGCGCCACAACTCAACGCGTTCTTGAATTGATAAGCCAGAACTTGAACAAAGGAACTCATTCACTTTGTATCAAGGGTAGTTCCCAAGGAACAAGAAAAGAGAAACTCTCAATTTTCATTAATCAAAGTCTTATCTTATCTCTTACATCTTATCTTTTCCTTATCTTCTACATTGTCTCTTGAACCTTAGCTTATCCTAACCCAAACCACTCCTAATCTTAAGCCACTAGGCCTAAGCTCTATCCGGCCAAGCCTTACCCCAAAGACTCCATCCGACAACAACTTCTAAAGCCTTACCCAATTCAACCTAATACACTTAGCAAACCCTAGCCACCACTACAAACGCAAATTCAGCCTTCTAGATCCGTGGTAGTCTATACGGGTTTCATCACAGGTTGGCGACGTTCGTATCAGCTGGTATCAGAGCTAGTTGAAGGTTTGCGTTATATCCATTTTCGTTGTTTTTTGTTTATTGAAAATTTCGTGTTAATTCTAGCCATCTAGGGTTTCTTATTGTTTGAGTTATTTTCCTTCTTGAGTCGTTATTCGTGTTGTTCAATCTAGTAGTCATCTACAATTTATTGGTTGAGTTGTGTTTGAAAAAATATATATATATTTTCGAGTCGCTCATCGCTGGTCGAAGGCCGTCACTGTTCACGCGCATCGCTCAAGCGTTGAGGTTACTTGCTCATCGAAAAAAATTGATTGCTGTGTTATGTTCTTGTTATGTTCTTGTTCAAGTTCTGGTTGTGTTGGATTGATTTAAAAAAAAAAAAAAAAGAGAAGAAGAAAAGATTCGAGTATTAAAAAAAAAAAAAAAAAGAGAAACACAAGATCGAGTCTTTTATTGAAAATTCTGAGAATCCAAAACAACAAGAACCACAAGGGTCTTCTTTATTGAAAACAAGAAAAGCCTACACTAGTTTGTGGCCTAAAAATTCTGGTCTACCACTTCTCCAACTTCATCTTCAATCCGTGGGTATTGGGGAATTTGTTTTCGACATGTAGTGAAAAATTTCTTGTCTTCTCGAGCAGTCATCCTTGGTTTGGTATCGTTCTTCGGAACATCTTGGGTAACCCGTTGGGGGGGAGCCTGAGTTGGGTGTACTTTTTTGTCATTAGTCTTGCTCATCTCATCCATAAGTCGTTGTTTTGTTTTTGTGTTGTTGGTCGAAATTGTAGCGTTGTTTCTTCTTGTTGGTGCTAGCCGTCCTTGTCTTTGTTATTTATTGCTGAGTTTTGGCTTTAAAACAACAAGCAAGAGCCGTCAAATCCTAGTCTAAATTTGGTTTAGGTTGATTCACAAGTCAAGTCCAATTCCAAGTCTAAATTAGGTTGGTCATTGCAAGTAATCTCTTGTCATGTGTTTGTGTCTTGTGGTCATCCGAAGTCTTTGTCCTTGTTTTGTGGGAATTGTTTCAGCCGACCTCTTCACTAGATTTTGGGGATTGAGTTTAAAAAAAAAAAATTTCACTAATTTCTCTCCTAAATTCTAGTCTTATTCCTAATCTCAAACTCTTATCTTATCTCTTACATCTTATCTTTTCCTTATCTTCTACATTGTCTCTTGAACCTTAGCTTATCCTAACCCAAACCACTCCTAATCTTAAGCCACTAGGCCTAAGCTCTATCCGGCCAAGCCTTACCCCAAAGACTCCATCCGACAACAACTTCTAAAGCCTTACCCAATTCAACCTAATACACTTAGCAAACCCTAGCCACCACTACAAACGCAAATTCAGCCTTCTAGATCCGTGGTAGTCTATACGGGTTTCGTCACAGGTTGGCGACGTTCGTATCATACTATACTCAGGGCCTTTCGGCGAAGAGTTTTGAGCTTTGCACTTAACATTGGTAAGTCATTACCCAGAGCTGTCCAGCTGATCCGATCTCACGATGGCAGGTCTAGGATAAGCTTTTGGCCTACCGGACCTCACGAAGGCGGATCAAGGATAGGGTTCCAGCGAGTAAGCTCAGTTCAGCTGATGGAATAAAGTACATATCGGCCTACATTTGTGCATATTGAACATTCAACTATGCATTGTGAATGAGCAATTATTGAAAGTTAATTGAATTAGTGAATCAAGGGAATCACAATAACATGATACTCATTAGTATGTCAATCAAAGAGGCATTTTAAACAAATAATAGCATTCACTCAAGTGTCATGCATTGTCAAGCATACATGCATTGGAACACTTACCGAGTTAACAAAATAACCTCAGGCGTTCGCTCCCAAATCTCCTTTATTTCCTCCTTCCAAGTCTAATGGCAAATGAAATGAAAAACGTTTAGGATTAGCTACCCCAAACAAGAAAGACCAAATGTATACACTAATTGTTTCTTTGTTTGATAACAATCACAATTTGGATGCATAAAATCATAAGAGGTCTAATCCAAACCATGAGTGTAAAACAAATGAAGAATCTTATAAGCATAGTGAAATCATGAATTAAGTAGGTTGGAACACAGCAAAGGTGAATACGAGTCAAGAGGAATAAAAGAAGCCATTACAGAAAGAAAATGAAAACCAACAAGTTTGCCACCCTTCAGTGTTTTAATCATAATTGTGGCTATGGTTATTGGATTGGGGCAAATTTTATGGCATTTCGAAACTAAGACATAGAGCTACAACTTTCATGATGAGATCGAATCTCATATCATACTTAATCAGGGTCGAAATTGGAAAAATCATAGACTCAAGAAACCTGTCGGATCAAGAATAGGTTGACTGAACAGTCTCGGAAGAATGGCTATAACTTCATGTAGGATAATCAAAATCGAGCTCCGTCAATGGCGTTTAAAACTAAATTCATAGATATTTCAACGGTATAAAGCTCAAACTCTAGTTCAATTCCTATAATCATCAGAAAGTTCGGGAATTTGGCTGAATTCCATTTCTGATTTCATGTCAATGTTCATTTCCTACACAACTTCTATAAGCAACCTTTCAAGAATTATATCCAACTCTTAGTAGAGTGTTTAGCATGCTAAAACATCAAGGAAAGTCATCAATAAAACATCACAAAATCTTAACCATTTCATCAAACACTTGGAGGCTATAAACAAAGCCCTAAGTTCAAGTTTCCAAATACAAGAAATTCTTCCATAACTCTTCCTCCTAAACCACTTCAAACACTTTAAACTCAACTAACATGCATCTTTCTTGAATTTAAAGATCATTAAAGCATAGATGAGTGGTTAAATACCTTGAGAGTAGAGAGGGAAATCCACTCCAAAAGCTTCAACTTTCCAACAAAGCTTGATAATCAAGTATCACCTAACTAGGGTTTTCACTTGAAAATGTTTTTCCTTCACTAAAATTGCTAGAATTAAGCTTAGGGTTTAGTGTTTTTCTTGCTTGTTGTGGCTGGCCAAGAGGAGAGAGAAGGGAGGAAATTTTGGTTCAAATTTTTGAAATCAAGAAGTTAAATAAGAAGGCTCAAGTCAAAGTATTGTTAGATGGTTGACAAGTGGTGTATTTTGAACCATGAATTGGAGTAAATTCTTCACATTTATCCACTAATCTCTCAATGTAAAATATAAACTACTTAATACCCTATAAATTTGATGCATTTGGCTACATGAAACATGTGAAATGCAATTCTAGATTAATGTCATACTATGCATACAAAATAAAGTACTTAAAGGAAGATAATGCACTTAATGCTTTCATGGTGCAATCAATTCATCTTTTTTTTTTTCTTGGGTTCTCACAATCACTCAACAGATCTTAGCACTTATTTGGATTTGAGTTCCAGTCTTTAAGAAGTGTCTCAAATCATGGGTAACTTCTATCAATTTTTCAACATCGTGGCCAAGCCTTACATTGGCAAATTTTTCGACAAGTTTTAGCAATTTGTGTTTCGTCGCACTCAAATCTTTGGTTCATTATTTACCATAAGCATCACTTGTTCAACATCAACTTCTTTGATCCTACCACCAAATATCACCTCATTCTAACATTTAGTTATTTAGGAAACCATTTGGTCTGCCTGCTGCAATCGATTGATACACTAAGTACAACGACGACTTCTTAAGCATCTAGAGATAGCCTAGGAACCGATGGTGGTGATCAATGTAGATTTGTTGAGTGGGATTGCTGACTCTAGTTATTATGCAGATGTTAATCATATTAGTATTGGCAAAATGCTGAAATGGGTTCTACTCCAACTCTGTCGGTCCCATAGACTCTGATAAGTGTTTAAATTACCACAATTTTTAAGTGCTTTCCAAGTTAAATTTTGGGGTAGAACAAGCTAAATTATTTGAAACTTGGTTAAAAATTGCATGTGAAGGATTAGTGGTCAAAATAGTTACACTTTGTGCAATTGAACTTGGAGAGTGAAAATGTGTTAATTGCTAGAAAATTATTATATCTTGAAGTCAAAGATGATGAGGTCCAACCATGTGTTCAAGCTCAATTGTTGAAAATGTAAGATTTGATTATGATTCTTGTCTACATTTACTTGTTCAAAGTTGGTTGTGTTTGGTAGAAAAGAGGGACAAGAATCTGTAAATGATTTGGTCAACTAAAATGAGAACAAATTGCAATAGGAACAAGTAATGGACTACAACACAAGCAAAACAGGCCATGCTAAAATGGTTTTAAGACTGGTTTCTTGGTGGACATGATTTGCAAAATTCTTGCACAAGGGCAGCCCTTAAAACCGCCTCTTCTGAGCCAGTTTCATGCCCAATATTCACTTAGACAAGATTTGCAAAGTTTTGTTCCAGAAATCTTCACAAAACCAGGGAAGAAACCATTTCATCTCATGCGGTTTGATCCATGGTTTTGGGGCTGACAAGAAATCAATTTAGCTGCATATTTTGATTATTTCCTAGAGCCCTTTCATCTCCTTGGTACTTGGATGACTTTCAAACATTTTGGAGGCTAATCTAAAGACTTCAATCATCGAATTTTAACACTCCTGCACATACAATCTTGGAAGACTAAAAAGGTAGCAACTTTTTTAGACAAAAATTCACCTATGTTCACATGAAAGACTTCATTAGTTTTTGTCATGTATCTGGCTAGTTGAGGGCTATAAATAGATGAAATTCATTAGAGAAAATATAAGTAGATATATAGAGAGGTGTAGGAACATACCACAAAATGTAGCTCACATATTTTCTTTGTTTTAAATTAGTATGGTACAGTATAGTTTAGGTAATAGTTAGTGCTCCTCCATTCTTGTGCTGGCTTAATTAAGAAAGCCAAGGAAGATGAAAATGGAGAGGCTCAAGAAGGCTCTAGTGACAAGAGATTTCTTTTTTCCAACCTTTTATCTTTGTATTGGATTCTAAGTTTTGAGAATGCAAGTTTTGGATTTGTGTTTCATTATGAATATCTAAAGTTCCATGCCTTGGATTTTAGTTGAACTTCCTATGATTATTTTGTGTTAATTTCTTAGCTAATTGATGCTATTATCTTGAGCAAGTTATTTAGCACTTTTCTCTTATAATCATGATTAACTTGCCATTGATTGTGATCATCTCAAGGTGTTAGATTTGCAGTGAAAATTGGGATTTAACATTAGTTCATGGAAGTGTTGAACCTAGGATTGTACCTCACGAAAGTAGATGTGCATCTTTGTGGCTCCTTCGGGTTTGTTCCACATAATTTCACAAAAATTAATGAGCTTGTATCTTGTTCCACAACCATGAAAATAGGTGTGGATTAGTTATACGTATAGTTGATATACTATGACAGTAGATTTCGTATACATAAGGAAATTATGCCATAACTAGCAACTGTAGTAGTGTTCAATGATTCGAAAATTGCATTTGCATGAGTAGTTAGGGATACCATGATCTAAGGAGTTCTTATTTGTTATTTTCGTACGCCATTTAGTATAGATTTAGTTCCTGCAATTTGTTGATTGTCTAAATAATAGAGTCTTTGGTAGTGTCAGTAATTGTCGATTCTTTTCTGCGGGATCAGCACTAATTATCCTATATATTCGCTCACGATCCATATACTTGCACAAAATCGCATGTGGAGTATTTAGAAACTTATAAATACAAAACTTGACTTTAATTTTAAACTTAATTTTGTATACATGCCCTGTACTCGTCAGACTCATCGATAAACTTAAAAAAGTATTTTTCTATGGCTCTTTGAATATAATTTCTAAATACCGCATAATTATTAGTAGAATATGAAAAAGTATGTGGTACTTATGGAATTCTTTACTGCTAACTCTTTCGTTGGGTGCTGATAATTCTTTAAATACTTGACCTTTCCCTCTACATGCAAAAAATAGAAAATAGCCTCAACTTGTAACACATCAAAGCTATACCTTTTTGCTCGTTAGGCAAGTTTCTTTTAAAGGGTCGCAAATGAAATTTGCACTATCGGTTGTTGGGATTTCAAATGAATCAGCACCTTGCAGGTGAAATTCTTGTCACCTATTATTTCTACTTCGTCAACCTCCAAAAGTGGGCAATAATCAGCATATTCTTCATGAATGATTGACATGCTCAGTTCTATGCTTCAAATGCTAATCCTCTTGCCTATCCTAATTTCAATTTCGCTTCTCTTTCTTGAATCCTTTCAAATCGGCTAATGCTAGCTATCAGCTCCCCTAAGTCCTCAACACTTTCCCTTCGAAATGCCTTACTACCTCAAAATTCTCATGCCCATGATGGCAGCATCAACATATTTTTCCTTAGGCACTTTGGCATTACACCGCATTCTGGCCAATTTAAATTAGTTGAGAAACTAGCTAGAAATCTTCCCTACCTTCTGTTCCATATGACTAACATCGATAAATCTAAACTCAGACAAGACTGTGGAATTGCTTATGAAATGCTTGCTCTATAACAGCCCCACCTCTCCCAAGGGCGAACCCAAGGGTATCGTGATTTGACTCGCCAGACTCACTACAAATTCCCAAATATTAATCCAAACATTCATTCGAAAAGTCATCAATATAAGATATTAAAATTACTAATAAACTCTCACAAAACACAGACCCCAAAATTTCATGAAAATTAGATTGATAAAAACTCCAAAATATCGTAAACCATCAAATTCATCCATTAATTTCAATCTTACACAAAAAGGGGAAATCCTATAAAAGTACTAACTTCCTCGATTCACGCGCCTCTCCTCAAACCGGTAGGAAAACAATTGATGAGCTAAGCCTGAGGCTAAGAAAACATGCACGTAACTCAAAGCAATTAAATAAATTAATAAAACAATAAATGAGCCAAACAAGAATTTAGCAATAAAGTTTTAAACAATACAATTTAAAGGATACAGTTGCCGACTCCACATCCACAATTCTCAAGTCATTTCCTTCACCAAAGATCAATTGAAGCCACATGTTGACACTCCGCCAACCACTCACTCTTACACCATATTCATCACTTTCTCCCTCTCCCGTCTACTTACACCCCTTGACCCGAACTCCTAAATTTGAAAAGTGTTTGGCAACCCACTATGAGTATGCCAAGTCGGTGGACTCATTCCAACCGACGTACTTTAAACAGTAAAACCCATGGTTTTCCCAACCCTTGCCCTAGCCCCTGTTGCCGGACAAGGCGAAGGGATCCCCGATGGGGTTTAGGCCCCCTATGAACAATTTAAACAATTCAATCAAGTCAAGCAGTTGAACAAGAAACCATTTAAACAGTTAAGCTCATTTTGAGACAATTCAAGAATGTGAGCGCGATAAAGTACACGCTCACCAGTTCACACAAGCATGCTTTTCAAATTATTTACATCACTTAAAGCAATTAAACATGCACTTGAACACTCACCGACAAAGTAGGGGTCGGAGTCCAAGTTTTGGTCAGTCGCAAATTCAGCACTTTGCCCTAAAATAAGTAAAAGAGAACAAAAATGAGTTTTCCTAATCACTGGTTAAGTTTATTGCAAAAAGTCGAAAGTTCGACAATTTTTCAAGTTGAGTTGAAAACTTTGAAAAATCATAACTCAAGTTTTACAAGTCGGAATTCTAATCATTTGGTACCTTTGGAAACCTCTTTAAAAGCTTTAAAAATTTTCAGAAGACATCAAATTAAAATTATGGACGAAATTAACCCAAATTTCCGTTGAACATTCAGCTACAGTAGAATGACAGTGTTCGTCAGGCTGGTTATCCAGCACATTTTGAAAATTTGCCAAAAATTACAGAAAATTAATTAACCTCTGAAATTTATACAAAATATAGTCCTACATAATAAGTTTCAAAAGCCACTAACAGAACTCAATTCCGACATCCGAGCATGAAATGACAACAGTGCAAACAGAGGCCATTCGAAATTCTGCAGTTCTGGAATTTTGAAAATACAGGGCAGCTTTCAAGTTGCTATTTGAGTGACGAATTCAAGTCCAAAAATTGTCAAATTTGGTACACTAACACTTCCATATATCAACTAGATTCACACCAAATTTCAACTTAAAATACCACCGGGAAGGCAGTTTTCTATGTGCCTCAATTTCGTCCAACTCATTCATTCAAAACTGGAAAATTTGATCCCTCACTTGTATCATCTAGTTCATGCCTCAAATCACTACCAATTTGCCTAATTTTCGAAACCAAGCTAGTATTGAACTTCCTAAGCCTATTGATGATCAAAAATGGTCACACCTTTTGGCAAGAATATCACAAAATAAATCCTCAAAATTCGGACAGCATTACCCCTCAAATTTCCAGCTTTCACTTTGCAACTTACTCAACCACATAACATCAACTCTTGAAGAGCTTTTTGTGGGACAAAATAGCAGCTTAACATTCATCACTTAAACATCAAATTCAGCCTCTTAACTAGCCAAAAACACAGCCACGAAAATCATAGAAAAATCAGAAAATTCAAGCCCTAATCTCTCTCTCTCTTGGCCGAATTTCCTTGGGATTATTTCTTCAAGTTTTTCAACATCAACTCAAACATTAAGCATATACATAGCACCATTTAACCATCTAGCAAGTATTTACACTTATTTAGTGGGATTTCAAGAGCCCACAAAAATTTCCATAATCATCAAAATACTCAAAAAATGAAGCTTAACACTTCACACCACATAATCATCATTAATTTAAGGTTCTATGAACCTCTCAATAACCCAATTCCTAGTTGTCATGCTTGGAATTTAAAGAGCTTGGACATGAAGGAAATTAGGAGAATGATACCTCTCTTAGGTTAGCAAGACTTCAAGAAAAGAAATGCAAGATGAAGCCCACAATATCCTCTTCCTTAGCTAAGCTCTTCTTAGTACAAATTTGATTGAATTTTAAGGATGAAAATGGAAGGAATTTTTGATGAAAACAAGAGGAAGAAGAGGGGGAGAGAATCGGGTAAGAGGAAGAAGAAAGATGAGAGAATTTTGAGCAATTTTCCTTGAAGAATTAATGAGATAAAGGAAGACAAGACATGGGTCTTGTCTTGCCTTGAAAGTCAAAGTTTGAATAGTGGCTTTAATTAGCCATTTGGAGGGAAAATTAATCACCTCATTAGGCTTGAGATTAAGAGGTAAATCTTGATTAGGAGAGGGGATGGAAAAGTAATTTTTAAGTGATTGGTAGGAGTTTATTTGAAAGAATTAGCGGTTAGGTAAAGTTCTAATTTTAACTAAAATTTTCAAAACCCTAATTAATCACCTTCAATGACCCAAATCCAGTCATTTAATTACACTTCCAACTTATCCGTGATCACTCCTACTTATCTCCACTAGTTTACTCACAGTCCGAATTTATCTCGAAAAACGTGCCCATTTTCTTTTTTCACAATTAAGTGACAGAAAAATCAAATTGCTGGTTAAAAATAGTTTTTAAAATAAAATGAGGTAATTTATGGTGTAAATGTAATTAAAATGATTTAAAACAATTAAACAAATATTCAGAGAAATTAAATAATTAATTAAATAAATAGGTCAAATAGAAATAAAATTTTCGGGTCCTTACATGCTCTATTTGCTCCTAGTTCTCAATAGAGTTAGGCGCTAACTTAGTGTACCAATTGAAGGTAACACTAGTTAGTGAATATGGGAAAAGTCTATTTTGAGAAAGTCATTAGTATCAAATTCTCCATATCGTATATCAAATTGGCTAATATGCTCGATGGTTTATTGTTTATCACCTCCGAAAAATTTGAAAAATTTTGGGAACTTGTAATGCCTAGGAAGCACATATGTTTTATTGATCCAGTTTGGATATGGCTTATGACAGGTTGGTCGTTCTCTTCCTTCCACTATGTCTATAATATGCAGCCAATAATTGATCTCCCACATCTTGGTGATTCAGCTGATCCGTAGCCTATCCACCTTCTCTCTGAGCAATTGATTGTGAGAACTCAGCATCGGTACGCAATGGTATCCTTTGTCCATTCAATCCCTAATTAACAGAATATAGGACATTTATCTTGCCAAACATCCCCTTGTGTAGTACCTATCCATGGGTCTGCAACATCATGTGAGCTTTGAGCCTTATAGCTGCTATATCCATAATCCTCATTTCTCATAGTTGGGGGTATGTAGAATTGTTGGCTTGGCCTATATCTATTTGGCATATATTGTGACTGTTGCACCTGGTTGGCATATCTTTGCCAATCTCGCATCAGTGGAAACATGGGGAAACCTTCTCTCAACCCATTACCACCATGATACTATTGGTTTTGCCTTCCAGTTTGATTCTTTCATGGTTGTGCACCTCCGGGTACCTTGAACTTCCTAGGTGGCATACCTAATTTCTCACCTATTCGTATGGGCTCCTCAACTACAATTGATTTTCCTTTGACAGCTATTGGGTTATCAAAACAAGAGTTAGACATCTGCACCATCAATTTTTTAGAGCCTACCTCAGGTGTCAGCTTGCTGATAACTATTGTTGCCCTTTTGTCAGTAGGACATGCCATTACTGATTCATATCAGCCACCAACAAGTTAGTATGGATGTCCAATTTGGACCTTATCACGTCAATTGCAGCACTTGTTTCCTGGCAGAATTTGCAAACCTCATCTCCCAAAGACGAATTTGCTTGTGTTGATGTCCTTTTTAATCCCTAGGTTTCCGAATCAAGTTTTTCTGCCAAACATCTACTCTAGCCAGGCTTCTTGGTTTTTCTCCATGACATTCCACTGACCCTCATGGTCTCTTTTCATCAAGTCCCAATGAATCTCTTGTCTACAAATTATTTCATCCTAGTGCTACTAAATTGGCCCTCACACAATGAATTACGTCCATATCAATGCCAACTATGAAGTCATGAGCACTAGATTGACCTTGTGCTATTTGGATCAGCTCCGGAGTCAGCATTTGTAGCATTGCTTCATTGAAGTTAAGGGTGTTGCCCTTAGTTCTCTCCTTTTTTGGTCCATTGGGTGTGCCATTATGTTCATGCTGATTTTTGATAGGTCATGAACTGTTACCAAAGGACTATTAGCTACTAGCATGCCATCTTGTTCTATGAGAAAAACTAGGAAAATCTTGTGGATAATTTAATTTTAGTAGAAACAAAGATGTGGCGACAATGCTGACTTCCGGACGATTGCTATTTGTCTTGCCTTAAGAAGTCTCACTGACTTAAAATTTGTATCAGGAATAATTGATTATCCAAAAAGAAAAAAAAAACTAAAGAAATGAGAGCCGATTTGTTGAAAGTCAATAAATGAAATAGAGTTGATGAATTACAAGACATAAAAGCAACTGGAAACAGCATGAAGATTGCTTGAAAATTTGACGAATATTCAAATAATAAAGCTTGCTAATTCCAACAGGAATTAACATCAATCTGTTAGAAAATATGAATTAAGATGAAGACTAACGTCTAGCCAAAAAGTTCTAAGAATACTTTAAGAAATCCTAAAACTAGCCTAAGAAGCTAAGAAACTATTTAAAGAGAAACATCAGATTCCTTGTCATTTTTGTGGAGTTGAGAGTGGTAATCTAATGTGGTTTTTAGTATTTATAGATGTTTTGTAGGTAGGTTTGCCTCCAATAAAAACTAGTAACTTTCATATAAGTCCATTTTCTACACGTTTTGGACCACTAACCGACATTTTCTACCTATCGTGGATAGTGATAAATATCCACCCCTATTTTTCAGGAAAACTATAACGACCTTATTTTTTCTTTGTAAGGCTACCACATGACATCCCATTTATTACCGATTATCTCCATCAGCTCTCTTCTGTTGGTCCCTTGAGTACAATATTCATTCATTCTTATATCAGCACTCTCTTGCACCATTCTTACTGATGAACACATAAGTGCCGATTTTTATAGCTAACCTCCATTGTTAATTACCCATCTTGTAGTGATTACTGAACCATCACTGTTCTTTCTCTAATCAGTTTGTCTCTTTGCCGATTATATGTATGATACCAATACCCACGTAAGATATTTTGGCATATGGCACGAGTATCGACTCTCGAGTGTAAATTCTCAACTTAACATCTATTATCTATTATCTATTTCTATTACTTACTATATTAAGTATGATGAGTCTTGGTGTAAGTTGTAAGCACTTTTTGATCTTAGTTTTTGTTATTCCCATATTACTCCCAATCTTTTAATTAGAGTTATTGCATTTTAATTGTGGTTGTAATTAAAAATATAAAACATTCCAAATGATTAAACTCAATAATAATGATAATTAAAATGAAAAACTCCCTACTAAAACTATTTAGTGATTCTTACACTCTATCTCTAACTCTTATGTGTGTTAAGTTTCTTACTCGAAATAGTGTGACCAATTGCATTAAGCATAATTTTAAGATAGTAAAAAATTATTAGCGTCAAAAACTAGATGCTTTTAGACTAAATTGTTAAAATATAAGAAGAAAGGGGTCCATATTCATTTGGAGAATGTTGATATGAATATCACAATATAAATGTATAAATATGTACCTTCTATCATTATGAAGAAATACTAAAAGAATTCAACTATTTCTATCAATTGAGTATCAATTGATAATGAAATAGTCAATCTAAGATAATTAAGTAGTATAAATCATTCATATTTGTTTATTAACCATAATATCACCTTGGAAAATGACAATAATCCAAAATACAAATATCGTTATCTTCATTCCAAAAAGAAGTGTTCTCAAGTTATGCAAGAGTCCTCACTTGTGCTTTTCTAATGAAATCTACTAAAAAAGTAAATTACAAATAAAGTAAAAATCAGAAAGCAAAAAAGATGCACCGAATATCTCTAACCAAAATATCAATTTACAATATTGAACAGGAATAAAGAATCAATTAAATATGTCAGGTCATTTATATTCCATTGTTTATAAAGGAATACAAAGAGTCATATGCACAGATTTCACATTTATTCAATTTTAAAAACATGATTCTGATTTAATACTGAACTATTTCATGTATCATTAACAAATTCCATTCACATTACATAGTGATATAATGCAAACACATATGTAAGATTTAAGTTTATTATGACAGTTCAATCCACTCTCTCAAGTAGAAATAAATAAATAAAAATTGTTTTCATATACTTTATATAAATTGATTAGACTATTCTCACTCTACACTTCTACTATAACAATTTATTTTACTTAGCTAAAAGGGGAAAAAGAAATCCATAAGAATAGATATAGATGTTGGCATAAACATTGATACTTATGTTAAAATCTTTACTAATTTAGTCAAATCTTATCTTTTCTCAAGTTATAGTTTGATGGTTCTAATTCATACTTTGATTAGAAAGTGTTTTGTTGGATTATAGGAAGAATAGGGAGTTGGAATAATTATATAATATGATACAGGTTTTAAATTTACATAATTAATATAAACGTATTCATTTACTCTAATGCCCTTTTAGAAATTGATATTATAATTTAACCTTTTATGTTACTCATATATATATATTTGTCGCGCTTACGCTTAATGTCTAAACTCATTTATTCTAACTCAACAATATTATTTATATGTAAAAAATTGTAATATTCTGATTTAAATGTAATGGTATTAAAAATGTCGAATAATTTTTATTAAGATATGATAGTATCAATATTTAGTGACAATTAAAAGAAAAACAAAAATAAAAAGCATTTTAATGTGAAGTTGGCAATCAAAATTATAAAAAATATTTTAGTATTTTATGATACTACATATTGGGATGATAAAATCACGTGCAAAGCACGTGAAGTATTACTAGTTTTTGGAAATAAATGAGTGAGGTCTCAGCGTAAGTGTTTGAGAAAACCGGTGTTATAAGGGCAAATTCCAAGAGAAATTTCCAATGTTATGATGAATTTTAAATTTTTTCTACAAAAGAGGCTTTGTAGTTTTGGAGTTCCGTCAGGGGATGTTCGCATTTGTGAAATGCGAGTCTTGCTAAATTTTTCAAACCTAAAAAAAAAAGAAAAAAAAGAAAAAAAAGGGAAGAAGCAGCTTTAGAAGGAAACCTCGCATGGTGGCTGACTTCACATATATCAAATGTGCAAGGTGCCTAACTTCCATCTCACTTCACATATTTGGTACCATAATTTTTTTTTTTTGGTCTTTGATTTTTTTTGGTAAAAACCAATCAAATTGTTCTTCCTTTTTCTTTTAAGTGTGGATTCTACTTTGTATAATGAAGGCCAAAAGTTCCAAATGTCCAAAACTTGCTTTTTTTTTTGTTCTTTTTGACCTATTCAATGAGTACTGGTCATAATGCAGTGCTTTTGTTATGAAATCAATTACCGGTTATAATGACGTCAACTTTAGCCTTTCTTTCTCTGCAGGTTTTAATGCAATTGGACACAAAGAATTGGAATCACAGGGAGTTTATGCCTGGGATGAGAGCTACAATATAAGTTTTGCATTCGCAATTATATAATAGATATTGAAATCCCGTTTTGGATTTTTAGATATCAATGATGAATCCTTTTGTTTTCAAGTTAAGTTTTCATATTTGTTTAGGTAGTTCGAAATAGGTAGTTGTTTTGTATTGTAGGGTATTTACATTGATGTATGGGATGGAATTTTTTATGGGGTATTCAAACAAAAGATTTCCAACTTCCTTTTCTCTCCTTTAATTTCTGTTGTTTTCAATATCAATTCATCTTCAATTACATTGCATTTTCTCGTTCTACTTTCATTGTATGCAAAAAAAAAAAACAAAAAAAAAACAAAGGAATATCTCAATGATTTCAATAATTTACTCATGATATTATCTTGCATTTTCTTGATAAATTACTCATTTTCATTGCTAAATAAAATGATAAAAGCATAACCACCAAAGATTTTTGTGCATGCTTATTTAATTTTTCATACCTAATATTTGAATTTGAATAATTAGATATTTCTGTGCAAGCCTAAAAATTATGTCGCTTTGTTCTCTTAATTTTACCAATCACCTAATAACCTAAAAATTCATTATACAAAGTAGAATCCACACTTAAAAGAAAAAGGAAGAAAAACCTGATTGGTTTTTACCAAAACAATCAAAGACAAAAAAAAAATTACGGTTCCAGATATGTGAAGTGAGATGGAAGTTAGGCACCTTGCACATTTGATCTATGTGAAGTCAACCACCATGTGAGGTTTCCTTCTAAATCTGCTTCTTCTTCCTCTCCATTTTTTTTTTCAGTCTAAAAAATTCAGCAGGACATCGCATTTGTGAAATGCGAACTCAATGAGTTCGCATTTCACAAATGCGAACATCCCCTGGCAGAACTCCAAAACTAAAAAGCCCCTCTTGTAGAAAAACATTTTTCATAATACTTTTAGAATTAACTCCAAATTCCAATTTCTCTTCTTAAATGGCTTAGAAATCGATTATTTTGGTTGTGGTGTAAAGCTGCAAAGAAGTGCTATCAAAAGCAAGTTAATCTTGATAAACCCTCAACGAGTAAGCGCATATGAATTTTGTGTGAATCCGGCCATCGGACAAATAGTAATGTTTTCCGTCTACTCAAAAGTAGTGGAGACACGTGCAACTATGGATTTTGAGTACTGATTGTTGGAATGTATGCCCTAAAATAATTATTTCGTTTAAATACATTCCTAATTAAAGTTTTGTATTTTATGAACTTCCATTTTTATCTGTTTAATATTTGATATAACTGATAAAGTCCTTAGAATATTTGTTAATGTGATGGTAGTCACAAGAGTTGTTGACTAATGAGATATCAATCACATTTATAATAAATATTCTTAAATTTCCCTAGTCATAGTATTAATGAGGACAGGACATCATTAATGGACAGACTAATACACGCTAGCCCTACTTAGTGTAAGTAGTGGTTGTTCTCATCAACCATGGTATAGGGATACCTAGGCTAATGTGTAGATGGATTGTAAAGTGCAAATTTATTGGAGTGATCCACACAGAGATTCCATTAGGATATCTATCTAGTGCCAATGGTTGAATCTCTTATGAAAAATTATGTAAGTGATCCTAGACTTGAGATCACCATAGTTTCTTGAGTGTGAATCACTACCTTTTGATTCTGTTTCTTGTCACTCACCAGAAGTGACTTAAAGAATAGAAATTGGGGGTAGTGTGAAGCATGGAAAGATAGTGAGTGATCAAGAGAGGATTCACCACTCCGATAGTGGGAGCTGATATCCAGTAAGGCCACTAGTTGGAATGTAACCTTAGTAGTCGACTACATTAGGTTAATTGAAGAGTGTCTTCAAGTTAACCTAACCTAAGGTTAATTCCGGGAACTAGAAAATTAATTAGTCATTAGGGAATTGGCACTTGTTCCTTATTCCTTGACTAATAGGATATCAATGGTGAAAGGATAATAATTACACGGTAATTTTCCATGGAAAGGTTAGGTCGGAATTTCCCTGACCAATTCGAATACACGGTGGTTGTGATGTGTTGTTAGACACCTCTCACAATTTATAATTATGAATAATTAATTATTGTAATTAATGATAAAATAAAGGTGTTTATTTTATCTAATTCTTTGAGAATTATAATTCATAATTATTACCGGTGTATTTGGGACCTATTGGATCACAGCTAGAGATTGATTGCGGATTTAAATTGTGTGTCCAAGTAGGGACTTGGAAATAAATGCTTCTGGGGTTTAATTATAAAGATAAATAAATCCTGGGGTCATCTGACAGATAAGATAAAATGGTTATCTCTTATCTATCAGATAACAGAAAAGGGATAAGAGATGATCAGATGTTACGGTGGTTTGATTTTGAATCAAACCACCTAACTCTATCCTTCTCCCTTCTCTCTTACCTCTCTCTCCTATTAATATCATTAGATGTTACGATAGGTTGGTGGGCTAATAAACCCCGATAATCGAATCTGAGAGAAAAGTTCTCGGAGAAACCTTACGTAGAGAGAAAGAGAGTCGGAGTAAGAGTGAGAAAGGCTAGCACCTTCTTCACTCACACACACATAGATCGTCGGGAGTAATCCGGCACTCTCGTGGTGGATTACAGAGGCGTGACATCGGACTGCGATTCTCAACCTTTTCAAACGAGTCAGAGGCACCATCTGCGGATTAAGGTAATCCTCTAGAACCCCCTTTGTAAGTCATACGTTGAACCTAAGGTGATTCCTGGTAGGAATCTGGGACTAAAATTTTAAATTTTCGCTGTGCCTGCTGCCCCAACTCTAACACTGATGATTCCATGAATTGAGTCAGGACTAAAGATGAAGGCGCTGGGTTGAGGCGTGACTATTTGCCTATTTTATGGGTCCATGTAGGAGGCACAGTTCCACTTTAGTTAACTCTTACAGTCTCGCAACTTCTTGTGCCAAGGCATACCCAGTGATCCTCACTGTGGAGCCGGTCCTATGAAAAAGAAAAACTGCATGCCATATTTTATGCATGTGCAATTTGTTGGAATGTATGCCCAAAAACAATTGATTTGTTGAATACATTCCTAATTAAAGTTTTGTATTTTATGAATTTCCAATTTTATCTGTTTAATATATGATATAACTGGTAAAGTCCTTAGAATATTTATTAATGTGATGATAGTCACAGAGTTCTGACTATGAGATATCAATCACATTTATAATAAATATTCTTAAATATCTAGTCATAGTATTAATGAGATGGGGACATCATTAATCTGGACGAACAGTACACAATTAGTAATGTAAGTAGTGGTTGTTCTCATCAACCATGGTATAGGGATACCTAGGCTAATGTTAGATGAGTTATAAAGTAATAATTCATTGGGTGATCACATTAGGATATTTTGTGCCAATGGTTGAATCTCTTATGGGAAATTGTGTAAGTGATCCTAGACTTGAGATCACCACGGTATCTTGAGTGAATCACTACCTTTTGATTTTTCTTACATTGGGGGTGACAAGAATAGAAATTGGGGGTAGTGTGAGCATGGAAGATAGTGAGTGATCAGAGGAATTCACTCAATAATGGGGTTGATATCCGGTAAGGTAGTTGGAATGTAACCTTAGTATGACTACATTGTAATTGGAGTGTCTTCAAGTTAATCTAATCTAAGTTAATTAGGAACTAGAAAATTAATTAGTCATTATCCTTTTCACCATTGATTCCGACTAGTGGATATCAATGGTGAAAGGATAATAATTACTAATTTTCCATGGAAAGGTTAGGTCGAATTTCCCTTGATCAATTGGATGGGTCCAATTGTGATGTGTTGCTAATGCAATTTATGGCCTTGAATAATAATTATTGGAGTGGTGAATTCTTGATCACTCACTATCTTCCATGCTTCACACTACCCCCAATTTCTATTCTTTAAGTCACCCCCAAGAAATGTAATCAAAATCGGTAGTGATTCACACTCAAGATAAGGGTGATCCCAAGGATCACTACTTCCCTAAGAGATTCAACCATTGGCACAAAATATCCTAATGGGATCTGGATCACCCAATGAATTATTACTTTATAACTCATCTACACATTAGCCTAGGTATCCCTATACCATGGTTGATGAGAACAACCACTACTTAGGGCTAAGTGTACTAGTTCCGTCTAATGATGTCCTATCTCATTAATACTATGACTAGATATTTAAGAATATTTATTATAAAGTGATTGATATCTCATAGTCAAGAACTCTTGTGACTATCATCACATTAATAAATATTCTACTTTAATATCATATATTAAACATAAAATGGAAATTCATAAAATAAACTTTAATTAGAATGTATTCAACAAATCAAATACATTCCAACAACCTCCCACTTGCACTAAAACAATTCATTTATAACTCTTGGTCCAAAATGAAAGTACATGACTATCATGTTTCTTTGAGATAGTGCTTTAGTAAGAGGATCGCTATGTTATCCTCGGTGGGACTCTCTATCTTTACATCATTCACGGCAATGATTTCCAATAAGGTGAAATCTTCTAAGTACATGTTTGGACCGTTGATGAGACCTAGGTTCCTTTGCTTGGGCAATAGCCCCATTGTTATCACGATTACAAAGTTCTTTGGATTAACAATGCTTGGAACCACACTAAGTTCAGTCACGAACTTCTTGATCCAAACGGCTTCCTTAGCTGCCTCCGCGGCTGCAATGTACTCAGCCTCTGTTGTAGAATCTGCTGTGGTGTCCTGTTTGGAACTCTTCCAGTAGACGGCACCTCCGTTGAGAGTAAAGATGAAGCCGACCGTGACTTACAGTCATCCTGTCGATTGAAAGCTTGCATCGTAGCCCTTGACCTCCAATTCACCATTTCCATATACTAAGAACAAATCTTTAGTCCTTCTTAAGTACTTAAGAATGTTCTTAACATCCGGACCTTCAGGATTAGCCGAAATCTTTCGTGACACTCAGAGCATGGGAGACATCTGGTCTTGTACACAACATAGCATACATAATTGATCCAATTGCCGAAGCATATGAAATATTATGCATCTTGTCAATCTCAGCTTGTGTCTGGAGAGAAAAACTAACGTGAGGAAAAACACTCAGACAGTCTGAGAGTGTGAGTGAATAGGCTAGCACCTCCCATTCTCACACACACACACACTGATCGTAGAGACGATCAAGAGGTGATTCAGGAGCAATCTCGCGTGGACACCAGTAGAGGCAGGACATCCGGACTGCTACACAAGGGTCGTCTCAGCCTTCTCAGACGCATCAGAGACTTCATCTGCGGATTAAGGTAATCCTCAGAACCTCCTTTATGAAATCATACGTAGAACTAGGGGATTCCTGGTGGGAGTTGGGGCTTAAATTTTTAAATTCCGCTGTGCCTGATGCCCCAATTCCTAACACAATTGTGAATCATAACCTTAGAATGGCGTTGGGGATTTATACCCGCTCAAGATATTTTGGCACCAGTCTTGAGTGTTGATTCCCCGTGTGTAAATGCTCAACTTAATTTCTTAGGAATAAATGAGCAGGACCTCAGCATAAGTGTATGAGAAAATAGGTGTTACATGGGCATACGTTTGCCTCCCCTTCTTAAATAATTTGGGAATCGATTATTTTGGTTGTGGTGTAAAGTAGCAAAGAAGTGCTGTCAAAAGCGAGTTGATCTTGAAAAACCCTTGCAGAGTAAGTGCCCATGAATTTTGTGTAAATTCGGCTTCTGGACACGTAACAGTATTTCCATCAGCTCAGAAGTGGTAGAGACATGTGCAACTATAGAACTTGAGTATCGATTATTCCTTGCACAGATTCGAGTATAGAAATGAATGCATTTATAGAGACGCAACTCCTTGCATGCTTTGCAGTAGATCAAGCAGGTGATACAACTCTATTATCACTTGACTCTTGCGATCCCTTAAATAGTTTTTATGCTAAGGCACACCTCGTGATCCTCATTGCGGATGTGGTATTGTTGAAGGAAGCCTTACACGTCGCAGCTGTGTGTGTATGGTCGTGAGCCGTAACTTTGGATCAGAATTCGAGATCTATAGCTGCATATGATATTTTAGCACCTAGTGGTGAGTGTCAAGCGCTTGAGTTTAAATCCTCAAGTCATCCTGTTTGGAGGAAGAGAGCAGGCATTGCTTGTTATGCACCATTATTTTCATTATGATGTAAAATTGTAGAGAAGTGCCTGTTATGTCATAATGCAAGTACCAACCCAAAGCAGACATTGCTTGTTATGCCATAATGCAAGTACTAATAACAATGAGTGTCACGTGGCATACGTCCACCTCCATTTTTTAATTGACCCAAGAACCAATTATTTTCATTCTGGTGTAAAGTTGTGGAGAAGTGCTTGCAACAGGTAGCTAATCTTAAAAAATCCCTACAGATTAAGTACCTATAATTTACTTATGAATCAGACCATTAGGCGCGTAATAGCATTTTCTGTCTATTCAGAACTGGTAGAGACACATGCAATCCCGGATCTTGAGTACTGTTACTCCTTGTACAAAATCAGGCCTGAAGATGAAAACGTTGGGTGAAGGCGCAGTTGCTTGCATGATTTGTAAGGGTATAAATTGGTGACACAATTCCATATCACTTAACTCTTACGATTTCCCAACACGTTGTCTTGCCAAAGCACAATTGGAGATCCTCACTGAGAACATGGGAGGGAGGGCTCATAAACCGTACTTGCGTATGTATATTTATGAATTGTAACCTCAGAACGGCACCTGAGATCTATACTCTCACAAGATATTTTGACACCTGACATGAGTATCAAGCCGTCGAGTGTAAATCCTCAAGCTATCCTGTTCAAAGAAAGAGAGCGGGCACCAGAACTCTTGTCAACAAGTGTTATAAGGGCATACGTCTGCCTCCCCTTCTTAATTTGACTCGAGAACCGATTATTTCCTATATGATGTAAAGCTGCGAAGAAGTGCTATCAATAACCAATTAATCTTGAAATACCCTATAACGTAAGCGCTTATGAATTTCATGTGAATCAGGCCACTAGATGCTTAATAAAGTTCTCGTCTGCTCGGAACTTGTGGGAACACATGTAACCACAGAATAACTTGAGTACTGGTTACTCCTTGCACTAAACCAGATTTGAAATGAAGATATTGATGGCGGCACGGTTACTTGCCTGTTCTGCAAGAAGTCAAGCAGGGGATACATTTTCGTTTCACTTAACTCTTTCGGTCTCCCAATCCGTAATTGGCCAACGCATAGCTAGTGATTCTCATCATGAAGTTGGTCTTACGGGAGGAAGGGCCTGCATGCTGCACTTGCGCATGTGCAGTCGTGAGCCGTATGAGATTTATACCTGTATAATATATTTCAGCAGCTACTACAGTGTCAAGCCGATGTGCGTAAATCCTTACCCTAACTTCCTAAAAATAAATTAGTGGGATCTCAGCGTAAATGCTTTGAAGAACAGATGTTACACTGGCATATGTCTGCATCCCCTTCTTAAATAACTTGAAAACCAATTTTTTTAGTTGCGGTGTAAATTGTAGAGAAATGCTGTTGAAAACAAGCTAATCTTGAAAAACCCTTCAAGAGTAAGCGCCTCTAAATTTTGTGTAAATCTAGACATCAGATGCGTAACAACATTTTTTACCCACTCGGAAGCGGTGGAGACATGCACAATTGTGGAATTTGAGCACTGATTACTCCTTGCACAGAGTCGGGTATGAAAATAAAGGCACTTATGGAGGCACGGTTACTTGCAGGATCTGTGGGACCCAAGTAGGTGACATGGTTTCACATCACTTGACTCTCATGATTCTCTAACCTGTCGTTTTGCCAATGCACACTTGGTGATCCTTGCTGCAGAGCCAGTCCTGTAGGAGGGAGGGCTCACATGGAACACGTGCTTTGTAGTCATGAGCCGTCATCGTAAAACGGCATTCGAGATATATTCCCGCGTATGGTATTTTGGCATTTGACGTGAATGTCGAGTCCTGAAGTGTAAATTCAGAAGAAGAGAGCGGGCACTGGGCATAAGTGCTCGTGACAACAGATGTTACACGGGCATACGTCTGCTTCCCTCTCTTAATTCACTTGGGAAGTTGTAAAGATTTTTTGAACGCCATTTTTAATGTTTTTATCTTTTCTTTTTTGCACTTTTATATGATGGTATCTAATGTTTTATGTTTTTGTAATTTTCTCCTGTTTATTGTTTTGTGTTTTGCAGTTCGCTTTATGCATTCTTCGGCTGTTGCCTGTGAAGTAATTCCTTCTATTTCTTAAAATTTTTCTCACTTTTGTTTTGCAGCTTAGTGGTTTGGTGTAGTCTAAAGTAATCTGGTATGCTGAGGCATGAAAAATTAGAAACTTGCACCCTCTATTGTTTTTCCTCTTTTGTATAGATTCTGATTTTGCTTGGTGTTTCACAAAAATTTGGCCATTAAGTTAGTCCTTCTTGCCACATTCTGCCAAGTTTCATTTATGTTTTGGTTGCTTTGCTATGCAAGTCCTTTTAAGGGTTTATTGATCTTTGTAATTACTATTCTTTACTCCTTTTACTACTGTAGTAGGGAAAAAGTAATTTGTACAATTACTGTACAACGAGGATGTATGTAGAATTTTGTTGAGAAAGTTCTTTTATTTAAAAATGGAATTTCCCATCAAACTCTCATCTACATATTGTCTTGACTGTACTATAGCCTTTGTTCTCTTTGAGAATAGAAATTTGTTTTAGCTATATACGTTTATGATGCCTCACTATCGTTCTATTTTGTTATTTTACAGGTTTAGTCTTTTACAATAAACATTTGATACATGATCTTGGCTTGTGTTTCCACTAATCGTGTTCCCTGTGCTTTGCGCTAAAGATTATCTCTTGGTTTTTCTTAAGCACATGATTATTTTATTTGATTTGTTTAACTTATTTTCACTGGGTCTTGTTGCACTTTAATTTTCTTTCCTAGAATCATTTTAGAAGAAAAAGAGTTGCATTTTCCATTTTTACAACTGTATTGTGTGTGCTCTTACCTTCGATTTTCTTTTCAGGAGTGAATTATTAGAAAATGTTGAAAGAATCTACATCGTTATTAATTTAAAGTGTGCTCTTACCTTCGATTTTCTTTTCAGGAGTGAATTATTAGAAAATGTTGAAAGAATCTACATCGTTATTAATTTAAATTTCGAGGTAACTCATTCTCCTTGGATTTCAAATTTTGAGTCGTTGTTATCTCTAATTTTGAATCTCTAACTTTGTTTTTACCTAATCTGAATTTTAGTTAATACACCTACGGTTGTTGATTTCATTTTTTTTTTTTTTTTGGGGTCCATGTCTTGCATGTTTCAGAATGGGTTGCTTAAACTTGAGTTTCCTCTAATTTGGCCAAGATGATTAGATGAATGATAAGGTTATACCCCTGTAATTTTCTATAATAAACTTTATGGTTGTATGAAATGTCTTACCTTGATTTTTAAATTAAGAAAGGATGAAAAAGGAACTCCTCCCCTAGCTTGTTTATTCAATAAAGAGAAGAATCATCCATTCAATTGAGATCATGGTGTTGCATTTGTAAGTGCCTTCGCTAGATTTTCTTTTACTCTTCTCCATTCTTTTAATATTTGTTTTTCCCTGTTACTTTTTAATGTTTGAAACAAATTGATTTGATTTGTACTCACCAATTCATTATTCATTAATATTAGCTAGTATGGTCCTGTGTTGATATGAAATGGTCTTTTTGGAGGATATAAATAATACTCAGTGATTTTTCTTAAATTTTTTGTATACAGCCGATACTCTTGCAGGGAATATATGGCAGCAATAAATAGATATTGGAAGAATAGACCACTCAAAGGTATCACCTGTTCATACCAGACCAGTTGATTGACAATGCATAGGGGATGTTTGAATAAGCTTGGTCATCCAGTTGCCTCAAATAATAATATTTGGCTTAGTGAAGATATCTTCCTATATGTCAATTTTCTGAAGTTCTTGTCTTCTACTAATTATCACGCCAAGAACTCAAAAATCTTCTAAAAGTTACAAAATCTTTAGTTAACTTAGATTCTTGGTCCTGCTAAAATATATGTCTACCTGAAGAATGAGGAAAAAAGTATTAGCAATAACCTTATAATACATAATGCTACAAATTTAGTGGGAACTTGTTGCACGGAGGAATTTTAAGTTTGTTCAGCCTTTTCATTTTTTTGATATTTAATTGAGGAAAAAACTGACAAACCAAAATTTTTTTTATTTTCATATGAAATAGACATAATTTCTACTGCAATTGAACTTTTGTTATGTACATATTCTCCTTTTTACTTATTTTGCTGAGCTATTCTTCTGATTTACTGATTTATAAAAATACTTTTGGATAGTTTCTTAACCAAATTGTGTTTTCTTTTATTTTTATTTTTATTTTTATTTTTATCCCATGAGTTTTCTGGAACGTTATTTTGTGAGATGTAGACTGTCATCTTTTTTGCTTTAAAATCTATCTTGTGGTTAAAGAAAGTGGAAGCAGTATGTGAAAAAAGATTGCCAAATTGATACTTGGTGTTTTATCAGTTATATTTCATTTTTTACTAGCTCATAATGTGGAGTATTTGCCAAAAAAAATATAGAACTTACTGCAACCTGTAGGATTTCTCAAGTGTTTACTGATGCTTGGCAAATGGTGCACTTTCATTGAATCGATTGGTTTTGCTACGGAAAAATTTAAAAACTCCAATTGTTGAGATGAAATTGGTTGGTTAAGGACATTTGTGTTTTCCAATATTCGATGCAATTTAACTTGTACTTCGGGGCTACAATCAATGAGTTTGCCGGCGCATAGTAATTTGGTTAAAAATTTCAATAAGGAGCACAAATAGATTTCAATCAAGCCATAACCAGATATCAATTAACCCGCAAATCTTCATAATCTCTGGCAGTCTTCAACACCAGCCCATAGTAATTTGGTTAAAAATTTTCTCTCTTTTCACTCAATAGCTGACTCAGTTTCTTATTATTACCTCTTGCAAACTCCCTGGAAAGGCATTGGGTAAAAGCAACAGATATGTTCACCTTTTTCTCCCTTTTATTGTTTAGTTCTTTATCATGGGACTTGTGTACTTACAATTTGAGTTCAGTTTTCGCTTTTGAAAAAAATTTGAATTCTTGATTTATTATCAGTTTCAACTTGCTTTATATAATATATATAGATATAAAATGTTTATTGAAAGGTAGAAGACTTACAAGGTTGAAACTTGACCAAAGTCTTGATCAAAGCTTGATTCCAAGCTAAGCCTAATGCTAATGATGTTTAGAGAGAAAGAGGAGAGTTTTCTTTCAGCTAGAGAGAGAAAGAGTTGAAGAAAAATGGTGTGTGTGAAGAGGTGAGTTTGAGGGGTATTTATAGTAAAATTATATATATATATATATATATATATATATATATATATATAAGTGAAAGAGTTGCTGCAATTTCATCAATTGTTCTTGAATTTCATCATTTAAAGGGGTCAATGGGAACCTCAAGATCGATCCCTCAACCTACAGCTCAATAAGGAACTTAAAAAGTTCCTGTGGTCGCAAATTCGCCTCCACTCTTGGTTTGGGAGTTAAAAACTCTGACATTGAATCAATTGAATGAGTTGCATTGGGATATTGATTGATGGTTGCTGATGTACTTTGAGCTGTTTCGCAGCCCATCTCGCATACAAATCCTTTCCCTGCGTTGGAATTATTAAAGCATAAAGCATCTTAGATGATTTATTTCTTGAGGGACGTTTTTGTAATTTTTTAAACCACAGGAGGGTTTGTGAAATTATCCATAATTTCTGTATGAGCACTTGACAAGCAGCATAGTACCAAACAGAAGATATATCCAATGCTCATGTTTACAAGTTACAACTTACGGCTTTTAAAATTCCTGTATGGCAAGGTGTCTTATATACTTGAGTATGTTCATACGAATTCAAGACTGACCAGATTATTTTCTATATAAGCACTTGATACGCAATATAGCACCAAATAGTAAATATATCCCATGTATTACAAGTTATAAGCTATGGCTTTTAAGATTCCTGTATGGCAAGGTTTTATATCCTTGAGTATCTTCATCCGAATTCAAGAGTGACTAGATTACTTTCTATAAGCACTTGATACGCAGCATAGTCCAAACAGAAAATAAATCCCATCTTCATGTATTACAATTTACAAGCTATGGCTTTTAACATTCCTGTATGGCAATGTCTTAAATCCTTCATCCGAATTTAAGAGTGGCTAGATTAATTTCTATATAAACACTTGATACGAAGCATAGCACCAAACAGAAAATATGTGTATATATATACTTGCTTATTCTGTTGGTTTTACAGTAACGAATACTCCGCATGGCTCTCAAAAATTGTTTTTTGTCTGCCTTCTTCATTATCATGTCAATTTTGTCCAGTTTTTGTTCTTGCAGAAGTGTTACGTCTCTTAATGTAACTCTAGATGATTATTCACCGGCAGTGGCAACATTTTACGAAGGGAATGGTATGCGCTTGTACAAGACACACAACTACTTGTCACTTTAGTGGAAAAAAGTCTGCAGCTCATATAATTTTATTCGAAGATAAGTAACCATCCAACACCCCCCCCCCCTTAAGATATTGCAATCATTTCACAGTATTGCTCTTAATGCGTAACAAATATTATCAAACTAAGACACAATATGTATTTCTATGAGATTCCATTTATTATTCTCTTGATTCAATGCAGGGGGAGCATGTGGATTTGGAAATCAAAATGATATTGCTCAGCCACCTTTCTCGAGCAAGATAGCTGCCGGAAACCAAGCCCTATTTAAACAGGGCAAAGGTTGCGGCACTTGCTATGCGGTAAGTGCTTACTTTACATGTTTTTGTTGGCTTGTATAGGTCACTTATCTAATGCTTATCACTGGTAGCTTAAATCATGTTACGGTATTTTTATTCGATTAACTCACCTAATTTTTCATTTTAATTTCACGAATTCAGTTTTTCTTAATTATATCATGCCTTCGTTTTTTTCCTTTAGGTCTAAATTTTAGATTTTTCAATTGGCAAAACAGTTGATATATAACCCATTCAAAAGTAGCATTTGCTGATTTTGGTAAGTTAGTATTTAGAAAAATTTGCAGCAATCAAGAGCAGCCTATAATTTTATTTTATTTTATTTTTATAGAATACATACTTGATATTTGAGCTGGCTAACCATACCCAGTATGGTTTCTTGGTTTTAAATTACATGTGCATGCAATTTCAGGTGCTATGCAGTGCAAGCGTCTACGGTGCATGCTCTGGCTCTCCAGTCACGATAACAATCACGGATGAGTGTCCCGGTGACTGCAACAATGATCCTGTTCACTTTGATTTCAGTACAACTGCCTTTGGTTACTTAGCAAAGCCAGGCCAGGCCGATGCTTTGCGCAAACTTGGTAGAATAAACGTTGAGTATCAAAGGTGAGCAAATTGTAGACTTACAGTAAAGTTTTTGCTAGTAAATTTCAGGGATAAAATCGGACACAATTTTTTTAGTACTATGAATATATTGTTACTGAATTAATTTTCGGGATTAATTCATGCAAATGTAAAGGGTGCCATGCAACTATCCTAATCAGAACATTGTGTTCACTGTCGACTCTGGTTCCAAGCAATCCTACTTTTCTACTGCAATTGAATATGAAAATGGTGATGGAGACGTTGCTTCTGCGGAGATCCAACCAGCAGGATTGAACCAATGGTTTCCGATGCAGCAAGTGTTTGGTGCAACATACAAGTACGACGTACCAGAGGGGACAAATGCTCCCTTTTCCATCAGGCTGACACAAGTTGAATCGAAACAAAGCCTTGTGGCTCAAAATGTGATTCCAGCTGATTGGAAGCCTGGCCTACGTTACATATCATCTGTTAATTTTTAAATAATCATTTGTATTCTGTAGTTGGCAAGTAAAGGGGTGAATTGAAATTGTTACCTCTGTCCAAGAACTTTTTATCCGTTGGATTGTGGCCAAACATTATTGCGCAATCAATGAACAGATATCTTTGAAGACTGTGCATTTGATAAATTTAAAATTCAAAATTTGAAATCTAAATTTTGAATCCGTTAAATGATTGAATTGTTAAATATTAAATTTATTACATTTGAATGCAAGTTACATTAAGTGATAACTAAATAGGTTATCACTTATTTTAAGAACAAGTTTTATATTTTTCTATGCCATTGAATTAATTCAGATGTTCTATTTTTAGTTATCAAACACAAAAATCTAATTCCATTAAATTTAAATAGTGAATTGAGTTATCAAACGGGATCTAAGAATTATCCCAATTTGTTCCAAAAATATTTGACCATGGCTTCCCAACCTCCAACTCCCCCCCCCTTCCTTTTTGTGATAGGATCTCAAGCAACCTATGGTGGTGAGATTGACAATAAGAAATAATTAATTTAGAAACACTAGGATGGAATATAAAATTATTCTAAATTAAAAAATTTTGAGACTTAATTCAAGATCTAGAGATGCTGCCACCTTGTGTGAGGGCCCAAAATTTTAATTTATTTAAATATGCATAACAATATTTTATTGTGGTTATTGACCTAAATATTAGTGAATTTATACTTTGAATTATTATTTTCTAATTTAGATGATTTTTCGAGAATTATTTGCCGGTGTTTGGTTTAAACCCAAAATTTTAATTTATTTAAATATGCATAACAATATTTTATTATGGTTATTGACCTAACTATTAGTGAATTTATGCTTTGAATTATTATTTTCTAATTTAGATGATTTTTCGAGAATTATTTGCCAGTGTTTGGTTTCGACTAGTTTAAGCATCTAATTTTTGTTCCGAAGTGTGAATAGTGACTTTAAGATGAAACCGAGCATATGTAGAGATATTACAGATATATATTTAAGGTTGGATAGTGTAGAAATGAGATAAACCAGTGAAAGTTAGAGTGTCGCGCGTCGACGCGACATAAAGTGGTCGTTTGACCACTTTTCCACGAATTAAGGTGAGCCAAGCTTTTTGTCTATAAAAAGCCACCTTTTATGCCTTCTTGTTCCCTTGTTATTTTCAGCCACTTTTTGGAGACAAAGAGAGAGAGAGAGAGAGGCCGAGAGTTAGAGAGAGGGAGGAGAGAAAGTTTGCCATTTTTGCTTCTTCAATTTTTTCTTCCTCAACTTCCTTGAAGCTTCAAGACTCCATTGAAGGTTTGATTTCTGTTTCTCCTCCATTCTTGTAGCAGCCGAGAGTGAGAGTGCGAAAGTGAGAGAGAGAGCCGTGAGTGAGAGAGAGAAAGAAAGAGGGGGAAAGCTTCATCTTGCTTCTTTCTTCTTGGCCTTGAAACTTGTGGGGGAAAACACCAAGGATCGAGCTAGATCTTGGCTTAGCTTGGAGGATCTCGAGGTATTGAAATTTAGAACATCATTTGTGGGTGGAACTTCATCAAATCTTCCTTGATCTTGCTAGATCTAAAAAGATCTTGAGGTATACTCCTTAAATCTCTTAGCTTTAACTTTATTAGTGGTAGATTTGTTAGATTTATGGGTTATTTTGCTAAGAATGCTTATGTATGAAGCATTTGAATTGGGCTCTTGAATTCCCAACATAGGTAGCGGACTTGAGGTAACTTTTAGGTAGCGGACTTGAGGACCTGATTATGGTTGTGTTTTTCGTGTATGAGATGAGTGTATTTTATGGTTAGAAAGTAGCATTTATTGTTGAAAATTTCGAAGGAAAAGAGTGAGAGCTGGCCGAACCTCACTTGGAATGTTTTGATGCTTGATTTCAAAATTTTACGATATTTCTTGGTGAGATTTTGCCTAAATAAATGTTTATTATGTTTATTTATGAGTACATGTTTGAATGGTGTGAAGTTATGAATTTTTAATGGTGAAAAGTTGTGTTTTCACTAATTTTGGGCAAATTTGTTTCAAAACAGGGAGCGATTTTTGTCGTCTAGAACTTTGACTTCCCATGTGATTTTTTGACTGAATTTTGGTACAAACCTAGCCTATATATGGAAGAATAAGTGTACAAAATTTGGCATTTTTCCCATAAGAATTCGTTGACCAAATGGTGTCCACAAAATAGCTTTACAAACCTAGAAAAATAGCTTTCAGGCAGCTTTATACCTTATTTTTCAAATGACTGTAATTCCTTACTCGGGAGTCAAAATCAAGTGACGTTAGTGGCATTTGAAACTAAACTTCAAGAGCTTTCCAATGGTATAAAATTCATGTACTAGTTCATTTTCTACAAGTCGCAGAAATTTCGGGAAATTGGCTTGTTTTCAAAACTGATAACACCGTGCTTTGACTACTACTGAATATTACGACTTGATTTGATGTATATTGCAAAATGAATTTGAAAGCGAAGTTTTCTAGTGAACTGTAGTACTCCGAGTCAAGTTTCCATAACCATAAGCCTTGCTTAATTTCGATGAGTGTAACCTTCGATATGGTCCGAACAAGAAACTGTGGTAGTGAGGTTTTGGTGGTTTTAAGTAGTTGAGCTAAGGTTTTGAGTTTTAGATATTTTGGCTAGTATTTGATAGTTGAACTTTGGCTCAGGTGGCCAAAACCTTGCCGAGGGTGAACCAACTAATGAAGTTTGGCCTTTTTCTTTGCTTACTCGTTTAATTGAATCAAGGTGAGTGTTCCAACCTCTTTCTAAATGAAAAATTTTACTATTGTTTGCAAATGAATGTTTTGTTGAAATGATTTGCTAGTAATTATAAGGAAGTGATTTACCACTACTTCCAAGTAAAATGCTTTTACAAGTGAAACAATTTATGAAGAGTTTTGTGAGTGTTCAAATCCGTTTTAAATCAAATATTTTACTACTATGCGAAAATGACTTGTGAAATGATTTACTCGACTCATATTTGCAAAGAAATGAGTTTGTGAGTGTTCCTTGTGTGTTATGTGAATTACATGCTTATGTGATTAATATCTGATGTTACTTGATCTCATAAGTGTTAAATACTTGTTCCTAGGCGAGTGTGTACTTTATCGCACTCGACCTAACTGTCAATATATTATTCAACTGTCTATTATTCCATTGTTTGTATATTATCTGTGCATGACTGTAGGCCATGTGTACTTTAACACATTGGCTGAACAAGGCCTTTCCCCCTTCGTTATCGGCCTATGCGAGGCAAAAGCGGACTCGGTCGGGTAGGTTGGTAACTTAGGGCACTGTACGGTATACTCGAGTATTACCACTGGGTGTTATAAGGTGGAGTAGAAGGGTAATTGATCGACAAGACGGACTGCAACTGCTCTCGGAGGACACTGTATCCTTTCAATAATTGAACTAAATGTTTACTGAATTATTGTTTACTGTATGTCGTTTGTTAAATTAAGTATTGATGGAATGATTGTTTAAAGACTCAAATGTTTTACAAAGTGACGTTTAATTCAAAGGTCCATGAATTTCTTGTTTTTACTGGACATTCACTGAGCTTCTAACTCACCCCAAAATACTTTATTTTCCCCACAGGGCTCGAGGCGAAGGAAAGTATGTGTTGTGATCTATCTTAGTGTGATTGGCTGGATTATTTCTTGTACCATTTGTAATCATAGATTGTTAGACTTTTGGTGTATTTGGGCCTGTAAGATGGAATGGTGGTTGTACCTTAAGTACATTGAACTGTAATTTGAGAATTTGAGTTGTAAGTTGAATTTAGTAATGTTATTATTTATGGTTTGGATTGGAATAGTTAATTACGTTCACTTTCGAAGTGTTATTAGTTATTCGAGCGATTGAGTTCTGGCGAGAGTTGGACAGGCGGCCCTCCGATACCCTAGGGTTCGCCCTAGGGAGAAGTGCAGTCATCACACCTTGCCTGTCACAAATATAAGATGGCAAATGCCAGGTAATTCTTTTATCAGCTAATTTGTTCCCGTAAACTTGTGAGTTCACAGGTGGAATGCTTTTACGAGAACTTCAAGCTAGACCACACTGGACCTGCCTCAACAATCAAAACCATTAATTTGGCTCCCAACTCTATCATGCCTGAAAAAAGAAAAACAAATTGGAGAAAATATCATCTAAACCAAAACAAAAATGAGCTCTAGTTGCTTTGTACCAAGGAACAAAGAAACTGCCCATAATGTTGAGCGCAATTTGCAAGAAAGATATAATTTAGTCATTTGAAAACACAAACCACGTTGCAACAGTAACACAAGTTGTGATAAAGCTAATGAGGTAATTTGTAATAACAAGTTTTACTGGCATCAGCAACAAATTAAATTTTTTAGTGTCCTTTCTAATATTGTATTAAAATAATTAATATTGCTAATGGTAAGTTTACTGAGAAATTTAGTAAGCATACCTTCTAAATTATTAAGTTATAATCATCAATGAAAATTTACATTTTCATTTAAACAAACTTACTTACTTTTGAATGAAATTTACCTTTTTTTTTTTAATTGAACTTACTAGTTCCTATACTATCTAAATGATAAATTTTGCTTGTTTTTAGGTGGATTATCAAAATTTAATAAAACAAAAGAAAGGAAGAAATTAAGAGGGACTCTGCCGATAAGGATGCCAAGAAGCTAACTCCTCCTCAACGCTCGTGGCACATCCCTCCAAGCACTCCATGGACTCACGTGTACCACAGACCTTCTCAAACACCGTGTGCAATGAATCACGAATAGAAGGTCCGGACGGCTGTTGAGATAGACCCGCCTCCAACTATCTGATCTCATCCTCCTCCTCCTTAGTTGTCTCAACTGTCTTGGTGGCAGCTGGATGGTGATAAGCAATCCAATTGATAGTAGAGCGGTTGATCTCGGTAGTCGCAGTCTTATGCCCTTCACCTGTCACATTTCCATTCCACCGTACACCAAAAGCCCTCTGATTTGGAGAAGAAATTTGGCCCAATTCATGAGAATTGCAAGTGTAGGGTTTGCTGCAATTTTCTTCACAACACTCCAAACTTTGTTGATTTTCATGCTCCAATCTACAAGAATATGATATGTGGATGGTTGATGTGAATGGTGATTTATGTGAGAAATTCGTGGGAGAAGAAGATTTAAAATCAGGAGGTAGAGAGAGCTGCGGAAGAGAAATAAAGAAAGAAAGAAAGAAAGAAAGAAAGAAGAAAAAAAAGGAAGAGGCACAATTTTCTTCATTAAAAACGAGGAAAACTGGCGCCGGTCTTTAGACTAGTTGTCACGCTAGTCTTCTACTGGAAACTGAACGCCCACTTTTTTTTTTTCCAATGCACCGAAAATGAGTCCGGACATTGCGCCGATCTTGTTATGACTTTCTAGAGCAATATATATATATGTGTGTGTTTATATATATATATATGTGTGTCTATATATAAAAATTGGCAATCTCTCATTACCCTCCATGTTTCCATGAAATACATAAGCATGAGTCATCCTTTTCTTCTTTGAACCTACAAAAACACAAAATTAACATTAACCATGCATAAAACATGAAAATAAAAGAAAAATAAAAAATTAATCAAAATAATAGAAGAAATTAGGTTGCCTTCTGATGAGTGCCAAGTTTAACATTTTCAGCTAGACATAACTAGACGGAGTCATGGTGGATAAAACATTTCAAATAACAAGTTTGAGACCCACCAGAATCCAATTTATCACAGCTGCACTCACGTATCACCCTAGGTATTTTCTCAAATTCTGCATCACTTAAAGAAGATAAGCAATTCATAGGAAAATTATTTTGACCCAAATGAGATGATAATGGTTTGGTAACAAAATTACCCAACTCAATGTTTTCCTTTTAATGCAATCTTATGATCCACTAGATC
Source organism: Gardenia jasminoides (assembly GCA_013103745.1). Taxonomy (NCBI): domain Eukaryota; kingdom Viridiplantae; phylum Streptophyta; class Magnoliopsida; order Gentianales; family Rubiaceae; genus Gardenia; species Gardenia jasminoides. Next base: position 4,516,912 of record CM023101.1, read on the forward strand.
TTTAAAATTTTATGCTTTAACTACAATAGCACTAGCGGTACCAATAGCATTGACTTGGTTCAAGATTCATCAAAAGATGGGCATTCTAAAGTTTGGAATCTTTTGCATTAGTACGTACATTTACAGTCAGTTTTCCTTTTGGCACATTGATTACCACCCCTCCAGCTACCAATTATCTAAAAATTATAGTCATACTAATATCTTGCTCCATATCTAGGACAAGAAAATGTATAGGAAAATAAAATTCACCGAATTTAACGAGTATATCTTCCACTACTCCCACTTGGTATCAGACCGAATGATCAGAAGGCTCCAAAATCACCGTGGTGGTATCCAGCCCTGAATTCAAGCAAAATACACACTTTGAAGGACCAGAAACACTAGATCACTGCACCATCCATCACTTGTAATCTATATGCCATTCTGAACATAAAAAATGAAATCTTCAAATGCAAACAAGACAACCATAAATTAGAAGAAAACACGAAAACATTGGAGACCTGACGAACCAAATTATATGCTGAAGAAATAGAGAAATCACCCAAATTATTTAAAGTCCACACCATCCTATTAGCTTGACTGGAATTAACATTAGGAGGAGAAATCCATAATACCTCATTAACACAATTATTAGGAAGCCATTGATGCAGCATTGAAAGATTCCAATGACCATGTAGAACAAAATCAGCTATTACATGAACACCAAAAATTTCCACTTGATGACATAAAGGACCAGATGCCGTCCAATTCTCATGCTAAAGATCCACTGCACCATTTTGTAGGACACATTGAATATGTTTTTCAGCAATAGTTTGAATCCTAACCATTCTTCATCAAATAAGAGAATGACCAGGCTGAAAATCAGCTTCACAAGGACAAGAATCAGGCAAATAGTTTCAAAACATAAAAGTAGCCCAGAGAGATTCTCCTCATCGATAAGACCATCACAATTTCAATGAAAAAGCATCAAAAACATCAGCAAAGCTCTAACACCTGCTTCCCCTTCTATATGAGGCCTACAAAGAGAATGCCACCTAATCCAATGAAAAAGTGAACCAAAGTCAGAAATTACCCCACGAAAAATTTACAAATATTTTCTCCAACATATTGAGAACCGTTTTAAGAGGAACCAGAGCAGCAAGAATGTGGATAGGCATTGAGGACAAGACATTTTTTATCAAAACAAGCCTCCCCCCATGAGATAACAGTCTCTCTTTCCATGGTTAAACTCTCCTAGCAATCAAAATTTCAAGTTTTCGAAAAATAACTTTTCTTCCTCCTCCCCTAATAAAGAGGACAGCCAAGGCATTTCATTGAGAAAGATCTAGCATGAAAACCCTGTAACTTTCTACAGTTAGATAACAATTGTTGAGCCAGAAGAAAATTATCAATAATCTGCCTCCCCTTAACAAAACCACTTTGATGCAATGAAATAATTTTCGAAAGCAAACAAGGTAGTCTATCATGTATAACTCTTGAAATAACCTTGTTATTAAAATTACATAAACTAATCAAAAATATCTCCAAAGGTTTCTCCCGCCCAAGTCCGTAATGCCAACCTAACACTACCTAGCTTGGCTGCAAGAAGCTGCAAAGTCGAATAGGAAAACTACCATTCCAATTATGCTGCAACTCAGGTTTAGTGGTCCAAAAATTGAGAAAATGAAATGGCTTTGGTTTATTATCTAACTTTGTTGTAGCAGACAATAATAAAGGGGCATGATCGGAGGGGTCTCTACTGAGATGCTGAACGGCAAAAGTAATTCCCAAATTAGAAGCATCATCATTTATAAGCATCCTATCAAGCTGCTTCCAAATATGCCCCCAACCATGTCTATTGTTGCACCAAGTGAACTTGGAACCAGTATACCTAGCATCATAGACTCTAGCCATAGACATAAAGGAAATAAAATCCAATCCCTCAACCGTCCAAATGGCAATCCTTCTCTTTTCCGTCTCAGCTACAATCACGTTAAAATCACCGACAATATACCAAGCAGAATGTACCGGTTTGTCTAGAAGAAGGCCCTGCCCTAAATCTACTCTTTCTTGATTAGTGCACTTGGCATGAACAAATGAAAAAACAATTGGAGAAACCAAAAAAATTGAAAGTTGATTCGTAAGGACAATTGCTGAACCAATTCCCCCATGGAGTCACATAAGAAGGAAGATTTATAAAGAACCCAAATAAAACCCTCCTGATTGAACAAAATGCAATCCATATTTAACTTCAATCTTATAAACTGTATATCTACCAATGACATTTTAGGTTCACATAAAGTAACCAAATCAATAGAATATTGATGAATCAATTGTTCAGTCTATGCAAATTTGTGCACGAGAGACACCTCTTATGTTCCAAAAAAGAAACTTAATCATGGGATAACACTGAAAAGGAGTTATTGGAGGACTTAGCCTTAGAGCATAAAAAATGATCAGATGGAAACTTAGCTCTGACTCCTTTTTATTTGCTGTGAGAAACTAGCTTGAAATCATCCTCTTGCTGAAGTTTATCTTGAACTTGGTGAACAAGGGGATCTAAATTAAAAATATCAGTAACAGGAGCTGTTGTTTCCAACTGCTGAATATTGCTGTCCCCACAAGTAGAAAAACCACCACTAGCTTCCTCTGTATTCTAAAAATTATGCTTCACCGAAACAAACGCAAATTCACCATCAATAAGACCATCATCTTGCTGATTAAGCATACTAGCTTGGTCCAAAGGATGATCCAAGTGCTGGCCAACGTCAATTGCCAAAAGTGAAACATTCGCAGGCAATGTTTTAGAAACAACCACCACGGAATCTACAGCCACAGAAGGCTGAAATAGAACATCATCCCCAGTAACACTCAAAACCACTAAATCATTCTGGCAAGAAGCCATAGCAATGGAACCCAGGGTACCAGACATATTCTGTCTTCTTCATCAACTGGTACTAATTTACTCGACGAAGAGACTTCTCCAACTTTGTCAATATTATTTGAGCCAGGAACCAATATTTTCAAACTATCAATATTGCTCATAGCACCCGTCTCACCAATCAAAAAGGAATGTTCAGGATTTTCAACAATCTTTTGCACCTTAGCTGAACTAGGATGTCCATCTTTCTCCTTAACTGTAAGTACCTTAGGATGAAACTCAAATGAATTATTTTGCTTGGCTTCAATTATTTGTTTTGTAGAAGGCCTCTCCACCCAAAGATGCAAATTAAGCACTTGAAAAGTATCCTAATTATGCCCCTGCTGAAAGCAATGTGAGCAATACTCTGGCATATTCTCTAGAATCAAATTTTGTCAAAAACCCTCATGATCGCCATTACCAATCCACACCCTAGGAACAAGTGGCTTTAACAAATCATCTATACACACCCTAGCAATACTAGGGCGTGTAGCAGCAAGAGTTGTAGCATCAACAAACAACAGATTTCCCAAAACACTAACAATCTGAAAGAGACAACCTTTGTTGAAATAATGTAACAGCAACTTAGGTAACTTGAACCACATTGGAACCACTGAAGGTTCCTTATGGACATGAAAAGACAATGACCATTTAAAAACCCTCATTGGAATGCCAAAATCATACCATATGCCCCTCACCCAAATCCTATGAAAATCAACTTCATTACCCAACCTAACCACCACGTGCCTTGAATCCACCAATCCCAACGAAGCTACCTCTTTGAGAACAGGCAAAAGAAAGAACTTCGTCAAATCTTCTACAGAAGGGCGCCTCTTAGAGAACGTGCCCACCAAGGTAAATTTGTAAGGAGCCAAAAGAGCAACCAAATCATCTTGAGAAAAGATTATTGCCGGTTCTCTACAATAGATGGAAGGCACAGCCTTCACTTTCAAAGTCAGGTGAGACTCAGAATGCTTAAAAGGTTCAAGAAAACATTTCTTTTGGAATATGGGAGAAGAAGGAGCCCGATGCCCCCAACCTGCAGTTGGAGGGCAGTCATATTGGCCATGGCCAACAAAAAAACCCCCCAAAACCCTAGAAGGAAAGAAGAAAATAAGAAAGGAACTATCTTATTTTTTAAATCTTTTCTATGAGATATGACTTTCAAATGCTCACTTGCCTGCGTACAATCCGTGTTCTTGTGGATGATAAGTAGGATTTAATTTAAATTCACACCGCATATACACTATAAAAATCTATATATATCTATATGTATTTTTTATGAGGAACCTCCACAGGCCTCCAAAATCCAAATCCATTTTTCCTACCATTTTAGATCTGTTTTAATTTAGATAATTAGATAATCCTTATCCTTTCCCACTTTCTAATTTTCCTAACTCCAAATAACATCTCATCCACCACATATAATAACTAACTTAATAACCTACAAAATCACATCTACAAATCCCAAATCATATCTCACATCTGCCAAAACACATCTCCAATACTATAATAACTAATCCCACTAATTTATAACACATATGCCAAATCACATTTCTAACTCTATGATGACTAACTATCATATATTATCTGAATAACAAGAAAAATATAAAATATTATACAAATGAATCCAATGCATAATGACTTTTACATTTTTTTCACTCTATCACAAATCTAAAAATAATTTAGGTGTTAATGTAAGAAATCGATTAACACTAAAGAAGTTTATTAAATTTTCATGGAAGAGATGGAGAAAGTAGGATAAAATTTAGGAAAGAATAAAGTGACAAAAATTAAAGAAGAAGAAAAGAATGCTAAATATGTTTTTATAAAAATTAGAATATAATTTTTGGATTGTTATTATTTAAATTTACTCACTAATGATTGAGTTTGAATCTACTTCTAATTTAATTAAGTTTTAAATAGGTGATCTAAATCTACCATTTAGTACTCACTAATTCATGAATTTAACCTAATTAAATTATATACCTAAACCTATATTTCAATAATGACTAACTGATCACACATTATCCAAAGGGTAACCAAAATGACTTTTAGGTTTTTCTTTTTACTTTACCAAGAATCTAAAAATAATTTAGGTGTTAATGCAAGAAATCAATTAACACCAAAGAAGTTTATTAAACTTTCATGGACGGGATAGAGCTTATAGGATAAATTTTAGAAAAGAATAAGGGGATGAAAATTAAAGAAGAGGAAAAGAATGTTAAATATGTTTTTATAAAAATTAGAATATAATTATTGGATTGTTGTTATTTATATTTAACCACTAATGATTGAGTTTGAATCTACTTCTAATTTAATTAAGTTTTAAATAGGTTATCTAAATCTACCATTTAATATCCACCAATTCATAAACTTAATTGGGTTATCCATTTAAATCCAATTAAATTATATACCCAAACTCATATTTGTTGATGGGCAAGTCAAAAAAGAAAATAGGCTGCTATTTAATTGGTGGAAAATAGCAGAATGGGAGATAAGTGGGTTGTAAAATTAAGTCAGAGATAAGACAAATAAGGTGAGAGTAGGGTAGAATAAAGAGAATGTAGACTATAGAATAGTACTTTTTTCAGTTTTTTAACTTTTCTCATATAATTATTATAAACAATTTATTAATTTATTATGATCTTAAATGTAAACCCATAGTACGGGTTAGAATTCTAGTATTGAGTAATTGAAGATCATTTTGAGTTAGGAAACATTGTAATGTACATTAAATTAATCTTGTTGTTAAAAAAAAAATAATGCGATACGAACTACTAATTGATTCCAACTATTTTTCATCACTAGGAGAATGAGATACTTGTGAGTATCTTGAACTAATTTTGAGACTTTCTTTTATGATTGAGAAATTTTATTTTATGACTTTGATAATTTTGTACTTTGTAATTTTGTACTTTGCAATTCAATTCAAGATTAGTGCACAAAGTTCCATATTCCGTGTAGAAAAACTTTTAATATATCATCAATATAAGGAAGTTAACGTTAGACATAATATAATTATAAGTTGCTAAAGCAAAACAGAAATATGAAGAGACGCAGAAGTGGAGAATGAATAGCATAAAAACTCTCATTATGGTAGTAATAAATGCCTTCAAAGTGATTGCGGTGACAATATTTTATTTTTTTTCTGTGAAACGTTAGAAAACTTCATTAATAATTAAGGGTAAAGACCCTAATGTTTACATCCTAGTGCCACTAAACACTAAAGAAAAGGAATAATCCTCTCCTCATCACAACAAGAGTTTAAAGCATGAATGCTTAGCCTATTACATATATCCATATTTGTGGTATAATCATAACAAAAAAAGCACATTCGAAACAAAATGTTCAAGCATTCTAATATCTTCCACTAGTGCTGCCATTTTTATATCACAGAAGGTTCCCTGTTGAATCAATAACTGCTTTAACCTTTAACTTTTCCTTGGTAGTAGATGCAAAATTTAGTAAGCAATGCAGTTTCGGTTCTTAATATTTAGCACCAGTATAAATCTGGTCCTTAAAGTTTTGGCAAAAGTAGATTTAGCCTCCAATATTTGATATCTGGTGTAATTTTAGTCTTTAAAAGTTTTGGTAAAAACAAATTTGGTCGCTAATGTTAGCAATTTGAAGCAAATTTAGGACACTTGATCGATTTTCTCAAATATTGATCGAATTGATCATGTACAGTCACATGTTTGTTGAATTAAATGTCTTAAAAAAGAAGCAAAACAGTGAGGCATGTTAGTAACTAATTAACCAAGAAATAGAAAAAGAAAGAAAATTTATTAATCTATATAGAAAAAAGTAGTATTATGGTTTTTTGTTTGAGAGTAGTGGGATAGAGAGTTAAAAAAAAAAAAAAAAAAGAGTTCTGAATTGATGAATCGGTTGCTCCAACTAGTTTTGATTTTTTAGTTTTTAAAATTTTTTCTTCTTTTTACTAGTTAATTTGTTAGCATGTGACTTATTAGTTTTTAATTTTGTTGTTTAAGGTTACTACTATTTTGCTTCTTTATTTTGAAATTAATTTTGTTAGTAATCAGAAAATTCTTGAAATATCCTAAATCTGCTTTCAATTGGATAAATTGGAGACTATATTTTATCTTGCTAAGACTTTAAGGATTAAAATTGCACGTACACTAAACACGAAGGACTAGATTGCTTTTGCCAAAACTTTAAAAACTAAAACCACACAAGGACTAGACATTGAGATTAAGGATGCGTTTGATAAAACTGAAATCTAAAATCTAAAATATGAATCCATTAAGTGATTGAATTGTTAAGTACTAAATTTAATACATTTGAATGTATATCACATTAACTTATAAGTGAATAGTTTATCACTTAATTGTTAAAGTAAGTTCAGTTTAGAAAATTCAATACCACTTAATTAATTCGGTTGTTATATTTTTTTGTTGTCAAACGCATCTAAACGTGTTAAAATTTGAATATATTAAATTTAAGTATTGAATTAAGTTATCAAACGAGGTCTAAGACTATTTTTTTTTTACCAAAATTTATGACTAATTAATTTGCAATTGAGAATTAATAAATATAGTGGAAAGATAGTGCGGAAGTGATTCTATCATTCGATTATTTTATCTGATTTTGAATTCTAATTTTTAATAATCAATATTTTATGAGTTTGTTTGGATAAAAAATTATTTAAAAAATCTTTCCACAATAATATTATAACATTTCTGTGATGTTGAAATAAAAAAATGATTATCTGAAGAGAGATGATTAAAAGATGTGTAGAAGATGCAATCAAAAGGATTTTTTGAAAAGATTTGACAATCCAAACAAATCCTTAATGTTTCCATTTACTTTTGCATATCTAATCTTTTAAAACAACAAAAAAAAATTACATTTACAATCCAATTGAACCTTTTTTTTTTTGGAGTAACTATCCTTAAATTAAAAAAAAAAAAAAAAAACAGGACGACGAGAGGAAAAAGCTTGAAGTAATAATTTTTGCAATATGGCCCAGCTCTTTATACAAGCAATCACATCCCCGCAATATATATATATATATATATATATATATATATTTATATTCCAAATACCAAATCGAAATTAAGAACTGGCAACTCAATCCGAATAAACTAGTATGTTTTTAAATTAACAGATATGGGACCCACCACTTCCTTAAACCCTACATTACACCGACCTCTCTCTTCCTCAAACCTTCCTAAATGCAAAGAAGCACCGACCCTCCGAAACCTGATATATTTTTAGAATTTTTTTTAAGGAATTTAGAAAACTATAAAAATCTTGAATCTGAATCTGTCTCCATCTCCAAATTTCCCCGATTCCAAGCGAGCGAGGGATTCGATTTCAGTACTGTAGTTGGATTCCAAGCTAGGAAAGAATTCAGTTTCAGTACCATCTACAAATATATATAAATATACACAACCAGTATAGTTTGAAATCTGTGAATTCTGGTTTTTATTTTCAATAGAATTTTGGAGTGATTCGATGCAATCATGAATATTCCTGTCAGGGTTCGGCCTGGGATGAAGAGGGAATATGCTTTTCTGATGAGGGAGAAAAAGCTTTCCCCTATTGATGATGATGACATAGGAGGGGAGAACAACGGGAACAGGAGGATTACAAGGTCTCAGAAAGGTGGCGGTAAAAAGTGTCATGGCTGGATTAAATTCGAGGTTTCTGAGGAAGAAGAGGAAGCAAAGAGCGATGTGATAGATGTTAATAGTGATGATGAGGTAGCTATAATATCACAGAAACCCAAGGACAAGAGAGAAGCGAAAAGGTTGAAGGTGGATTTCTTGGATTATGATGATGGTGGTGTTCATGTTAATTGTCATAATGGGGTTTCTGGAAAGCCTGATTGTTCGCAGTTTGATCGAAATTCGACAAGTTTGAAGGATCTCCTTGAGACTGGTTTGCTAGAGGGCTTAATTGTGCATTATGTTTGTGGATCAAAGGGTGAAAATAAGGCATGGAAAGCAGGGCTTCGAGGGGAAATTCGAGGGTGTGGTGTAATTTGCTTCTGTGATGTGTGTAAAGGGACTCGAGTTTTGTCGCCTGATCGATTTGAGTTGCACGCGAGAAGTGGAAATAATTGTGCTGCTGATCATATTTATCTGCAGAATGGGAAATCCCTTCGTGATATCTTGGATGCTTGCAAGGAGGATGCTTCTTCTGATAACTCATTGGAAGTTCGGGTCCAGAAAGCTATTGCTTTTTCACGGGCAAAAGCTAATAACTTGCGTGATTCTTTGAGGGAGTCTGAAGTTCAGACTACCCAGTCAACTGATCATGTTGGGTCTAGGCCCTCATTACCTGCCTCCAGCAAGAACTCGTCTGGTAAATGTCCTGGGAAAAAGGTTGAAGGAAAGCTGACTAAGAAAGATCTTAGATTGCACAAAGTGGTTTTTGAGTCAAATTTGCTTACTGATGGAGCTCCATTAGGCTATTATTCGAAGGGTAAGAAAGTGCTTTCGGGCTATAAATCTGGTTCTGGGATCTTCTGCTACTGTTGTAATGAAGTAGTTAGTCCCTCAACGTTTGAGGCTCATGCTGGTTATGCTGCTAGGCGCAAGCCTTACCACGAGATATATACGTCAGATGGGGTATCCCTTCACGAGTGGGCTTTAGCAATAAAAAGAAATTTACAATCATCTGTAGATCAAAGTGATGATATCTGTTCAGTTTGCGAAGGCGCGGGTGACCTCTTGTGCTGTGATTTGTGCCCCAGAGCTTTTCACCATGGGTGCGTCAACCTTCCAAGCATTCCTGAGGGTACTTGGTATTGTAGATATTGTGTCAATATGCTTAAAATGAGCACTTTGAGGAGCGCAGCGCCAATGCTCTAGCTGCTGGAAGAGTTGCTGGAATTGATCCTATGGAAGAAGTAAGAAAGCGATGTGTTCGCATTATTGGAGCTTCAGAACCTGATGGAGGTGGATGTGTCATTTGCAGAGTTCAAGACTATAATGAATCTGATTTTGGACCTCATACAGTTATTATCTGCGATCAGTGTGAAAAGGAGTATCATGTTGGGTGTTTGAAAGAGCACGGGATGGATGATTTACAAGAATTGCCAAGTGGGAACTGGTTCTGCAGCAGAGTATGCAGCAGCATTTACTCTGCCCTTCAGGAGCTTGTGAGCAACGGGGAGCAAAAGCTTCAGATTCTCTTCTAAATACAATAGAAAGGAAGCATGAAGATGATGCTTTGGAAGATGATTCTCAACTGAATGTCTCGTGGAGACTTCTTCAGGGGAAAACGGCTTCTGAAGAAAGTAGGAAATGGTTGTCTGATGCTGTTTCTGTATTCCATGAGCGTTTTGACCCCATTGGCGATTCAAGCAAAAGCGACACTGACCTTATACCTTTGTTGGTCTATGGAAAGACAAATAGAGATCAAGATTATGGAGGAATGTATTGTGCTGTCTTGACAGTAAACTCAATAGTGGTGTCTGCTGGAATTTTTCGAATCTTTGGACAGGATGTGGCTGAAATTCCACTGGTTGCTACGACTAGTAGCTATCAAGGCAAAGGATATTTCCAGTCATTGTTTTGCTGCATTGAAAACCTTCTGGCATCTGTCAATGTGAGAGAACTGGTGCTTCCGGCTGCACATGAAGCAGAATCAATGTGGAAGAGCAAGTTTGGATTCCGGAAGATAAGCGCTGAACGATTGAAGCAATACAGAAGAGATCATCAACTGATGACATTTTTAGGGACATCTGTTCTGCACAGAAGAGTATTCAAGCTTGAATTGTGACCAGAGTAAAGGTTATCTGTAATGCTGTAGGAAAAAAATTATTCTCTTGAAATCAATTAAAAGAAAATTTAACTGATTAAAAGTATTATACTGATATCAATCTTCTCAGTCAATAAATTTTGTTTAAAGGAGTTTACTAGATTTTTAAGCAAAACATAATTTATAGGTCTCCGTGAAAATTTTAGGGAAAGATAAAAAAAGGAATAGATAAGTAATTTGGGAAATAAAAGAAAAAGAATTTATTGAACAAGATAAAAGATTAAAAACTCTTCATCACCATACCAATTAATATGCCCGTCTAGCCTATAATTATTTAACAAAAGAATTTAATAATCTATTTAATAAATTAATTATATTTAATTACCTATAGTCTAATGGAAATATTTAGTTCATGTCTGACAACATTCTAAATCTGGACTTAGAATATAAAGAAGAAACTATGCTCCTTTCTGTGCTTTGATTAATTCAATAATAAAGTTCCAAGAAATTAAGATATAAATATACAATATAAGGATCTATATTAGTTTCTTTTCCTCCTACCACCTATGTTGCGACACTTTCTTCCTACTTCTACCTTTTATATATCTGTCTGAGAATATAGATCTTCTTCTTGTTTATAAATCTCAAAGTATGCTTTTGTAAATGGCTATCCAAGTATACTATGAGAGAATAGTATCGTAGTTTTTATTAGTTATCCTCTAATTTCTATGAAAGAGGTAAACCTATTTTCAATGAATTCTATGCCAAGAGTAAGTATATATTCCATTTACTTCTAATTAATTCTATGCCAAAAAAAGTATATATTTCGTTTCTATGATTTTCATATGTTAAATCACGTAACCAAATCATTGCATATAATCAATTAACAAAAAAAGAGTAATAGACACTTTTCACTTGCATATCCATGTGTGAAATGTGCACATTCACTTATAAAGTTGGATGTACGAACACAAATAAAAATGTGTTCAATTAATTATTCTCATTTGCAGACATGATATTTTCAAAATCATTGATACTATAAATATCCACACCTGTATATCTATTTAGATAAATTAGAAATTATTGCATGCCTATCATCCTTACTTTTTTGTATACTAAGCACGACTAAGTTGATGTAAGTTTTTATTAATTGTAGAATAATAAAGTCTTTTTACATATTCTAACCTACCAAAACTAATATTTGATTCTATTTCCTTCCTCAATTTATTTTGTTCTTGTTATGCTTTTTTTTTTTCAATTTAATCCTTATAACATATCGAGAGGATGTAAAATGCTTTGTGTTTTTTGTGAGTGTCCTTCATTTAAATATTAAAAAAATTCTAAACAATTTATAAAATTCAATTCATCCAAAACATACTTTGTAATAAAGAAAGCTACCTTTATGTTTTTGAAAAACCCTCAAATGAGGTTATAAACATAATTTTAGACATTGATTCTGCGTCTGATATTCAAGCCATTAGTGTATACAAAAATTCAATGCTTCTGATATTCAAGTCATTAGTGTATACAAAAATTTTAGAAAGTGTAATTAAATTTATAAAACTCCTCAAGTTAATGAAAACACCTTACAATGAACGAAACAAAATTTTTTTCCTTGAAGTACCTTAAACATACTCTTAACAGTAATCTTTTGGACCTTAAATCTAGAATGTTCAAAATTCTTAAATTTATAAAACTCTTCAAATTAATGAAGACACCTTACACTGAACAAAATAAAATTTTTTTTGGCTTGAAGCACCTTAAACATGCTCATAGATACTACTAAGCAATACTTTATTAGAACTATATTTTCACTATTTGGTTTTTATTTTTAGACTTTTAATAAAATATGCTCATTTTTGGAAAAATAGTAGGATAACCACAACAGCAATTTTGGCATGAAAACATATCCTCTCACCAAATATGAGTTTCTTAATGATATATTTTTAAAATGGCTTGATAATTTTACAAAAACTTGAAAATAAGGAAGGTAAGTGAGATTTATCAAAGTTCCAGGGTATGGAGCAATATTATAACAAACCTCAGAGGAGGTTGTGAAATCCTAGAATTTCTAATATCAAATTTCAAATTTATCAATGTAATACATGAACTTTTGAACCAGGATTCAAACCTTTCTTGAACCTTAATACGTAGAACTGAATCCAATATTTACGTTATAGGCGATTACCCAAATTTTCACCTAGCTCAGCAGCTCCCAAATCACTATAGGATCCCATACTTGTTTAGCTCTGACGAGTACAGAGGACATGAATTAGCATTACCAAAATATATGTAGAAATACGTAGAACTGAGCATGGTAATCTACTGTCATGATTTGCAATTTAATAGGTTAAGGCTAAAATTCCTAATGAGTAACAGTTTCTGCAGGCAATGTTATCTTGACTAGCCCTATTTCTCTGATGTTTTGGGGTGCGTTTTATATCCTTGTTTTATTAGTTTGGCCATGTATAAGATTGAAGTAAAAAGGGTATTTTGTAAGCTTACAAAACAACAAAATTCAGAGATTCCATGTAGTTCTGATCAATAGCATTCTTGCCACTGCAAGCCAACACAGATGATACTTGAGTTGCAGTTTCAACGTATGCTGTTAAATTGAATTGAACAGGTTGACAAGAAAGAAGCTATTCCATGAAAACGCAAGAAGATAATACATTGACAAATGAAGAGGAAACTAATATCACAATTTTCACTGTACAAAAATAAGAAGATGATACACAGAGATAACCACCATAAAGAGGAAGGTGTGCCAGCATTGACAGATCGAAAACAGAGTTTCTAAGTTTCAATTTCCTGGTTGGAAAATAACTTCAACTTTAGGCGACGCTCGTGAGAACCGCAGCAACTCCTTTGATGTGTTCAACCTTTCAATAGGTTCAAGGTCTTGATTCTCTTCAATATACATTCTTCTAAGTGATGAGGAGCAGGCCAATAAAAGCTTCACAAGAAGCAGTTCAGATGTTGAACCCCTAAACTTTTTCATGGTCACAGTCTCGAGTCGTTTAAAACTTCGTTTCATCAGACCTGGTTCTTTCAAACAACTGACAGTTTTCTCGTCGTATACAATCTGCTTATCCTGTTAGATAAAAAGTAAAATCAGTACAATTAGCAATATTTCAATGAAAAAAAAAAAAACCTGATTAGTCACTATCCTTACCGCCCAAATCTCCAATTCACACAAGTCCAATGCACTCTGCAATAAGCAAAGAATGCAAGCAATCTCGGCCCAGTGATAGGTAATACGAAATGGTATTAGATATACCAAGGAGTTGAGTTGATCAACTGGAAGCCCCTGAGGAATTTTACCTGCAGCCAGATGCTGTGAAGTAGAACAGGAAATGAAATCCATTACTCAAACATGTTCAAATAGAGGCTACCTAATCCATGTCAACCAGAAAGAAACAGAAATGAATAATTACCTTGAGAAATAATCCGTTCAGATAAAGATACTCGAGTTTGGGCCAACAGCCAAGAAGCTTTGTCAAAGTAATGTTCTTATCCAATTTATGATCTTCGATTCCATCTGACAATCCAATGTACACTTCTACCAGGTCTTTGCAAGTGATATAATAGCTCAAGTCAAGGTCATCATTGTCCAGAAGAGTCAAGTTTTGAAGTAATGGAGCAGATACACATAAAAATTTGATGCCGAAACAGCTTTTTAAGTCTAATTGAACAAGTTGAGGGAGATTAAGGACTGAGAACTGAAACGTGATTGTTTCCAGAACAAGGTGAGTGAGCTTTCTGAAGCCTTCTGGGTTCGGTGCACTAAAAATACATTGAGTCACACTTAAATAGGCAAGTTTTGGACGACTGAAAGCATAACAAGGTACTTTGTAAGGATTAGGACTTCTGTTATGAAGCGTGAGTTTTGTCACATCTTTTCTAGACACGAATAGCAACCACTGATCAATACTAGAGTGTTGAGCTGAATACAATTCTGGAATGTCAAGAACGAATTTCGAAATGGGTCCAAGGTGTTGAAAAAGTATTCCACTGACTTTGTTTACATATTCGGATCGGAAAAAATCCACTGATCTGTTTTGCCTTATCTCTGCGTAGAATTGCTTGTCAAGAACAAGCTCTGGATATTCAGCCCAGATGTATCTCCATTTGCGCGATAAAATACTCGTTCTTGCTGCATCTCGAATGGGCAAGCGTCCTATTATATTCTCTATGAGATTTATGGGAAGGTTTGAGAGTCTATCTGCACCACCCCTTTCCTCAGCAATCCTTGCACGACTATCTGCACTCATGATTCTGTTGATAAAACCAAATGAATACAACAGAAGGAGATTATGAAACTGAACAGTGCTCGTCACAATACTAAAATTAACAGTTCGGCAGAAAGCTACATCCGCAACACGTTCCAATGTGTAATGGACAAATTAAAACCATCACATTAAAAAGACAAGATAAAAACAGATCCACCAAGTGAATATTTCCTGCTAGCCAAAGCTGTAGGCTGTTATTCAAACGATCTTTTCTCAGCTTGAAATCCATTTGAGAAATGATGTATGCATCGCTACATAAGTACTTATGCTACTAATTCTATTTGCAAATCTTACAATGGATAACTAAACAAATAATCTAGCACTTGCTTAGTACTAATTGCAGAATGAAGCAAAAATAGTGACCCATTAAGATACAAAGTTCCATTTCATTCTGTCAAGCAAATTGAAAACACACCAGCAATTGAGAATCATTGTTCCATAGACACAGATGGGGCTTCTCCATGGAAAAGTAAAATTACCTGCAAGTTGCCCAGAAAGCAAAAGAGAAACTCTGCAGAAAAGGAACTGCACTAAAGAGGTTTTTGGAGATTTATGGCCTATTTGGGAGTTTAAGATAGAAAAGAAAAGAAAAGAAACGAAAGGATTGAGAAACAAGTTTCCTTCAAAGTTGCTTTAGTGTCTGGGAAAAGAAACGAAAGGATTTATTTCTTTTCATTTGGTGTTTGGAGAGCGAAAGAAATGTTTTAATAATATAGTGTACCCATGTGTAACAATTATTGAGGGGAACGATGTCATTTTCAAGAGTGTCTTCTGCCTTTCCTTCCAAATCAGGCCACGTTTGCAGAGAACTTGTCGTGGAAGGAATGTGCAGTTCTTCCAATTCTTTTATCTTTTTTCCCATCACATGATCCAGAACGATCAATCTAGTCACTGCACTAGAACAACAATGAACATCACACCACAAGATCCAAGTGGGGAATACAGATAAATGTCCTCGACTAACTTCCTTTAACGGAAAGCCCCACCCCATCCCCAAAACAACCCCCAAAATAAAAAATAATAATAATAGATGGTTGACAGATCATATCCAATCCTTGACTCTGCCAGGACACCTGACTACAAAGATTCCGCTCTCATTAGATACCTAACCATCCCATTGATATGTACAACATTATCCAATGTATGAAAAAGAACATAGTAATCCACTTCTGTAGAACAGAAATGTTGAATCTCAAGTAGGCTATCAACACTACAAGATCCAAACAGGGCCCACCAAAAAACAACTTTAACTTCCTTTAAATCGAAAACCCTGTACATAAAGATTTGATGACAAACCACGACCCCACCAGTTAAATTTGCAAATAGAATGTCTAGCTCTAACCACCTGCTTAAGTGTAAATGAAGAAGCTCCATCACATTTAATCATCAGTCATTGGAATCGCTTCTGTCTGCCTCTCCACCAGCTGTCCCAGCCTCAGGTACATCAGACTTCTCTGGAGGCATAGGTAGTTAGGTTCCACCTTATTACTTGCATTATGAACATTTTCCTCGCCATCTTCCTCATGCTCGACAGCTTCAACATGTAAGTTAGTCAAGGAATAACAACGATAAAATTATACACTATGGAGGGAAAAATTCTCTCTTAGGAACGCAAAGTTTCACAGCATCCATAGAACTCCATAATCCTTCTCAAGTCACAACGGTTACTATTAAAAAAAAATGCGGGATTCAGAATTCCTACTTCAATTGATGCACACAAACTCCCAGTGACATCTAACAATGAAACAAACAAAACGAAAGTATCAGATTAAACAGCAGCTAGAAGAATGAAAAGTAACCCTGCAAGTTAGGATTCTCACACGCAGGTACAGTAACACCATCATCTGTGCCACTAAGAGCTAAAGAAAATTTAACAAATCACCAAAGTCTCAATAAGCCCATAAAAGCTGACTACTTCAAGTTCTGAAAGCCAGAATAACTGGAAGGATATCAATACTCTCAGCTGCTCCACTAGCCATAATATTCTGCAAATCCTTCTCAACACGCCGGACCAGCTTGGGCCGCAAAATGACACAAGTGCACCATAACTCACTTAAATAAAAAGTAAATAAAAAGTAAAAACCAATATAATATTAGCACTCATTGTTCAACTTATATAGCCATCCATGCAGACATGCCTATAGTTACAAAATATGTGATACACGCTTCATGACAATGAACAACACTACCTGGGGGAGCAGGAAAAGACATTACATGGCACTATCTGACTAATATTTTCCCCCCTGTAGGGTTTAGTAAAATGTTATTGCTTGCTCTTGGAGAAATTTGAAAGGTAAGTGACAGCATCAGATGGAAAATTCGTGCCACAATCTCATCTACTTCTGTCCCTTTCTTACACCCATTGCAGCCATAATGTATCTTTGCGTATGTCTATGTCTGAGTCATGAGCCTTTTTTTTTTCCCCTCTGTGTGTGTGTGTGTGTCAGAGGGGAGAGAGAAAGAGAAATACAGAGAATATACTGGAAGAAGAGACAGTTCACAAGGCCACAAACATTTAGATCTGGTTCTCTGCGAAACCTTCGCCTTCGAGCATCCCTCATCAGAGGGGTGAGGCCATGTCTGTACTCCACCTCATCTGGAACACTCTCACCTTCCTCCTCCACCATAATCATCTGCAAGACATCACAAATTTTACAAAATTGAACTAGGAACTCTCCCCATGTCATGAATGTTACAAAACAATAATTGACAAGCAGACAGCATACTTGACCAATATCTGCAGTTTTAATCAGCACGCTGTCATCAAAAGTTTTGTATGACTCCACAATGCCAGGTAAATCCAAGAGAAATGCAGGGAAGCAATCATTTCCTATTGAAAATGTGCCACTTCTCCCATCCTCTACAAAATATCAATCAAGTCCTCAGGAAGACTAATGATGAAGAAAATAAAATTTATGTCAAACCACTCAGGACTGAGAAGGGCTTCTAAATGTTGGCAGCACAACAAACAATAATATGTAAAAACCATAGTGACTCATGCATATCTACAAATTCATTAATATCTATCCACCAAGTTGAAAATGGTCCATGTCTAATTTTTCATGCTGCAACAGTTGACAGAAAAAGTATTCATTCAGACACAATTTCATCTGTTACATTCAGAATCTTGAATGTGTCAATACTTGGACTGACACATAAATAATGTTCCATCCTCATTATTCATTATTAGACAAAGTTGTGGATTCACTTGAATGCATTTTAAACATGTATTATCCCCAGTGAAGTTGAAAGACGCTGATTCATCTCATGATATCAATCAACTCTGGATTAACCTTAGGGGTCCATTTGTTTCCACTTGGGAGTCAAAATTGGATGGGAATGATATACTACAGAATCTGCATTGGTGTTATCAAAGCCAATGAAGCATTTGCTTGAAAATTAGAAATGGGTTTTAAGCCTTTTCCCCCAAAAAAGTTCTTTTTGACTCCTCATTCTGAATTCATTTTCCTTCCATTTTTCTTCTCCCCTTTCCCAGTACCAATGACCAGTCTGTCTTTCCCTACCCCCCACAAGTAGCACGAGACTGCCACCAGCAACCACCAGGCCAATTTTACAAAATTCAACTCCTTTTTGTAAAAAAAAATATTTCTGAAGTAACAATTAAAGATAAGTCATTGAAAATCATATAAAAGAGACAAACAAGAACGCCAATGGTGAATCACCACACTTCAACATCCAAAATATCCAAAAAATAGACACTGTTCAGCTCCCTAGATCTCCCACAGCCATACGATTTCTCAAAAGCTAGAAACAAAATAATCCAAGTCCCAAGCTTGAGCTACAACCTATGATAGAACCACCAATCTCCACAATAACAAATTTATTTGTAGATGTCAAAATGCTACCTATGTTACACAAATTGTGAATCTACTAAAAAATATCAATGGCCACTACAGCAATACCACAAGTAGTAAAGAGCCACGACAAGCCAAAACGTAGAGTTAAGCTAGCAGAAGGGTAGGAAGGGAAGGACGGAGGGGAGGGGAGGAGGAGAGAGAGAGAGATTGCAGGGGCTGTGGGGATATGGTAAGGAAAGCAGACGGAAGAAGGACAGGATTTGTTCCACAACACAAGGAGGACGGAAATTGGAAAATGCGGTTTTTCTCACTAGCTTTTGTACTTTCTGTTCTTTTTTCTTTGTAAAACTATTTGATCTCTAGTATGTGAATAATTTTGAAACTGCCCCATTTGCATATATCAAGGAAATGAAAGCAATATACAAATTCGCATAAAATCCTTCCAACCACCAATAACATGCATCATTTAAATTGATACCCATCCGTTTATCAAATGAAACTCATATTGGTGACCTGGTCACATTAATATTCCATCTTCCCAATAGTTAATCTGATAAAAACTGGTTGTGGGCTTATCTAAAGATTCACATATTTGGAACCAGCTTCCTATTTTGACCTCTCTGACACAGATGAGATCTTCACTTGAAAGACATGAATCCTATTTCAATCGAAATTAGACTGCTCATGTGTAGTTTATGTTACATGAATCCTATGTCAGTTGAACTTAGACTGCTTATGTGCAGTTTAAGTTGTGCATTTATGTGTATTTGGTTTCCTGATTCTTACTTCCCACTTTCCAAAACTGTTCTAAGAAAATGGCTAAGCCCACACTTCAAATATAAGAACAAGGTCCTAGAAGAATAACACCACCACTCCACATCAGGTTACTAATTAAAGAATTTTGTATGGACCATATACATGTGTATGTGTGTGGAGAGAGAGGGGGGGAACAAAAAAGAAAAAGGTATCATGTGTCATTCAAGAGAATCAGTGAGGATAGGGACAGAAGAAAAGTGAAACCTTGTCGAATCTCAATTTCTGAAGAGAAAGCAATATACTAGAAAACAGGGCCAAGTGACAGAAGCAATTTTTGCCAGTTGAGCATGCTGACCAAGTTCTTTAATCTCCTAGCTGGCAAATTTTTACTAAGGAGCTACAACTTGAGACCAGTAGGAATTGCAGCAATAAAAGAAAAAGGTCCAGTAACATCCTAATATCTGTTGCATCTCCCCTTCTCTGATTTTCTGTAACCTTATCTACTAGGATACTCAAAGACACCGATGAAAAATGAAATCTCCAAAAGCCCAAGCAGGAAGTCAAGCAACAAGATTGGAAACTACAACCATAAGCCAGAATCCAATAGGAAAGAGTTGTTATACACATGTATAAAGGATGACTAAAAACAAGTTTGACGTAGATAAGCAATCTCTTTGGAAGATAAAAGTGGCAAACAAGTGACCATCTTTTAGATTAAACAGACTACTCAAATCATGGTTCCGCGAACCAATCAAACCACCCTGTGAGATTCAAAAACATGAAAGACACCAACTGAAATATACATGCAGATGTGAGTAATTTAAACAGCACTGACCCTAACATTGACGAATTTCAGGGAATGACAGATCAAACTTAAGTACAAAATACTACAAAAGAGAGTGAAAAATGAAAGAACAAACAGCTCAGCTGCACTGAGAGAAGCAACATCAGCAGTGAAAAGAAGTTATAAAAACTCCAAACACACACTTGACATGCCTTAATCAAAATAAAGAAGAAGCATAAAGAAATGTTCAGCAGAGGTTCTATACAAACTCGTTAAACCAAATAATTGAATTGCATTAACTCCTCATAAAAAAAGTTTCTTGATGCTTCTTATCTACGCTCTCAATTTATTAATTGAACACAAAGTTTTAAAAGTGATTATTAAATAAGTTGCTCACCAGAAAAGGTCAGATCCAATGACTTGTCATCAGAAGACAAAGACGGATTCTCTCTCAAGAGCCAGTCTATCCATTCGGCTACCGAAGGTGGAATCCGTAGTATAAATTGCTCTTCCATACTACCCAAAAAAAAAATCATCTAAAGTAATTATTTGAATAGCTTAATTCTTTGGGTCATCGCTCTTGAATTCTACCACAAAGAGGAGGTTCTATACAAACTGGTGTCTGAATTTAGGTATCCATTGGTCAGTTAGGGAATGAGAATTTAGAGGCTGCCAACTCCAAACTCCAAAACTTCTTTATTTTTGGATTGGATAAGCAAATGAAATTACTAGTTTGTCTTTTTAAATTTACAATTAGTATAAAAAAAAAAGGGAAATTCTGAATGCTACTTTTGAAGCTTTACAGGATCAAAAGAGGTTCTTTTCAGCTTGAAACACTTGGAACCCATTTTCAAGAAATGATGTATGGATCGCTACCAAAGTTATGCTAATAATTCTATTTGCAAATCTTGCAGAAAAGAAGCGAAAAAAGAAAAAAATAAATTCAAGAATCTAGCACTAGCTTAGTACTGATTGCGGAAAAGAAGCAAAAACAGTAAAAACCGATTAAATTCCAAACTAAGCTCCCGCTCAATCTATCAAGCAAATTGAAAACATCCCACAAATTAAGAATCATTATTCTATAGAAAACGGAAGGGAATTCTTCACGGAAAAAGTAAAAATTACCTGATTTTCAGAAACTTTTGACAACATGCCCAGAAGCTAGAAGAGAAACCCTGCACCGCCAATACACTAAAAGAGGATTTGGAGATTTAAGAACATAATTTGAAAATAGGGTCGGGTAATTGATGATCCGATCCAACTCAATAGGTACCCATCGTCGAAAACTTGATAACTCGAAAAGATACATGGAATGGAATGGAAAACTTCTCCTTTTCCTTGCTATCTTAAAAATGTTTATTTTCATAAAGAATTAACTGTCGACTGCACCCTTGAATGTAGGACTTACTAAAAATTAGCCCCCTGAAAACGATCAATATACACTTTACACTGATGAGAGAATATTCGATTGTGACTATTAAAATTTTTGACAATCCGAATTTTCCGATAACCTCAAAATCTTTTCCTTCCATTGATGCTGCGAGTTCTAATTCATTACTTGTTTTTTAGTCATCAAATTTTTATTTTATTTTTATTATATGCGTACTATATTCTTTTTATTCTTTTCTGTTTTTCATTGAGATTTAAATAAGTTTTTCTATCCTCAAATTCTTTTTCTTCCTTTTATTGTCATATTAAATGTCTTATCTCTTGAAATTTTTTCCTTCAATTTCCTCTATGACTATTTTGTTCTTTTTCATCAATTTTTTCTGTATATTAAATTTCTAATCATTAAATTCATTTTGTTTTCTTTTAATAGTACAAGTCTTTCCTTTACTTTATTTTTTTTACTTAGCTATTAAGTTTTTCTCGTCCTGAAAAATTTTTCATTCAATTTATACAAGGAATATTGATAACTTTTGTAACTTTTATTAGCACAAACTTTTCTCCAAAAAACCTTTGTTATGACCTACAAATCATGATCATCAGGTCATGTTTGATCATACTCCGGCTCAAGCATCAGGTGCACTTCATCAGCACTAGTTCTAGTGGGTAGTTAGTTGACAGTTACTACCTTTCAAATCAAAGTGCTTTCCTGTGAGCAAATTTCAAGTCAGATTTTTATGTATCTTTGCGAGGTGGTGGCTGTTCACTTCCGTTCTACTTGCTTTCCAGCCCATTCTTTTTTTTTTTTTCCTTTCTTTCCCAACAAGCGGTACCAGAGTATTAATATTAACACTTGAAATTACAAGAGTTAATTACAAAAAGGACCAATTACCCTCAAGTCCATTTCAGTTCTATCTATTAGCCATTCCATTCCTATGCACAAAACTAAACCTGCACAGCTCAAAGCTGTTCTTTAGCTCATCAATGTCTTCAAAGATTGTTGCAAGAACTCCTTCTTGGTCATTGCCTGCTAAAATGCGATCCACCACTGCTTTGCAGTCAGATTGAACTTCAATTTTCGTCCAACCTGCATTTTGAGCCATTCTTAGGGCAGCTCTAACTGCTAGTGCTTCCTCTATTGCCACATCTCCTCTTTTCTGCTCAACTAAGCCCTCAACTCTAATAATTTTTCCTATCTAGTTTTTGGCTACAATCCCTTTTCCAGTTCTGACCATTTGCCTAGAAATAGCAGCATCTGTGTTAATTTTCACTATTCCTGCCCTTGGAGGTTCCTAGTGGCCATGGTATTGGTTCAGTGTATCTGCATTGCACCTATTCTCCTTTTCCTCCACAGCTACTGTGTCATATTCCATCCACTCTCCTTGTGCTTTCTGTATCAGACTTAATGCTTCTGATTGCTCCTTCTCAAACACCATCCTATTTCTTGCTTTCCACAGCTGCCAGAGGTAGGGGTGAGCAACTTCGGTAATTACCGAATTACCGACCGAATTCGATTTGATTTCGGTAATTCGAAATCGGTAATTCGGGAATTCGGTCGGTAATTCGGAATTTCCGAATTAAGATATATCGAAT
Source organism: Gardenia jasminoides (assembly GCA_013103745.1). Lineage (NCBI taxonomy): Eukaryota > Viridiplantae > Streptophyta > Magnoliopsida > Gentianales > Rubiaceae > Gardenia > Gardenia jasminoides. The sequence goes on from CM023101.1 coordinate 4,540,174, forward strand.
TCAATTCGAAATCGGTTTCAAAATTTTTCAATTCGGTAAGACCGAATTCGAATTGAATTCGGTAATTCGGTAAAAGTTACCGAATTCACATTCGCATATCCGAATTCACATTTGGAAAACAAGTTAAAGACTTGTCTGCTCTTGTACCAATAGGCAATAGGAGCTTATATCCACGAATGATGGAATGACAGAGGACACATGTTTCCAAGGAACTTATTGGTGTTGCCCAGTGAATTTAGTGATCATTGATATGGGCATAGAATAGAAATATAGAATACTTGCTGAGGAGAGCAACCAGGAGCATTTGTATCCCTGCAAGTCTGCAACTGCAGGGATAAATCAAGGGAAATCGGGAAACTTCACCAATGAACTACTGATTTATTTTTGAATAATTGTTTTATTTTTTTTGAATAATTTTTTTTATGAATTTGGTTAAATCGGTAAAATACCTATTTCGAATTGAATCGGAAAATCGGTAATTCGAATTCGAATTCGGTCGGTATTTTCTAGGGTCATTTACCGAAAAATACCGATTTCACCCTACCGAATACCGATTTCGAATTCGAATGCTCACCCCTAGCCAGAGGATATTCACAATAAGGTGAACATGATCTGGGCCTCTATCCTTAGTTGTAGATTGCATCACAACCTGCCACCATATCCAGAAATTACCACGACAGTTCTTCAAGCCATCCCAGTTCACTGGGGCTAGTTTCCAAACAGTCTCAGCTATTGGACATAGCAGAAGCAGATGTTCAACAGTTTCAATAGCTTCTCCACACCCGCTACAGAAATTGTCACCCATTCCAGTTCTCTTCAGTACCACTTCTTTGACTGGCAGTATATTGTTTAAACATTTCCACAGGAAGTGTCTATGTTTGGCTTTCATATTGAGGCTCCACATTCTTTTCCAACAGCTTTCCTTGCTTTGTTCCCAACTTGTCTCTTCCCTACTTTCCTCAATTCTTTGCTGGCTTTCCTCTTCTTGTTTTGCCCTTGCATAACTAGTTTTTACTATATTTTCCTGATTTTGAGTATTTCCAGTACATCTTGTCCTTTCTTCTGTAGCAACTAATAGGTATGCTTATTATTGACTAAACATCTGCATTGTTGAACCACTTCTGCAAAACCTCTCTGTTCCATTGACCATTTTGTAATAGCTCACTTACTTTCTCCAATTGGCAGTGCTCTGGTCCGGTGGTTGTTACTCTTCCCGTTTCTGATTCTGTTATCCATTTATCATTCCAAATGTGGATGTTCTCCCCATCTCCCACTCTCTTCCAAACTCCATCTATCAGTATGTTTCCGGCACCATGCAAGCTCTTCCAGATCCATGAAGCTGACTGTGGGGGTTTGTTTTCCCACCAGCTCTCATCCCTCATATATTTGGCCTTTACTAATCTGCTTACTAACAAATTTGGGGCAGTAATGAAATGCCAAATTTGCTTAGCAAGCAAAGCAGTATTGAAGTGCTCCAGGTCCCTTATGCCCATTCCACTTTTGCCTTTAATCTGTGATAATTTCTTCCAGCTTGCCTAGTGCATTTTTCTTTTCTACTCCTCACTTCCCTACCAAAAGTTTGCAATTCTTCTACACATATCCTTGCACAAGCCTTTACGTAATCTGAAACAAGACATTGCATATGTCGGCATGGCCATAATCACTGCCTTCACTAAGACTTCTTTGCCCCCTTGGCTGAGCAGCTTTTGTTTCCATCCTTGCAATTTGCTAGTGACACTGTGTTTCACATAGCTGAATGCCTGGTTTTTAGTTCTTCCAATTGACATTGGTAGGCCTAAATATTTTCCACTAGATGCTTCTCTCATATTGTCCATTACACCTCTCACATCTCGTCTTATCTGCTCTGTGTATTTCTACTGAAAAATACTGCAGATTTGTCAAAATTTACCATTTGTCCTGATGCTCATCCATACATTGCCAAAATCTCCATCACCTTTGAGGCTTCATGGACATCAGCTCTGCAACATAGCATTGAGTCATCTACAAAAAATAAATGTGAGATAGGGGGGCTTTCTTTGAAGATTTTCAGTCCAGTGATTGCTTTTAAATTCGCAGCCTCCATCAACAAGTTTGAAAGACCTTCAACACACATGATAAAGAGATAAGGTGACAGTAGGTCACCTTGTCTAATCCCTCTAGAAAGTTTTATAAAGCCTATTTTTTCCCTATTGAAGTTAAAGGAGTATGAAACAGTAGAGATGCAATTCATAATCCAATGCACAAAGATTGGGCAAAACCCCATTTTCAGCATAATTCTCCCAAGGAAACCCCATTCGACTCGATCATATGCTTTTGACATATTGAGCTTGATAGCCATGTATCCCTCTTTTCCTTTTCTCTTGTTTTTTAAGAAGTGGATCAATTCATGGGCTATGACAACATTATCTAAAATTTGCCTGAGAGGAGCTTATACAATGCTTCAGGACTGTTTTTAACCTATTGGCAACAATTTTGGAGATGATCTTATAAAGCATAGTGCATAGGCTGATAGGTCGATAGTTTGCTAGCTTCACAGGGTTGTCTATTTTAGGAATGAGAGTAATTAAAGTCTCATTAATAGATTTAAACATATTTCCACTGTGAAAAAAATGGTTTACAGCATTAATGATATCAACACTAATAATAGGCCAATAATGTTGGAAGAATAATGGGGACATACCATCTACCCCAGGTGCTTTGGTCGGGTGCATTGAGAAGAGGGCCTTTCTGATTTCTTTGTCCTCCACTGGTTTAATTAGTTGCTCATTCATCTGCCAGGTAATAGTATGGGGCACTCTTCCCAGGACAAGCTCAAAGTCAATTGGGTTGGTTGTTATGAAGAGGTCTGCATAGTGGTCGCACATCTCATTTTGGATTTCCTGATCCGAGCTGCACTATTTTCCACTTGCCTTTTGCAAAGAGCTAATTCTATTCCTCCTTCTCTTGTTCATCACACTGGTGTGGAAAAAGGCCATATTTTTATCCCGCTCCTTCAGCCATCTGTTTCTGGACTTCTGGCTCCAATATAATTCCTCGTCCTTATAGGCCTTGCCAAGTTGAGTTTTCAGGTTTATAACCATGCTTCTTTTGTTGGGGTCATTTTCCCCTTTCAGTTTTTCCAGTTGGTCTTTCAGCTCATTTATCCTTCTTCTCGAATTGGTCTTGAGCTTCTCATTCCAGGATAGAAGAGCAAATCTGCACTCTCTTACTTTTCTTACCACTCTAAACATCCTTGACCCATCCTGTTCCTTTCTCCAAGCAGCTTGAATCACAGCTGTGGATTCATGGTTTTTGGTCCACCTTTGGTCAAAATAAAACCTTTTCTTACATTTTCTTGTACTTGGACTCGTGTTAATGAGTAGCAGATAGTGATGCGAAACTTCCTTTTCAATGTGTGAACAAACAGCTCCTTCAAAAATTTGAACCCAACTCAAACTGGCCAAGCATCTATCCAGTCTCTGTTTAACTTCTCCATTTCCCACCCAGCAGTTACTCCATGTCCATGGAATCCCTTCATAACCAATGTCAGTTAGCTTATTGATCTTAATGAAATTATTAAAATCTCTACAACTTTCCTTTGACCTTTCTCTCCCCCCCCCCAAAATTCTCCTGATTCGACCTAATATCATTAAAGTCGCCTACTATCACCCACTTCTCCCCCCAAACTTGCTTCATCTGCCTAATGTAGTTCCACTGCTCTTTCCTTATACTAGGATCCGTGTTAGCATACAGACCCACAAACCACAACTGGCAATTCAGTTCTAGATCCTCAATGCAAGCTTCTATACAGAAATTTGTAGCAGTGATTGCTAAAATCTTAATCTCTTCAATCCAGAATAGCACTAAGCCTCCAGCCTTCCCTATTGGGTTCACTACAAAACTCTCTTTATATTTGATCTTTGACTGGACCTACTTCAAAATGCATTCCTGATTTTTGGTTCACACAAAAACACCAAGCTTGGCTGGTGGAGGTGCAGAACCTCCTTCAGTTGGGGAACTACCGAGGATCCACCCACCTCTCGACAGTTCCACACCACCATCTTCATTGGTTTGGTGGAGGCCGTTCTGGGGTGGCCTCCATTTCCCCAAACAGGATTTGTCCCAATCCCTCAGTTTTCCTTAACTTATTTCTCAACAAGTTCCTAGCATCGTCTTCCAATTCCTCATTTTCCCACTCTTCCACTATAGCCTTCCTTTTCAGCCCTACCTGGCATTCATCCGGATCATTACTTATCTCCTTGAGAGGAGCTCTTGTAGCTCTTTGAGTCTTTTTGAAGGTCCTTTTCTGTATATTCCTTTTATCACCTATCCGAGATTGATAACTCATATTCTCCTTGGTCCATTCTGGCAACCTTCTTCTCATAATTTCTACCTTCTTACCATCCGACCATGCTCCTTCAACCTCCATCTGTGTAGCCATAATTGGTATTTCTGCTTCGATTTTTTCCCCCTTTCTCTCTGTTGCATTGTTCCACCTCTTTTCTAGCATCACTCCAACTCCCTCGGTCGTCTCCACCAGCTCATGTGAGAGACTTACTTCTTGCTTTCCAGTTACAACTTTCTGTAATTCTTGATCTGAACAACATTCCTCAAGAGATTGTTGTTCTTTATTGTTTTTGCTGCTTATAATTTCATACCTTGCCTCAATCATACCACCTGTTGTTGCTGGTAGGATAGGGTACACCCTCGTATTCTTGCCTGTTTTTTCCAGCCCATTCATTGCCTATTTTTTCACTCCATGCTCGCTAGTTTTTCTAAGCCAGTAGCTGATTTCTTTGGTCATGTGGACTTCGCCTATTGATTTGGTTTTTAAACTCAACACTAATGGCTGTGCTAAAGGCAACCGAAGTAAGGGTGCTTTGATAAAATTGAAAACTAAAATTTGAAATCTGAATTCATTAAGTGATTGAATTAATAAGTATTAAATATAATACATTTGAATGTATATTACATTCAGTAATAAGTGAATAGATTATCACTTAGTTTTGAGAGCACGTTTTGGCTAAAACATTCAGTGTCACTTAATTAATTCAGATGTTCTATTTTTTGTTATCAAACGCATCTGAATGTGTTGAAATCTGAATCTATTAAATTTAAATGCTGAATTAAATTATCAAATAGGGCCTAAGTGGGGGAGGTGGCTTACTGAGGGAGATTCAAGAACATTTTATTCTTGCTTTATGTTTCTCTGGAATTGTGACCAGGTTACAGTCAGAAATGAAGGCATTGTTTTTGGTGTCCGTCTTTGTGTCTCATGGAGTTTTCATAGTTTTCATCTTGAGTTGGACTTCTCAGTTCTCAATAAAATTATTCAAGGTCAATGTAGCTGTCCGTGGAGTCTGCAACGGGAACCGGAGGAGCTCTTGCAATTTAAGCACCATTTTCCTAAATTTCTCATTGCTTTCGAGAGGCGAATAAGCCTACAGATAGATTATCCAGCGCTGGATCTGACTCGCATTTGGATTTGGTTTATGATTCACTTGCTGATTTGCCATGGCTAGTTAGAGGTGATATTAGATTAGATAGATTGGGTTTTCCTAACTTTAGGCGCTAATGCTTTTGTATAAAAGAAGTAATTCCAGTTTCCCAAGAGAGATCCAAGAAAGTTTCCTTCCACTAATGTCTTATGACAAATTTCTTTTCCTATTCCTTTTGAGTTTTGAAAACCATCCCCAAGAATTTCTATAATCCTTGCACAAACTATGACAGCCCCACCCCTCCTAAGGCGAATCAGAGGGTTTGGCCGACCGCCTACCCAACTCTCGTCGGGACTCACTACAGTCCTCAAACAAATCTCAGTGCTAGCCTTTAATAATTACAATAAAACTCCAACAATTACAATTCCAAATATTTCAAACTAACATTACATCCATGAGATGTTATTTCCCAACTACTTCAATACAATAAGTACAAGACATCAGAAATAATATCCCCAAATAGAACAAGAGTTAATCCAACTAGTCACACTAGCAAGTCTCTACAAGTGCTTCCTTTGCCTTGAACCCTGTGGAGGGAAAATAGATATTTTCGGGTGAGTTAGAAGCTCAGTGAGGTTCCGAAAAATAAGCAAATTCACATTTGATCAAAATCGTAACAATTGAATCAAATAGCACCTTTGTAAAACAGTTGAGTTGTTAAAGATCACTTCCAAAAGTATGATTCATTAAGAAATGCTATAACGAGAAAACTCTAAAATACATTTGAATACATTTATTAAAAGATGTAAGCATTCAAGCATTCGGACAATAATTAAACCAACAATTCACTTTAATCAAATCAAAGGTACTGAGATGGGATGAGAGGTGCCTCCTATATGGATTGGGTGTGACACATACTACCATTCAGATTAAATCACACCTAAGATACTGAAACAGAAAGAGAGGTACCTCCCACTCATTAGAGTGTGGTACATACTACCACTCAATACGTATGGTCGACGAGACAACGTTCCAATCGACATATTCCAAATTTAAGATTAGGGCGGGATGAGAGATACCTACAACTCATTGAGTGTGGCACACACTACCGCTTATCACATATGGTCGACGAGACAACGCTCCAATCGACGTCTTCAAAATTTAAGCTTAAGGCAGGATGAGAGGTACCTACCACTCATTAGAGTGTGGTACATACTTCCGCTTATCACATATGGCAGGATGAGAGACACCTACCACTCATTGAGTGTGGTACATACTTTCGCTTAACATACACAAATCATCATTCAAGACACAACTCAACACAACACATTTCAACATATAATTCACTTCTAGTTACAGTTTCAAAATCACATAAATAAATCACCATCTCATTTAGTATTTGCGAACTAAGACAAATGTCATGCTTGGAAACTCACAAACTCTTCATACATTATTTCACTTGTAAAAGCATTTTCCTTGGAAATAACAGTAAATCACTTCATCAAATCATTCCTTGGCAAACAATAGCAAGATTTTTATTTGAAAAGGAGTTGGAACACTCACCAAGTAATTACAGCTGACAATCCAAGTTAGGATCTGGTTCAAACTTTTCCCCACTTCTTATGATCAAATAAAAGCAGAAATAAGTTTCGCCCCACAAATAGCGAAACTAAACTTAAATAGTTTATTCATTTATTTTATCAAAATTCTTCCCAAGAATCCTCTAACTTTGCTCGAGTGAAAAGTAGTCACTCGAGTAGAAACTCATCTTAAAAGATTCCATTTTCAAATCGAACGTCAAATAACCAAATCACTCCATCGATGTACTCCATCCAGGCGACTTCTAATCTTTTAGTACAACGAAATAAAGTGAGGTATTTCACCTCAAAATCACTCATTTGAGTTCAAACTCAACACCAAACTTTTAACCAAGTTCTAACACTTGTACAAATCAATTTTCACTAAATCTCAATGTACAAAATTCATGAAAATTAGCCAAAACATTTCAACCCCTCAAATTTGTCCAAAATGGCACTTTTACCTCAAAATTTAGTAAAACTCAATTTTCCACCATTCAAGTTCAAGATTTTAACTCTATTAAAGCATATACTCATAAACAAATATAATACACATTTATTTAGGCAAAATCTAACCACGAAACATCACAAAATCTCGAAATCAAGTGTCAAAATTTCCAAGCATAGGTTCGACCAGCTCTCACTCTTTTCCTTCAAAATTTTCAACAACAAATGCTACTTTCTAACCATAAAATGCACTCATCTCATAAACGACAAACACAACCACAATCAGGTCCTCAAGTCCGCTACCTAAAAGTCACCTCAAGGCCGCTACCTAAGTTGGGAATTCAAAAGCCCAACTCAAATGCTTCATACATAAGCATTCTTAGTAAAATAACCCATAGATCTAACAAATCTACCGCTAATAAGGTTAAAGCTAAGAGTTTTAAGGATTATACCTCAAGATCTTTTCAGATCTAGCAAGATCAAGTAGGATCTAGTGTTGGTCTACTTAAGGATGATCTTCCAAGCTTTACACCTTCAAGTATCTTCAAGATTAGCCAAGGAACTAGTTGGTTCTTGGTGTTTTCCTTCACAAAACTTCAAGACAAGAAGAAGAACAAGATACCCTCTTCCTTGCTCTCCCTCTCACTCTCGGCCCTCCTCCTCTCTCTCTCTCTCTAGCTCGGTTTTGACAAGAAGAAAAACAAGCAAGTTGAGACTCTCTCTCCCTCTCACACACAGCTGGAATGATTAGCAACAAGGAGTGAGATGAAGCTTTCAAATGGTGTTCAAGATGCAAGAAAAATGAGGAAGAAGAAGAAGAAGAAGAAAGCTTGGGAAACCTCTCTTTTCTCTCTCTCCAAGTTCGGCTGCCTCTCTCTCTCTCTAAGCTCAAGTGTGGCTGAAAAATGAGGGAGCAAAGAAGCAAGAAACAAGGCTTTTAAGGGGACAAAAAGTGTAGTCCTCCTTCAATTAGGGAAAAGTGGTCAAACGACCACTTTTTGTCGCGTCGACGCGCGACACTCTAACTTTTACTGGTTTTTCTCATTCCAACACTGTCCAACCTAAAATATATCTATGTAATATCTCTGCATATGCTCAACTTCATCTTAGAGTTACTATTCCCATCTCGGAACAAAAATTGACGCTTAAACTAGCCGAAACCAAACACCGACAAATAATTCTCGAAAAATCATCTAAATTGGAAAATAATAATTCAAAGTATGAATTCACCAATATTTTAGTGAATAAACATAATTTAAATATTATTATTTATTTTTCAATAAAAAATAGAATTTTGAGGCCCTCACACAAACAATTTTTCTCCTGTTCAAAATTTTGTTCCTCTATAAAATTGAGGAAATTTATTTCAAAGAGAAGCATTTTTCTAAACTTAGTACAGATTGCTTCAAAATAGTTGAATATTGACCAAAAATAGTTGAATATTGAGCTTCTTAAGAATTTGATTAAGATAAAACATTGAATGAGTTCAATCAAATTACAGTAAGAAACTTTAAATTTTGAACTGATACAATTAAAATTAAAACTCCAGCAATACCACATGCAAAAAATTACAACCGTGTAAATTGTCTTTCGGTCGACATCATTGACACATATCAGCTATCAGAAGTTCGTCTCCACTTCCTCTGATTACAAAATTTTATTCAAGGAGAAACAATTGTTCCATATTCCTCCAATTATTAATCTGGAAGCAATCAAAGATATTAGGGCAGGAATTAAAAGACAAATGGAACAAGATTCTTTTGGCCTAGTTCTATGAAATTTACCTTAAAAACGTCATCATTATATATGAACAGAAGCATTCTTGTCGAGGATGCATGTGATTAACTGACAATAATTTGCTTATACTTGTATCTCGTGGAAATTGATCCTACATCTAAATCAAGGTAAATAAGGATTCAAGATATTGCTAAACCGGATAAGAACTTAGTGCATTTGTGTTTTATGCAATTCTATCCTATAGTTGTATATGTTCAAATTTTTGATACACAAATACATTGTAATATTGTGATAAGTGCTTATTATATACTATATTTTGTGGCTCTTTTAGGAGGTTTTTAGTCATTTTCGACTAAAATCAAGAATTGAAGTTGAACTTATCCTGAAAGTTGATGTTTGAGCATTGTTGATCAAATGCTAGAACTTTTGTCACTTTTTACTCGTTTGATTAGTTGTTTTTATAGGAAAAGAGGCGAAAGACTTGAAGGAATTTTGGTCAGCAAGATAAGCCAAAAATGTAAGAAGTGTTTATGCGTGAAAAATTGTCGCAAGGCAGAAACCAGCCATGAAACCAAAAGGAGGCTGAGCCGGTTTCTAGGATCTTTTGTGGATAGATTGGTTTTTCAAACTTTTGCACAAAAATCTTGAACATTGCCTAGGACGGTTTCTCCCCCGTTTTCACTAGTCGACATTTGGCTTGTAAATTGCACAAATTGCGCAACTTGATTCTTTTTTGGAGCATACATTCTTGTTTGGATTGGAAAGTTGATAGAACATTTTGGTGGCTAGACGAACAAGTTCAACCATCTCCAAGAAACATTTTTTGTCACTTTAATCTTTGAAGATTCTATCAGAGCCACAATTCTTAACTTTTTGGAGCTATGTTCACACTAAAAGACACAAATAAAGGCTTGAAGACTTCTCTATAAATAGATGTTTATGTCTTCTCATTTGGTAACATTAATTGGAAGGCCAGGAAAGAAACACGACAAAAAATGTAGACTTCAATAGAGTTCCCTAATTCACTAGCTAGTACATCTTAGTGTAGTTTATTCCAATATTGTATACATCTATATTTGGACGAAGATGGAAGATTAAAGAAGGAGATTGGAGACTCATTAGTCATAAGAGTTTCTTCTTTCTACACTTTTGGTATCTTGTATTTAAATTTCAATGTTTATTGTAAGATAACATTATTATTTGCTTTCATGTCTTTCATGTTTTGTTAGTTTTTTCTACCTAGGGTGTGGATGACTACTTATGATTGTTATATGAGATTTTCATGATCATTTGAATTTATTTCTTGAACACGTTATTTAACATTTTTATTATTACAATCATGATTAATTGGTACCATCAATTTGATGATCTAAAAGTGTTGTTTTCATCAATGAAAAGTTGGAATCTAGCTTTAGTTCATGGAAGTGTTAAACCTAGGGAACTAACTAATTGATGTAGGGTTGCACATTTTTGGTTTTAATAATGTAATTTCATAGAATTTGATGAATTTATAGGCTATAGCTAAGGGACAATTATAGGTATAATTGGTATATTGGCGAAAGCAAGTGCCAAGTGCATTACAAAATTAGCCATAATTAGCCAAGATAAATAAACTCATTTAATCCGTAATTTTCACTTACAGTAGTAGTTAAAAATTCTATAACCTAGGTACATTTTCTTGTCATTTTTACTACTTTCGTTTTATGTTTGTAGTTTTTTTTTACTTTATTTGCAGTTGTCTCAATTATAAAGAAGTTTGAATACCACTGGTACTTGACAATTTCTTTTCTTTGCAGTTGTCTTAATTATAAAGAAGTTTGAATACCATTGGTACTTGACAATTACCTTTATTTGCGATTGTCTAAATCATAAAAAGTTCAAATGCTGTTGGTACTTGACAATCTTCCCTTTGGAATCGTTATTCGAATATTTCCTATACTCGCATATAATCTGTGCACTTGCAATGATTGGAAGTTTGAATTATTTTAAAACTTGGGAGCAATTAAGGTTCAAACTTCGCACATATCATATTGTACTGAATATGTCAAGGTTTTTTTTTTTTTTTTCATGTATGCCACTTTTATTGCAAGGTTAATAATGTAATATAATTGTGGACCAATTAATATAAAAAGTATAACAATTAGATCGACTACATGGAACCTCAATAATACTGAGTCCTTTCTACTTTGAAGCTAATTATGTGTCTGTTCACCATATGAGAAACTATTAGGTTTGTTAGGTGTTAATTATTAGCAATTGAAGGCTTGCAATATTGCTTTTGCTGCGAAATCCAATATGTGCTCCTTCAAAAATATGCCTGTAACATCAATATTAATTGCCTTCTCAAGATTCAATTATCGTTTCTTCAAATTGCATGTCCTTTCCGAGGGAATAAATGTGATTAAATTGAAAGATCAGAGGAAACTCTAGGACAAGCTCGAGAGGGAAATAACAGGGAATTTTCAAAAACAAAATTAGAAGATAACAAATCCAGTCAACTAACATTGAAAAGCCATAAAGGCTGTTCCGTTTTTATATCTGGTCGGAAAATCATTTCTGTTTTGGCGATGCTCTTGAAAACTGCATCAACTCCTTTAATGTGTTAAACCTTTTAGTCGGGTCAAGATCTTCGTTTTCTTCAATACACCTTCTTTCAAGTAATGGGGAGTAGGCTAGTAAAAGCTTCATTAGGAGCAGTTCCCATGTTGAAGCCTTAAAGCTTTTCATGATCACAGTCTCGAGTCTTCTCAAACATTGCTTCATCAAACCTGGTTCTTTCAAGTATTGGAGAGTTTTCTCATCTCAGGCTATCTGACAAGGCTGTCAGAAAACAAAATCAGCACTATTAGCATTTTCTACAACGGGAAAAAAAAAAAAAAAAAAGGGACGACAGAAGTTCTGATGCTGAAAGTCGCAGGCAACTTCGTCCACTAATTCTTCTTTAAATATATAAAAAAAAAAATGGGGGAAATAACTGAGCCACTGTCCCTTCCATCGGAATCTGCAGTTTAGACAGGTTCAATGAACTCCGAATTAAGCAAAGAATGCAAGCGATCTCGTCCCACTTATAGGTAACACGAAATGCTACAAGGCGTATCAAGGAGTTAGTTGATCAATTGGAAGCCCTTGAGGACTATTACCTGCAGCCAGATGCTACGAAGTAGACCAGGAGATGAACTCCATTACTCGAACATGTTCAAACTGAAACTACCTCGTCCATGTAAACCAGAATAGTATAATAAATAAGTACCTTGAGAAAGGATCCGTCCAAATAAAGGCTCTTGAGTTTAGGCCAACAGCCAAGAAGATCTGTCAAATAAATTTTCTTGTCCAATTTATGATGTTCAACTCCATTTTGCAATCCAATATACACATATACCAGCTCTACTTTGTGCAGCAGCACCTTCAGATGCGGATGATTATAAACATCCTGGTCTGATTGGTGAGTTATGTATACGATGTGGGTGGGAGATGGATGATGAAATTGGTATTGCATTCAGCAACATACATAAGGTTGCCATTGCTTGGAAATTTTGTTACCATGCCTACTTATCTATATTGTCTTATTCTCTAGACTTGGCATTTAAGAACTACTTGTCAATTCTTAGTATGCTTCACCCTGTTAAGTTCTTTTGAGAATTATCTGTTCATATACTCTTTTCTTTTCCAATTTACCACCTAAATCTGCCTGCTGACTTTAGATTTGAAATTTTTGCTTCACTATAAGAGAACTTTGTCTATTCAAGGAGTAATTCTTTCTTTTTTGTCCATATCCAAAAGGTTTATATGAGTGATGTTAACTTATTCTTGCCTTAGGTCTTCTTTAAGGAACAGAAAACTTTTGGTGCCAAATGTTTTTTTCACCCCTATATAATGTTTTAGGATTTTCATGTGTCGCTCATTAAGTACTCTAGTGTAGCTTGGAGTAACTCTTGTTTACTTATCTGCAAAATACAAGGCTGGCCAATGGCGAGAATTCTCAATTACATGATAAAGACTGGAAGAACCTACTTCACCACTAAATGCTTTACTTGGTTCTTGATATAGATCACACACCGCTGAAGTTAAGTTGGCTCTAGACATGACAATAAAGGAGGGATACTTGAAGTGCTTCAACGATTATCTACCAGGTACTGATACTTTATCTTTTTACTGCTATTGCTTTGGTGGTTTTCTTGTTAATGTTGATTTCTATTGTATATGTTTTGAGCAGATTTGTTTCTATAGTACCTGACAAGAGTTCGCCTGGTCTTATGTACTTGTTTTATTCCTATCGTGCTTCACAGTATGCAACATTAAGTAGATATGACCAACGGCTACAAATACTTTCCTTTTCCCCGTCAACTTGCTTCCTAATCACAAAGAAATTGAAATTCCTGGGAGAAGCTTGCCACTACCTCGAAAGAAAATGAGAAAAAAAAAAATGAGAGAGAGAGAGAGAGACCCTGCTTTTGGGGGGAAGGGGTGCACACTGAGGGAGTCGCTAATGATTCATACTAATTGGCACTAACATGCTTTTCCCCTTTCCCCTTATTAAGGTTTCTGTTTGAGGTTTATGGATGTTCCAATTTACTTTCACACTGCTGTACTGTGGATAATCTATTTATGTTTTCAGAAGGATGACAATGTCAGGCAGGGTAGTTCTATTGTTCGAATGACCTGAGAAGCACTTCCAGTACCAGTTGGGATGATTATGTCATGACATGGTTGATACAGACTTGTTTCTTGGACAGATGTGAGTCCGTGTCTAACTCATCCATTGGAATAGCCTTTTGACAACATGCTGCAACGACTTCGAAATTCTCGTTGCAGCAAAGGATATTAATGCTATATTTTGGTGAAGAAAACCTTATTTCTTCTTTGATTATGTTTGGCTAATAAGCTATACAGAGCTGAAATTTTATTATCACATATCTGTTTCGTATAATATAATTTCCATTTAATGTTGGTGTTCCTTAATTAAGTGCTTGCAGCTTCTGGAGACTAATAGCAGCTTTCAGTTGGATCTAAGTTGGTTTTTCTTGATAATAGTGCTGCTACTGGTAGTGGAACTGCGATAATCAAAATTTAGCTGTGTCTTGAATTCTTGTCGCCACAATTTCATCACTTAGTCCGACGTATTTAAGACAGAGTTTCATTGTTTGCTTTGTTTGACAGTCTGGTGGATCTGGCCTTCCTTTTTTAATGCATTATCAGAAGCAGATGTCCTGCCTGGAAATCTATCACACAAATAGATTGTTAAGCATGTTGTTTCCGGAAAATTGTATCTGCCTGCATCTGCTGCCATGTTGACAGTGTAGTAATAATCAAACACATCAATTGAAAATTATTATTGCTCAATATCATGTTTTGGGCCGCTATGTGGCTGTGCAAACGTGGACAGGCATTACTGTATCAATTGTGGACTTAGAATTTTTGTATCTCACATTTATAGTTATCAATGTAAGACATGAATTCTTGAACCGGGATTCAAACTTTTCTTGTATACTAATATGTAGAACTGAATCCAATATACTTTTTAGGCTATCACCTAAATTTTCGCCTAGCTCAGCTTTTCCCAAGTCTGTAAAGGATACCATATTTGTTTCGCTCTGACTAGTCCACAGGACATCAATTTGCATTACCAAAATATTTGTAGAAACACTCAGAACTAAACACGTTAAACTACACTGATGATTTGTAGTTTAATAGGTTAAGCTAAAATTCCCGATGAGTAGCAGTTTCTGCAGGCAATATTATGTTTGCAAGTCCTATTTCTCTGATGTTGGGGGTGCATTTTATATCCTTTTTTCTGGCCATGTATAAATTTGAAAAAAGAAGGGTACTTTTTTAAGCTTACAAAACAAAAAATTCAGAGATTCCAATCTCTTTTTTGGGGAAATGATAGGTGTTTTTATTGATAATAAGTATTACTATACACTTGTTGAGCAAAGACTCAATCAGAGCTATACAAGTGCATCATGGCATTGAGGGTGAAGCCACTCCTCATCCAAAGATATGCTTACAGCTTGATTACAATTACAGTCAATTCTACTAATATTTTCAATTCTAGACAAAATAAATGAGCATTCCATAAACATAGAGCATAGATTTTGAATGTCCTTTAGTTGAGAATTTAGTCTCATATCCTTTGACTTGAGAGACCTCAGCATGTTCAATATTTGCTGCTGTGGTACCCCAACCTTAATCTTCCACCACTGCTGTTCCCTGGCCTTACATAGAGCTAGTTTTATGGCCATTTCTTGGTTCATGAAGTTATTTCCGGAGTTAAACTCCTTTAGTGCCCGCCGAGCTATCACTTGCTTGCTGCTATTCTGTGCTATAATTCCAATTCCAAGCTCACAGTTTCCTGGTTTCTGTTTTTCTGCTATGCTGAGGTATATGAGACCATTATCCTCATTTTGTTCCTGCTGCACCTCATCTGCTGTTCTTGTTTCTTGCATGCGCATCCTTCTATACTTCTCTCTTGCTTCAGGCCATTCATTTTGCGCTTTTTGTATGATCTTGAATGAGTGTTTGTGAGAGTCATTGAAGGTTCTAACATTTCTGTCCTTCCAAATCTGCCACAATATGTTGACAATAAGTGCTACATGCCCCATTCCTTCTGTCCTATCTCTTGCTTCTGTCAATGCAGTCCACCACATCCTGAAATTCCCTCTTTGATCTTCTAGTCCATCCCATCTTACTGGAGATAAGTGCCAAACCTCCTTAGTTGTCACGCAATTGAAAAACAAGGGTTCTATTGTTTCAATGTCCTCCCCACAGCTTCTGCATAATGGTGTTCCCATCTTGGTTCTCTCATATATTACTTCATTATCAAGTAGGGCCTTATTCATACATTTCCAGAGATTCCAATCTTTATGCGGTTTTGATCAATAGCATTCTTGCTACTGCAAGCGATCACTAATGATACTTGAGTACCAATTTTGATGTATGCTGTTAAAATGAATTAGATATGTTGACAAGAAAGAAGCTATTCCATGAAAAACAAGAAGATAATACATTTACAAATCAAGAGGAAACTAAAATCCCAATTTCCCAATACAAACTAAGAAGATTATACATGCAGATAACTCCCATAAAGAGGAAGGCGTGCATCATACAGTCAACCAGCATTAACAAATCAAAACAGAGTATATAATTTTCAATTCCCTGGTTGGAAAATCACTTCAACTTTAGGTGAGACTCGTGAGAACCGCAACAACTCCTTTGATGTGTTCAACCTTTCAATAGGGTCAAGGTCTTGGTTCTCTTCAATACACATTCTTTCAAGTGATGGGGAGCAGGCTAATAAAAGCTTCACAAGAAGCAGTTCAGATGTTGAACCCTTGAACTTTTTCATAATTACTGTCTCGAGTCCTTTAAAACTTTGTTTCATCAGACCTGGTTCTTTCAAATAACTGACAGTTTTCTCGTCATATATGATCCGCTTATCCTGTTAGACAGAAAACAAAATCAGTACTATCAGCAACACATCAGTACTATTAGCAACATTTCAATGGGAAAAAAGCCCTGATTAGTCACTATCTTTACCGTCCAAATCTCCAATTCAGACAAGTTCACTGCACTCTGCAATAAGCAAAGAATGCAAGCAATCTCGGCCCAGTGATAGGTAATACGAAATGGTGTCAGACATATCAAGGAGTTAAGTTGATCGGTTGGAAGCCTCTGAGGAATATTACCTGCAGCCAGATGCTATCAAGTAGACCACAAAATGAAATCCATTACTCCAACATGTTCAAGTACAAAATACCTCATCTATGTTAACCAGAAAGAAAGAGAAATGAACAAGTACCTCGAGAAATAATCCGTTCAAATAAAGATACTCAAGTTCAGGCCAACAGCCAAGAAGCTTTGTCAAAGTAATGTTCTTATCCAGTTTATGATGTTCAACTCCATCTGACAATCCAATGTACAGTTCTACCAGGTCTTTGCAGGTGATGTAATAGCTCAAGTCAAGATCATCATTGTCCAGAAGAGTCAAGTTTTGAAGTGATGGAGCAGATACACATAAAAGTTGGATGCCAAAACATTTTTTTAAAACTACTTGAACAAGTTGAGGGAGATCAAGGACTGAGAACTGAAAGGTGACCATTTCCAGAACAAGATGAGTGAGCTTTCTGAAGCCTTCTGAGTTTGGTGCACTAAAAATACATTTAGTCACACTTACACAGGCAAGTTTTGGGCAACTGAAAGCATAACAAGGCACTTTGTAAGGATTAGGACTTCTGTTGTGAAGAGTGAGTTTTGTCACGTCTTTTCTTGACACGAATAGCAACCACTGATCAATACTGGAGTATGGAGTTGAATATGATTCTGGAATGTCAAGGACAAATTTCAGAATGGGTCCAAGGTGTTGAAAAAGTATTCCATTGACTTTGTTTACGTATTCAAATTGGAAAGGGAATGGTGTTTTGTTTCGCACTATCTCTGTGTAGAATTGCTTGTCAAGAACAATCTCTGGATATTCAGCCCATATATATCTCCATTTGCTTGACAAAATACTCGTTCTTGCTGCATCCCGAATGGGCATGCATCCTATGATATTCTGTATGACATTTATGGGAAGGTTTGAAAGCCTATCTTCTACACCCCTTTCCTCTGCAACGCTTATATGATTATCTCCAGTCATGATTCTGTTGATGAAAGCAAAGGAATACAGTAGAGGGAGATTAAAAACTTGAATTGTTCTTGTCACAATTGTGAATAAGAATAGTACTAAAATTAACCCTTGTGCAAAAGCTGCTTCCACAAACACATCCAACGTGAAATGAACAAATGGCCTAGTAAGACAACACAAAAACAGATCAACCAACACCAAGTGAGTACTCACCACCAGCCAAAGCAGCAATGTGGCTATTCAAATACACGGAAATTCTGGAAAAAAGTTAATTTGCAAAATTCCAAAACTCGCTCGAGCTCGTGTTGACCGAGCTTAACCCGAACTCTAATAACTCAAATAGTTTGACGAACTTGAGCTTGAGCCTCTCTTAATTTGTGACACTCGAAAGCTCATCGAGCTTAATCACGCTCAAGTGATCTTCAAACATAATTATATATTTTTAGTTTTTATATGTATTAGTCTGAAATCCCTGCCATATCCCTTGTCTATTATTGTACAAACTATTTATCTACATAATTTAAAGCTTGACTGAGCTTAATTGAGCTTGATTGTTGATCTATTTTTTAATTGAGCTAAAACTTGAGCTCCAGTAAAGTTTAAATCATATCAAGCTGAACACAAAAATTTTTAGAGTTCAATGAGAACTCAAGCTCTATCATTTTAGCTCGATGCAATACTCAATCTTGACTCGACTCAACTC
The DNA here is from genome assembly GCA_013103745.1 of Gardenia jasminoides. Classification (NCBI taxonomy): domain Eukaryota; kingdom Viridiplantae; phylum Streptophyta; class Magnoliopsida; order Gentianales; family Rubiaceae; genus Gardenia; species Gardenia jasminoides. Next base: position 4,558,675 of record CM023101.1, read on the forward strand.
GTCTACATCCCTACAATAAAATCAAATTTCCATATTGGGAGTCCAGAAAAGATACAAGAAGCAACAACATAATTAGAGCATAAGCCAAAAAAGATACAAGAAACGTAGGAACTCTAAATACTAATTTCCAGCTCTACATAACTAGAGCGCCAATTTTTTATATAATGAGTTGTGCTGCTAATTATGTTTTGCAGCTCTTGCAGAAAAGAAGCAAGAAAAGGAACCAAAAAAAAAAAACTATGAATGTAACACCAGCTTAGTAGTAATTGCAGAAAAGAAGCAAAGATATATGGATCAATTAAATTAATTCTAAACTCGTAAGTATCAGAATTCGATCAAGCAGATCAAAAGCATACTGCAATTGACAACAATTATTCTATGGTTATAGACGGGGCTTCTTCATGGAAAAGTAAGATTACCTTGCTGCCTAAATTGCAGAAATTTTGCTAGAAGATGCTCCAGACGGTGGAAGACAAATTTTGGTACCTGGTGTTCATGTAGGGACAAAATTCGCAGTATAGAGGTTTTGGAGACTTATAGAGGATCACCACGAGTCAACACGAAAATGGGGTCGCCGGGTTGGCTACTTGATCCGATCCAACTCCGAGTAATACGTGCTCAAAATGCACGGACAATGAAAAATTGAAGGGCAAAAAGTCCATTTGGCCCTCAAACTTCAACAAATTTATGTTTTTAACTCTCTAACAATTATTTGTATATTTTTAGCCCTTGAACTATTAAAAGCGTATACTTATAATTCTTCCACGAATTTGAACCATTAATCCTTATAGAACTAGCTCAAAACGACGTTGTTTTGATCTTCTTCTTCTTCCAATCAAGTTCTTTGACCGCTGCAACTATTCATGCCTGTCAACTACCATTGACCTGGTGTTGACTATCAATTTATCATTGTCAAGATTTAATCAAATTACATCCTAAGATTTGGGTTCTCACATAGATTTCAAATTTGTGCTCCATTTTTGTTATATCTCATTAGATAAGACTACATCTAACGTCAAAGATGGTAGATCTATCACCATGTTACACATCATTCACCAATGCTTTTGAATTTTATACCAAAATATTTCTTGCAGTTTGGAGAATTCAAAACCCTAATTTGAGGTTTTTCCGTTCACTACTTCAATAGCTGATGTTTCCATTTTGCCTTGTATATCGTAGACAATGGTCTTCCCATCAACTTTAACACCTTAGACTGACATAATGGCTACAAATATATGTTTTCAATAGTTCACGGGTCAAAAATATGCAACTAATAGTTAAAGGATTAAAGGATTAACTTTTTATATATTGACAATGTAATGAACTTTTTTTAACACTACTAGTTACGAATGTATGCCACATGTGTATCATTTGAATTTCAAATTTAAATTCATATTATGTAGCATGATTTAAATCTAATAATTTAAAAAAAAATTGTACACTGGTAGTGTATAAAAAACTTACTCATAGCTAAGGGGTTAAAAATATAAAATTGTTAAAGTTTGAGGACCAAATAGACTTTTGCCCTAATTTAAACTAAGAAAGCTAGAGAATAAACATACTAAATTACGAATAGAGATTAGAGAGAATATGGGAGGAGTTATGGATTAGATAGTATGAAAGGAATGAAGGTGGTACGAAAGGAGGGAATATAAGTGAAAAGGCTTGAGACCAGCACCCCCCCAAAAAAAAAAATTTACACTTCAAAAAAAAAAAGATTACAGAGAATATGGTTTTCATCTGCTTGTTTTTCCAAAGATTATAAATGAGACTTGTAAGCTCTTTATCTACAGATGACACAAAGGCCAAAGACAGCAATAGAATCAAGACCCTAAAGTAAACACTCGACATGAAAATTAGGTTTGAAAGACCAATCAAACTATTTAATAATCAAATTCGGTTCAATAATAACTTTTTTGAATTTGATTCACACTAATTAAGGCACAATTGAAGAGTATTTTGTGTTTGGCAATTTCTTAGACTCGATTGGAACTTGGCTTGAATAGCACAAAATTAGAACTCATAGGTAAAATATTAAACTTCAACTCGGTTTGATAAAAACTTGTTCATGTTTGACTTGGTAAATAAACAAACTAAACTTGAACACATTATCAAACTTGCTAAAATAACTAGACAAAGTTAAATACTGTTGTGTTCAACTTGCTTAGGTTCATTTGTGAGGTAATAGTATAGTTAAAGTCGATGGATATTTATGTTAATCATGACTTTTAATGTGCTTTCAATTTCATATTTCTAGTCTTATAACTGTTTTATATACCATGATTTGTTAAGTTGAGCTGTGTTTCTTTCCCTTATGGCAGCTTATTATTTTTTGTTTTGCAGGGATTGTTGTTTCTTCTTTGCGCATTGTGTCCACAAGATGTTTCAAAGGTTCGTGTTGGTAAGCTTTCCCCCCATGGAATTGAAGGACTTTGTGCATTTCAGAGACTTTTTGGGGGTCAAATTTGTAATCAAGCCAGATCCATCTTCAGAAACCGCTATCCTTAAATGCGTGGGTTGTGGACTAAAGAACTTATCCATGAAGGTCTCATGCGGAGCAATTGCAGTAGGTGTCAAAAATATTCCCAAATTGGTCTGCAATGGGTTGAGTTGGTTTTTCAGCGAGGGTTTGCGCGCTGCTCCTCTAGCACCGGGCTGTCATTGGTTTCTAGAGATATCAATCACAACTCATTTATATTGACTTACCCAAACCATTCATTAATAATTTACTCAAATCCATTCATTTAATTAATGAGTAGTGAGTTGATTTGACTCACCCATTTAACCCATTTAAAAATAAATATATATTTTATTCAAAATTTTAGTTAGTATTAAGGAGATAAATTTGAATTTCTTACCAATGTAATAATAATAAAATACCATTATTTATTGTTAAACACCATGTGAAAATTTTTTAAAAGATAAATAATATTTCAAACGAGTCATAAATGGGTAATTGGTATACTCATACCCATTTAAATAAATAGGTATAAATGATTTATACCTATTTATTAAAATGGGTATAAATGGATTGATTCAATTATACGCATTACCCAATTGTGACTTATCCAAATATATCCAAATCACCCATTTTGACACCTATACTCAATGAAAAAAGAATCATCCGCAATTTAACAGGCTTTTAGTTTTGTTTTTCATTTTTATTTTATGATTTCATGTAATAATTGTTTTCAATTGAGTAAATCTATTGAATCTGCCTGGAACTTGCTCCTGCATCGGGTAATTCTTGATGCCTTTTTTTCCCCCTAGCTTCCTCGTTCTTTCTCAGCAGCACAATCATAATATTTCTATTGTAATGACTTTTCAGTGGTCCTTTCATTGTCCATAGTAATGCCACACCTTTTCTTGTTGGCGCTAAGAGTTGTGACAAGTGCCTTATTTACACCATGATACGAATAAATGCTAAAACCGTGTAATGTCCTCCAATGACGGGAAAGTAAGAAGTTTCTCGGCAAAAGTAAAATCGTGGTTGCCCTGAAACTTGAGTTTGAGAAGCGTAAGCATTTTTATTAAGATCTGTAATTGGCTGAGTATGTTATTCTATACACTGACTTTACAGAGTCTTTTCAAAAGGCAATCCGCCTTTTGTTTAACCACATGATAATGTTTATCTTATCTAATAATGTATAATGAAATCGCGTGAATTTGCCGTCCGCATACCATTTAAGGTATTACAGTTAGTATTTACCTATTATAATTGTATGCTATTAAAAAGTTTTAATCTTACTTAATAAGTTGTTGCTATTAAAAGGTTCTTTATTAATTAATAGTTCATTTGTCTTTAAATTAAAATATATATAGAATGTTATATATAAGGACAATTAAGTCAATATAATAGTTTTTTTTTATTCCATTCTAATTTATTGTACCAGACATGGGACATGGGAAAAAAATTATTATTGCATTTTGACTTGATCACTAAACACTGAAATGATAAATAGCTTCCTATTCATTCTGACCGGAAAAGAATTTTAGCTGAAAATATATTTTCAATCTAAATATTTCCAACGCATCAAACGAGGGGTTAAGGCATCGGTCATCATCAGAAAACAGACAACTAATATCGGAAGTCACAACCATAAGGCCTTGAAAATTGCTCAGCAATATCATTGTAACTTCTTGGTAGGTGTAGATATTAGGTTTGCTCTGTTTCGACTTTCGAAGGCATAGCATGGAAATACCCAAGTAACTTCAATCTCGGCTCCTGCGTGACGCATTCTCTCTTCAGTGGAGAATTTGGTAGGAAACTTCAATGAAACAACAGATGTAGCCTCGGATATCGCCCCTCCACTTTCTCTAGGTCTCGTCAATGGAAGAATAACAAACAGTCAGTGATAGCTAGTGGTGAATATATTATTTATAGAGATGATCATAAGCATGGCTCAATTGTACTCAATTCTGCCTGCAGACTACCATTAAATACAGGCCATAGCACCAGTGTACTCTTCGCGATCAATCCATCTCAAGTGCAGAGGCATCATCAGAAGAGAAAAAGTCACATCCCATGGCCTACGAATTCCGAGCAAATCCAGGCGACACCAAATTACTGCTCTCATTGACCTACTTGCTCTTGGCGTCTAATAGCATTGGCACAATCTTCCGGGTATATTCCTCCGGCCACAATTGGCTTCTAGCCTTCCTCCTCTTCATGTGCTCCGGCTTCTTCTTGCTAGAATATTGTTTCTCCGCCTATCACCGACTGCCGCAGCATGACGAGTCACCCCGCAAGAAGTTTCTTGCGGTGGCAATTTGGTGCATGTTTACGGCCATCGTGTTTGGGTTCACCCATCTATTCGCACAGCTTTTGAGCTTTGCCACAGCCGCGCCTCTCTACGCCGCTGCATTCGCTGCCAGCGCATCCATCTTTTATGCCTACTTTATCCACGTCGACGTCGAGGGCTGCTGTAACAACAATTGCTGCAATAATGCCAATAATGACAACATCAGGTTCTCCGAGGGAAATTTGGAGATCACTTCTGACAAAGTATAAACTCAAGAAGTTAATAGTACGCAGTACACTACTTATTGTGCCATAGACTGGCCTCGTACGTACTGCAAATTATCCTCAAAAATAAAAAAAAATTTGATATGTTCCTAAAGGTTGAATGAATAAGAGCAGAGTGGTAAAAAAAATTTTCTGGTATGGTTTTGTCCTGCCTTTAACCCATATAAATCAGAGTTATATTCCAATTCCAATTGGGGATTGGATAAAGGTGGTATTTGATTTTATCAGTTTGCTGTATATAAGAATGGATCCAAATTTGGTGTCTCTTGAATCATTTTTTGCTATGAAAGTAGAACGTTTTGTGGGACTCTTGTCTTGGTTTCTGAGTTTAAGATTCCTAAACTCAGCTTTACTATACTGTGTGCGCGGCTCCTTGTTCCTTCTCCAACGTGCAGACGGTAACCTCTATAATAATAAGGGGGAGGCCCACGCAAAGGGTGGAAGTTGGTGCCTATGGTGTTGCTCTAGTGTTATTTTTTTTTGTGATTAGAAAAATGTAACGGTTTATAATATCATAGTGACATATTTGAACAAAAAATTTGTTAATGTGGATGAACACATCAAAACTATTATAGTAGAGGATAAACCAATCCATTATAGTAAATAAATACACCAAACTATTATAATATTTTAAATAAAAGGATTCACTGCTCGAATTTGGAAGCATGCATAGCTAGATAACTGCTAAGTTCATAGCAAAGTATAAGATAGATAATGACTGCTAGAGTTTAGACCAAACTATTATTACTATTCACCAGATAAGTAGATAAAGAAGTTGTGTTTTATATATACCATTTGAACGTTTACAAAGGAACTTGTCATAATGAACTCCAAAAGAAGTAAATACAAGCATATTGTTATATGATGCAAAGTACATTCCCTCAGTCAATCACATACAAAGTCAATAATGAAGTTATTTGGTACATTCTCTCCATTGTCGTGGCCTTTAGTTGTTGGCAAGGGATCATCAGTGGAGAAATCATCTGTATCAGCTTTATGAGATGAGAAATCATTTGCTTTCCCATCCGAATTATTAGAATCTAACTCTAAAGTATTGGCATCCAGGTCTGGGACTGGTAGGGAGGTTATACCAGGATCTCCTTCTGTATTCTAGAATAAGAGCACTTTTTTATCATCTCCCTTCATCCTCTCTGCATATTTATTTATGTCAAAATCTTCACCCTATTTCCCTTCAAATGCTAGTTTCAGCTAATCCATGTCAAACAATCAATACATATTTATGAAACATGATTGAGAGCAAACTAACATATGAGAGTGTGCATACGTAACAATGATCAAAATAGTCTAATTATGACAAAAATGCACAATTCAAATATAATTTCAAATATACTTTCACATACAATCAAACAAACTCGATATTCATGCCATAAAAAATTCCAAAAACTTATGATATCAAACACAACAATTACATCAACTATAATACAATTTAATTTCTTAGCTAATTATCATGGTAAACAATGTTTTAGAAACTACATTGTACACAGAGATGTAGTCAAACATAGGTATCCAGATAGTCACAAATACAGCCAACAATTACCTATGGTATGAGCAAACAGAGAAAAGCAACTCACTTCTCTAAACAGCACCCTAATAGTATGAACCACACCCTATTGGACCACTAATATTTTGTATTAGGAATTGCCATTATTGTAGCAACCTTAAATATCGTCAAAACAAATGCTAGAGAAGGCTAAAAATTTTACAGTTACAATTCACATATGCTTTGCGAGACATTCTTCATCTCTCATGCATTATTGTTGTGTTAAACATGCCATAATTGCTGATTGCAATCTTCCCGCTTTCTGCATAACTACAATGTTAAAAAAAGAAAGTCTAGGGGAAGAAAACAGCTGCAGTTACACTTCCACCATCAATTGCTTCATTAATCAATGCATTAATGCACTCTTGTCATTTTAATAGCACTTCCAACTGTTAGTTAAAGGGTAAAGCTGTAAGTAATGACATATTAGCATCATTTGAGAATGGAAACATCAACTCATTGAGGGTACCATCATCATAGCACATAAAGATGAGCATTGCATGCTTGCACACTAAACGAAGTCATTTGTGTGGAGCATGGTCAATACCGAAAGTGCCCTTCAAATTATCAGATGAAAAAATTCCAGCCGTCAAACACAAACTCCTTTTAATGTGTATATATATAGGATACATAAATTTAGAAGTCAAAGTCATTCTCTCTATTCGAATTTGGAAACTTTGAAAGAATTTATTCTTAAAATAACTTCCTTAAATAACTTGAAGCAAATCCAAAATTATGAATTTTTAATTGTTTGGCGTTTAATGTATATAGGGAAAAAAATTATTAAAATTTAGTGGAGGCAAAAATTTTCCTAAATTTTCTAAACCTAAAAACTAATTTTTCCAATGTTAAGTAAGGTCAACTGTCAACCAGTTGCTTATACGTGGCTTTGCTATTGGCCGAAGGCGCATAAAGCAATATTAACATTATATATTAACTAGTATTTCAAATACATGAATTAAGTAATTCCATAAATGAACTTACGACCTACTAGAGAAGATGGATGAATGTACTAATGAACCTTGCAGATGGATGAATGTTCGCAATGTATCTCTTGGGGATGAATGGAAAATCATTTCATTGACTTCATAAACACTTCCCTTAGACGTCTATTACACAAAAAATATGTCTCATTAAAATCTTACTAGAAAAAACTCAATAGGAAAGAACACTAGTTGGGGAAAAAATACACTATTATTTGTGTATTAGTATTGTATATAATTCCTCCTGTGCGCATTACACTATTATTTGTGTATCAGTATTGTATATAATTCCCCCTATGCGTATTCTAATTTTTCTCACCAATTTCTCAAATGTTGCAAATAACAATACCTTGGTAAATAAATTTGTAGATTATCACTCTTCAATATTGTTGTTTAGGAGAGATACTAAATATTACTGATAATTCATTATCAATAATATATCAAATGGTGTAAAATTAGTGCAACAATTGCATGAAAATATGGTATTTCAGGACCATGAATCTCTTCATCCTCCTCTTGCGGTCTAAAAGAATTCTTGCGATGATCAAGTGACTGAATGATCATTCAAGTGCTTCTTGTGAGGATCAAGTGACCGAATAGTCATTTAGGTACTCAGTGAATGTGCGTCATACATATAAAACCACCTTAATACCAAACGAGTGAACAAATATTTCATCTTTCATACGCTCAATATATAAACCAAGGTAACATCTTCTTCTTTCAAAATTTTTAATCTCAAATTTTTTCTTTAAATACTCGACCACTTTTGGTAACTCTTCAAGACTTCCAATCATATTGAGATCATCAATATATATAGTAATAACCAAAAAATTTGACCCTTTTTCTAATGATTTCATATATGTACACATTAGATCATTAATATAACCTTCTTTAATCAAATATTCACTAAGGCAATTATACCATCTATCTCTAGATTGTTTGAGCCCACACAAAATTTTCTAATTTGATAAAACACATTTCTCAAAAATTTAATTTACATGCTTCAGACATACTAAATCCTTCAATGATCCTCATAGAAATATCATTATTGAGATTACCATATAAATAATCCATGACTACGTCAACTAGATGCATATCAATTTTTTCGTGCACTGCAAAACTCACGGGATGGTATTTTGCAAGGATTAGGACTTTTGCTATGGAGACCGAGTTCTGCCACATCTTTTCTTGACACAAATATTGGAGTATCAAGCTGAATGCAATTCTAAAATGCTAAGAACAAATTTGAGAACGAGTCCAAGGTGTTGAAAAAGTATTCCATTATTCAGATAAAAAACAGTCCACTGATCTGTTTTGTGTTGTCTCTATGTAAAATTGTTTGTTAAGAACAAGCCCTGGATATTCAGCCCAAAAATATCTCTATTTGCTTGACAAAATTCTTGTTCTTGCTGCATCCGAATAGGCATTGCGTCCTATGATATTCTCTATAACATTTTTAGGAAGGTCAGAGAGTCGGTCTACCGCCCCCCCTTCTTTCAGCAATCCTTTCACGACTATCTGCACTCATGATTCTGTTGATAAAAGCAAATAAATACAGCAGAAGAAATTATATAATTGAACAGTACTTGTCACAATAAGAATGCTTAGAGTACTAAAATTAACAGTTTAGCAGAGAGTTACATCCACAAACACATTCGAACGTGTGATAAACAAATGAAAACCATATTTAAAAGACAGCACAAAAACAGATCCAACAAGTGAATACTTACTCCTAGCAAAATTGCTATGTGGTCGTTCAAACATTACGAGTCATAAGTTTGGAGAAAAGACAGTTTACATCTTTCCAAAACTAGGATATGCCACCATTCTTATTTATGTAATTATGTTGTGGTTACAAATCATTCCAATTTATGCCGTAGTTGACAGATCATATCCCATCTTACAAATTAACTCTGCAGGATACTGAACTACAAAGATTCCACTTTCATTAGATACCTAACCATCCTATTGATATATAAAGCCTATCCAATGTTTGAAAAAGAACACAGTAATGGCTTCCATACAACAAAAATGTTGAATCACAGGTAGGCTATCAACATTATAACATCCAAGCAGGGCACACCAAAAAACTACTTGGTTTCTTCTCACTAGAAACCTGTAGACATAAAGCTTTGATGACGAACCACGACCCTACAGGTTAAACTTGCAAATAGTATGTCTCACGACCAAGCAGAACCAGATACTCAAGTTTAAATAAAGGACCTCCATCACACTGAATCATTAGACTCATCAGAATCGCTTCTGTCTGGCTCTCCACCAGCTGTCCCAGTCTCATTTACATCAGGCTTCTCTGATGGCTTAGGTTCCACCTTCTTGCTTTACGAGCATTTTCCTTGCCATCTTCCTCGTGCTCAACAGCTCCAACATGTAAGTCAGTTAAGGAATAACAAAGATAAAATTATATACTACGAAAAAAAAAATCTCTATTAGGAGTGCACAGTTTCACAGCATCCATAAAATTCCACAATCCTCTCAAGTCACAATGGTAACTATTAAAAGAATGTGGAATTCTGCATTCCTACTACAATTGATGTGCATGAACTCCCTGCAACATCTAACAATCAAACAAACAAAATGAAAGTATCATATTACAGAAACAGCTAGAAGAATGAAATGTTGCCTCAGCAAGTTAGGAATTCTCATATGCACGCACAATAACACAATCATCTGTGCCAGTAAAGAAAATTTAACAAATCACTAGTCTCAACAAGTCCATAAAAGCTGACTACTTCAAGTTCTGAAAGCCAGAATAACTGGAAGGATATCAATATTCTCAGCTGTTCCACCACCCATAATATTCTGCATATCTTTCTCAACACACTGGACCAGCTTGGGCTGCAAAATGACACAAGTGCATCATAACTAACTCAAATAAAAACCTTTAACTTAACACACCTCTCCATGCAGACATGCCTAGAGACTAGAGTTACAAAATATGTAATAGACACCTATGACAATGAACAACACTACCTGGGAGCACGGGAAAAGCCATTACATGGCACTATCTGACTAATTTTTCCCCGTTTTAGTCTTTAATCAACTGTCATTCCTTGCTCTTGGAGAAATTTGAAAGATAAGTGACAGCATCAGACAGAGTATTCATGCCACAACCTCATCTACTACTTCTGTCCCATGCTTACACCCACTGCAGCCATAATGTATCTTTGTGCATGTCTGTGTCTCAGTTGTGTGCATTTTTCTGTGCATGTGTGTGTCCAAGAGAGAGAGAATGTACCGGAAGAAAGACAGTTCACATGGCCACAGACATTGATCTGGTTCTCAACGAAACCTTCACCTTCGAGCATCCCTCGTCAGAGGGCTAAGGCCATGTCTGTACTCCACCTCATCTGGAACACTGTCATCTTCCTCCTCCACCATAATCATCTGCAAGATATCACAAATTTTGCAAAAATGAACCGCGAACTCTCCAGATATCATGAATGTTACACAAAAATAGTTGACAAGCAGACAGCATAATTGGCCAATATCTGCAGTTTAATCAGCACACTGTCATCATAGGTTTTGTATGACTCCACAATGCCAGGTAAATCCAAACAAAATGCAGGGAAGTGATCATTTCCTATTGAAAATGTGCCACTTCTACCATCCTCTACAAAATATCAACTCAAGTCCTCAAGAAGAAAAATGATGAAGAAAATAAAATTTATGTCAGTCAACTAAGGATTAAGGAGGGATTTTAAATGTTAGCAGTGTAACAAACAATGATATGTAAAGCCATCGCAACTCATGTGATTTCACAGAAATTTGTAAAATATCTACAAATTCGTTATCCACTAAGTCTAGAATGGTCCATGTCTAATTTTTCATGCTGTAACATTTGACAAAGTGTTCATTCAGACATTCAGACACAATTTCATATATTACATTCAGAACATTGAATTTGTGTCATTACTTGGACTTACATACTCATAATGTTTCATCCACGTTAGTCATGACTACACCAAGTTGCAGATTTACTTGAATGCATTTTAAACTTGTACAATCCTCAGTGAAGTTGAAAGCCAATGATTCATCTCATGATATCAATCAATTCTGATAAACCTTAGGGCCCATTTATTTCCACTTGGGAGTCAAAATTGGACGGGAATGATATACTAGAGAATCAGCATTGGCAATGTTGAAGCCAAAGAAGCATCTGATTGAAAATTTAGGCATGGGTTTTAAGACTTTTTCCCAAAAAAATTTCCTTTATGACTCATATTTCTTAATTCATTTTCCTTCGGTCTTTCTTCTCCCTTTTCCCAGTAGCAATGACCAGTTGGTGCTCCCCTTAGCCCAACAAGTAGCACGAGACTGCCACCAGCAACCACCACATCCATCTGAAGAGGCCAATTTTACGCAATTCAACTCCTTTTTTTGAAAAATATTATTTCTAAACTAACAATTAAAGACAAGTCCTTGAAAATCATTTTAAAGAGACAAAAAGTAACGCCAATGGTGAATCACCACCCTTCAACCTCCAAACTATCCAAAAAATAAACACAGGTCAGCTCCCTATTCCTCCGCAGCCATAAAATTTCTAAAAAACTAAAACAAAAAATCCAATTGCCAAGCTTGAACTACAACCTATGATAGATCCACTGACCTCCAAAATAAGTCAAAATGCTTCATATATTACATAAATTGAGAATCTACTAAACTGTTGTACCAAATCAAGAAAAATATCAATGGCCACCACAGCAATGTCATAACTAGTGAAGAGCCACAAGAAGCGAAAAACACAGAGCTAGAGCTAGTAGAAGGGCATAGAGAGAGAGAGATCAATGGCCACTATAGCAATGTCATAACTAGTGAAGAGCCATGACAAGCGAAAAACATAGTGCTAGAGCAAGCAGATGGAAGAAGGATTTGTTCCAAAACCACAAGGAGGACAGAAATTGGAAAATGCTGTTTTTCTTACTACCTTTTGTATTTTCCGTTATCTTTCATTGTAAAATTAGTCCTTCAATCTCAAGCATGGGAATAATTTTGAAACTGCCCCATTTGTATGTATCAAGGAAATGAAAGCAACATATGAGTTCACATAAAATCCTTCCAAGTACCAATAATATGCATCATTTAAACTGATACCCATTCGTTGCCTCATACTCCTTCACCAAACGAAACTCATATTGGTGGTCTGATTACATTAATCTTCCATCCTCCCAAACTTTATCTGATAAAAACTGGTTGTGGGCTTATCTCAAGATTCACATATTTGTAGCCAGCTTCCTATTTTGACCTCTCTAACACAGATGAGATCTTCACATGAGACATGAATCCTATTCCAATTGAACTTAGACTGCTCATCTGCAGTTTAAGTTACACAAATCCTATGTCAATTGAACTTAGACTGCTTATGTGCAGTTTAAGTAGTGCATTTATGTGTATTCCCTTTCCTGATTCTGGCTTACCACTTTTCAAAACTGTTTTAAGAAAATGGCTAAGACCACACTTCAAATATAAGAACAAGGACCTAGAAGAACAATGCTATCACTCCAGATCAGAAATTGTTGTGGACCATATATATGTGTATCTGGGTGTACAGAGAGAGAGAGAGGGAAGGGGAGCAAAAAGGAAAAAAGTATCATGCATCATTTAAGAGAATCAGTGAGGCTAAGACAGGAAAAATGTGAAACCTTGTTGAATCTCAATTTCTGAAGAGAAAGCAATATAATAGTGAACAATATAATAGAGAACAGGGCCAAGTGACAGAAGCAATTTTGGCAGGATGAACTTGCCGACCAAGTTCTTAATCTCCTAACTGGCAAATTTTTACCAAAGAGCTACAACTTGAGACCAGTAGGAATGGCAGCAATAAAAGAACAAGGTCCAGTAATATCCTAACATATGTTGCATCTCCCCTTCTCTGAATTTCTGTGCCCTTATCTATTAGGATACTCAATGACACTCATGAAAAAAGAAATCTCCAAGAGCCGAAGCGAGAAGTCAAGCAACAAGGTTGGAAACTACAACCATAAGCCAGAATCCAATAGGAAAAAGTTATTATAGACATTTTATAAAGGACAACCAAAACAAGTTCGATGTAGATAAGAGATCTCTTTATTAGAAGATAAAAGTGGCAAACAAGTGACCATCTTTTAGATTAAAAGGACTACTCAAATCATGGTTCAGTGAACCAATCAAACCACCCAGTGAGATTCAAAAACATGAAAAACACCAAATGAAATATACATGCAGGTTTGAACAATTTAAATAGTACCAACACTAACATTGCTCAACATCAGGGAACAACAGATCGAAATTAAGTACAAAATACTACAAAAAGTGAACAACGAAAGAATAAGCAACTCAGCTGCACCATGAGAAGCAACGTCAGCAGTGAAAGAAACTATAAAAGCTCCAAACACACTTGGCATGCCTTAATGCAAATGAAGAAGAAGCATAAAAAAATGTTCACTAGAGGTTCTATACAAACTAGTTAAGCCAAATAATTGAATCGCAGTAATTGCTAACAAAAATCCTTTCTTGATGCTTCTTATCTACACTCTCAATTTATTAATTGCACAAGAATTTAAAAACAGAGGTTGTTAAATAAGTTGATCACTGGAAAAGGTTAAATCCAATGACTTGTCATCAGAAAACAAAGATGCGTTTTCGCTCAACAGCCGGTCTATCCATTCGGCTACCGGAGGTGGAACCTGTAGCATAAATTGCTCTTCCATGCCAGCGCACAAACCCCAAAGAAAAAAAAATCATATAAAGCAATTATTCGAACAGCTTATTTCTTTAGCTCATCGCTTTTGATCTCTACCACAAAGAGGAGGAATTTAGACGCTGCCAACTCCAAACTCCAACACTTCTTTATATTTGGATTGGATAAGCAAATGAAATTACTAGTTTCTCTTTTTAATTTTACAATTAGTATAAAAAGGGAAATTCTGAATGCTACTTTTGAAGCTTTACAGGATTAAAAGATTTTTTTTTTTCAGCTTCAAACACTTGAACCCATTTGCAAGAAATGAAGTATGGATCGTTACATAAGTCATGCTAATAATTCTATTTGCAAACCTTGCAGAAAAGAAGCAAAAAAGAAAGGAAATAAGAATTCAAGAATCTAGCACTAGCTTAGTACTATTGCAGAAAAGAAGCAAAAATACAGTAAAAAACCAATTAAATTCCAAACTAAGCTCCAGTTCAATCTATCAAGCAAATTCAAAACATCCCAGAAATTGAGAATCATTATTCTATAGAAACGGAAGGGAATTCTTCACGGAAAAAGTAAAATTACCTGGCATTTAAGTCGCAGAAATTTTGCTACCAGATGCCCAGAAGGTAGAAGAGAAACCCTGCACCGCCAATCCAATAAAAGAGGACTTGAAGATTTAAGAACATAATTTGAAAACAGGATCGGATAATTGATGATCCGATCCAACTCAATCGGGTATCCATGGTCGAAAACTCGCTAACCCGAAAAGATACAGGGAAAGGAAAACTTCTCCACTTCTTTGCAATCAATGTTTATTTTCGTAGAGAGTTAATTGTCGATTGCACCCTTGAATGTGGGACTTACTTTCTTGGCCCCTTGAAAATGAACAATATACACTTGAGACTCATAAGTCAAAAGAATATTCGATCGTGACTATTAAAAATTTTTAACAATCCTATTCTTTGAATAACCTCAAATTCTTTTCATTCCATTAATACTATGAGTTCTACTTCATTAATTTTTTTTTCAGTCATCAAATTCTTTTTTTTCCATTTATGTACTATATTCTTTTCTTGTTTTATGTTTTTAATTGAGATGTTAAGCTTTTCTATCGTCAAATTCTTTTCCTTCCTTTTATTATCATATTAAATGTCTCTCTCGTAAAAATTTTTTCTTCAATTTATACTATGGCTATTTTGATTTTTACCAATTTTATCTAGATATTAAATTTCTGATCATTAAATTCATTTTGTTTTCTCTTAATAGTACAAATCTTTACTTTTCTTTTTGTTATTAGCATATTGTCACCCAATTATAACTTATTTAATAAAGATATGCTATTTAGCCTGTGATGTGGCAATATAATGTGTTTTTATAAAATTTTATAGAAATTTAGGCATATATTTAATCGAAACTTGAAACATTAAAGACTTAAAGAGTAAATCTAAAACTTTTGATTACCGCCAATCTAATGTTGACCATTAGTTACAACTATTTTTCATTGATCGTTTTAAATCTGCATAAAATTACAAATTTTGGAAACTAGATTTGTTTTAGTCGAAATCTTGGGGACCAATCCAGCACATTGACCAAACATGGGAATCAAAACTACATTTCTCCCCTTCTTATTTTTAACCGTCCCACCCCTTCCACGCCCCTCCCAACCCAACCGTATCTCCTTTTCATTTTCGTATATTCATAATAATGTATCTCCTTTTCATGGAAAGAGATGTGATTATATAGTAAAAGACAAGAGAACAAACTGGAGCCAAGCTCCAGAGGGAAATAAAATGGTGATATTTTCCCAAAACAAAGCAAGAAGCCAAGAAGATAGTTACTAAAGACAGACCACCGTTGATCCAGTCAACTGATAATGAGAAACCAAAGAAGTGTCTCTAAGTTTCTATCCCTAGTTGAAATATCATTTCAGCTTTAGGGGATGCTCGTGAAAACCTCATCAACTGCTTTGATGTATTCAGCCTTTCAATAGGGTCCAGCCCTTGGTTCTCTTCTATACACATTCGTTTGAGTGATGGGGAGTAGGCTCATAAAAGCTTAACAAGAAGCAGTTCGCATGTTGAACCCTGAAAATTTAACATGATCACAGTCTGAAGTCCCGTCACGGTCTGCTTTATTAAATCAGGTTCTTTCAAATAATTGAGAATTTTTCTCATTGTCCACAATCTGATTACCCTATCAGCCACAGAAAGTAAGATCAGTACCATTAGAAACTGATAAAAACACCTGAGCCATGATGCTTACTGCACAAATCTTCAATGTAGACAAGTTCAATGTGCTGTTTAGTAAGCAAAGGATGCAAGCAATCTCATCCCAATGATAGATAATACAATCCAGTAAAAGATATACCAAGGAATTAAGTTGATCAGCCGGAAGCCTCTCAGGACTATTACCCGCAGCAATGTGCTATGAAGTACACCGTCAGATAAACCCATTAATAGAACATCTTAAAAGTTGAAAAAACCTCATCCATGTAAATCAGAAATAAACAGAAATGAGTAAGTACCCTTAGAAAAGCTCCATCCAAATAAAGATGGTTGACTTTGGGACAACAGCCAAGAAGCTTCCACAAAGTAATGTTCTTATCCAATTTATGATGTTCAATTTCATTTGCCAGTCCAATATAGCAACATACTAGCTTTTTGCAGTTAATATAATAGCTCAAATCAAGATCATCATTGACCAGAGGCATCAAATGTCGAAGTAATGGAGCAGATATACGTAAAAGATGGACACCAGAACATTACATCAAGTCTAACTTAACAAGTTGAGGGATATCGAGCACAGATGAAGTGAAGGTAACTCTCTTCATATCAGGTGAGTGAGCATTCAGAAGCACTCAAAGGCCTTTGGTGGACTGAAAATACAGTTAATGGCTTCTAAATAGGCAAGTTTGGGAAATTGAAAACATGAGAAGGGATTTTGTAAGGATTAGAACTTCTTCTGTGAAGAGTAAGTTCCGACACATCTTTTCTTGACAGGAATAGCATCCACTGATCGATATTGGAGTATCGAGCTGAATGCAACTCTGGAATGTCAAGAAGAAGTTGCAGGATGGGTCCATGGTGCTGCAAAAGTATTCCATTGACTACATTTACATATTCATACTGGAAAATGTCTGGTGATTTGTTTCGCATTATCTGTGTAAAATTGCTTGTCAAGGACAAGCTTCCGATATTCAGCCCAGATATATCTTCATTCGCTTGACAAATTACTTGTTCTCACTGCATCTCGAATGGGCATGCATCCTATGATCTTCTCTATGACATTTTTAGGAGACTTGAGAGTCTATCTACTGCACCACTTTCCTCAGCAATCCTTTGACGACTATCTCCATTCATGATTCTGTCCATTAAAGCAAATGAATACAGCCGAGAGAGATTATATAATTGAGCAGTATTAATTTAGATGAAACTTCATTTTTTCCCCCTTCCTAGCAGGGGGAGGGGTGAAATTTGCGAAATGGGAAGGAGGAAGGGGGATTTGAACCAGGATCTCTAAGTCCTGGAGCCTCAACCTTCGCCACTAGACCAAGGCCTCCTCGGCCGCAGAACTTATATGCACACACATTCCAATGTGCAATGGACCAACAAAAACCAATTAAAAAGACAAGATAAAAGCAGATCCAAAAACAAATCCACCAAGGGAATACTTACTGCTAGCCAAAGCTGCAGTATGGTCATCAGACACCAAAGTTAAAAGCCAGCACACAACTTTCTAAAACTAGGACGTGCCAACATTCCAATTTATGGTGCACTTACAAAGCACCTAGCAGTGAGGGATTACTATGGAATTTATCGGCATTTGAACCCAGCTTACAAGCAAAAAGCCAACTGTTTTCAGTGCTAATATGCAACAAAATCAAGTTTTAATATTGGGAGTTCGACTAAGATTTACTCAAATTCAATTACGAATAAGCTCAAGTCCAGTTCACCAAAAAGTTTTGGTTACTACTTTTCACGTGTTCTTGCAAGACGAACACCCGAAATTAAGATCAGATCCTGTTTTCAGAAAATATAATTCTAGAACTTTTATACATAGATGTTTACCTGAGATAAAAAGGTGGTTGTAAAACGCGCCTGATGTTTTTCACAAATACATGCATAAAAAACCACCCATCCATCTCCAAGAAAAGAGAGAGCAACGAAAACATCACCATCTAAACCACCGAAGAATCTACCGACCATAAATATTCCTGAAGCATCAAGAGAATTCCCAAAAAAACATAAATACTTATAAAACAGGGGAAATTCAGAATACTAGTTTCCCAGCTCTAAAGACTTAAAACATGTTTTTCAGCTTCAAAACCTTGGACGCATTTTCAAGAAATAACGTATGCATCGCTACATAAATTATGCTACCAATTCTATTTGCAAATCTTGCAGAAAAGAAGCAAAAACAAAAAGGAAAAAGAAAAAAGAGATTAAATAATCTAGCACTAGCTCGGTACTGATTGCAGAAAAGAACCAAAAGTACTAAAAAACTATCAAATCCCAAACTAAGTTCCATTCCATCAAGCAAATTGGAAGCATCCAGAAATTGAGAATCATTATTCTATAGAAACAGAAGGATATTCTTCAAGGGAAAAGTAAAATTACCTGGAATTTAAGTTGCAGAAATTTTGCTACAGGATGCTCAGAAGGTCGAAGAGAAACCCTGCACCGCCAATACAGTAAGGACGTTTTGGAAAATTGAACATAATTTGAAAATAGGGTCGGGTAACTGATGATCCGATCCAACTTAATCGGGTATCCATGGTCAAAAACTTGCTAAGCCTAAAAGCTACATAGTACATACCAACCGAGTCACCCGACGAACATTCCATCTGTCGGTACTACCAATCCAATCCTTCCTAGAGGACTTCCTCTTTTCCTCGTACATTTTATGCTGAGAAGAAAATTCTATTTTGACTATTAAATTTTTCGGACAAATCAGTCTTCCGATAACCTTAAATTCTTTCCCTTCCATTAATACTACGAGTTATAATTTTGTATTTGTTTTATTTAGAGTTATTTTTTTAATCGTCAAAATATTTCCTTCATTTATGTACTATTTTCCTTTTCATTTTTTCACCTTTAATAGTACGAGTCTTTCCTTTTCTTTTATTTTTTAATTTAGCAATTAAGCTTTTCACTTCGTATAAAATTTTCATTCATTTTATACCAGCAGTACTGATAAATTTGTGACTTTTATTAGCATACTATTTTTTAATGAAAGTTTTTCTTGCATTTTTTACTATGAATATGTCAATTTTCCAATTTTATTTAGTTATTACAATTTTCTCTCTTCAAAATTTTCCTTATTTTCAAATAATGAATATTTGTATTTTCATGAGGTTTCTCTACATATTAATTTTTTTCCTCTCGTCAAAAATTTTCTTGCATTTATTCAATGACTTTTTTAATTTTTTAATGTTTCTATTTATATTAGGTTTTTAGTAATCAAATTTTTTGAAATTGTAACACACTTTGGAGGATCAAAACAAATTTGACCCTTATTAATTATTTTCCATTTTTTTATGAAAAATTTGAACTCTAAAAACTGATTTAAGCCATCTGCCATTCATTTCAAGATTAATTTAATTTTTGTCTCCAAAAAAAAATCATAATCTCAAGGTGGTCTCTTAGATGGAAAAGATCACAAATTTGCTACCCAAAATTTCAAAAAAAAAGGTCGAATTGACAAAAAAATCTAACTACAAGAAAAAGAAACTATGCAATGTAACTTTGGTCTTTCTATGAAATGCTCTCCAATTTAAGTTTATTGGCCCATAAAAGTAAATTTTTAGTGATATTTCTATAGGATAATTTGGGGTTTGATTGTGTTTAGACTTAATAAATACTTTTATCTTTGCAATCAACAAGGCAAGAAAAAAAAAAAGAACAAGGCAAGAAGAAAAAAAGAACTTTATGTTGAGTACCTGTTTTTATAGTAATATCCTTTCAAATTGCCGGTTTTCATAGCAAACTAAATCCACTAAAAGTTGGTTAGCCATTTAACAATTAACAAAAGGGAAAAAGAAATTGTTGTCTGTGAATGACGTTAACAACATTGAGTTAGGGATCCAATTCCAAAACAACTTTTCTGACCAAACTTGGTAACATATATCAAACTAAGTTTCTTTTTCTTTTTCCTTTTTTTTTAAAGTTAGGTGATTAAAGTTGAGATTTCAGAATTACTTTTATAGTAGTTTGAAGCTTTTTTATTTTAATGACCAAATAAAAATTTATAGTTCCTTGAGGGACTAAGCCAAATCAAAGTCAAATCGCTCCTCCGAGACTCATATTTTATATTTTATAACTTTTTATAATCTAAAATGTAAAACCCCAATATTTTGCAAAATTTAAACATCGCATCACAATGAGAATATTTCTTCTCTTTTTCCTAGAATTCTTATCAATAAATTTTTTTTTCAGAAAGAAATTTCTTTTGTGTTGTTTTTAATTTGTTTCCCAAAGAGATCCAAGAAAGTTTCCTTACACTCCTGTTTTATGACAAGTTTCTTTTTCTATTCTTTTTCCTTTTTGTTTCTTCTTTTCTTTCCTAAATACGAACTACCTACTGTTTGATCGAAAACGTTCCAAAACCATCCCCAAGAATTTCTATAATCCTTGCACAAACAATTTTTCTCTTGCTCCAAATTTTATTCTTCAATAAAATTGAGGAAATTTATTTCAAAGAAAAGCATTTTTGTAAACTTAGCACATATTGCTTTAAAATAGTTGAATATTGAGTTTCTTAAGCATTTGATTAACATAAAATCATTGAACTGGTTCAAGCAAATTACAGTAAGAAACTTTTAAAATTTGAACTTGTGGAATTAAGACTAAAACTACTGCAATAGCACATGCAAAATACTATAACCTTCATGTGCGTGTAAAAATTTCTTTTGATCAATTTCATTGACACATCTCAGCTCTCGGAAGTCTATTTTCCCCAGCTTTGTCTGATTATAAACTTTTACTCAAGGAGATACAATTTTTCCATACTTCTCCAGTTATTAATCTAGGACCAAACAAAGGTAATTAGTACAGGAATTAAAAGACAAATGGAACCTGATTCTTTTGGTCTATTTCTATTACGTTATGGCCTATTTCTATTGCGTTAAAACATCATCATTATGTATGAAAAGAACCATTCTTATCGAGGATGCATGTGATTAATTGACATCAATCTGCTTATATCTGTATCTCGTGGAAATTGATCCTACTTCTCAGTCAAGGTATTTTCACCATACAAAGAACTAGTGAGATTGTGGTAGGTATTACTTAATTATTAGCAATTGAAGGCTTGAAATGTTGCTTTTGCTGCGAAATCCTATATGTGCTACTTCAACAATATGCCTTTAACATCAGTATCAATTGCCTTCTCATAATTCACATTATGTTCACAATGTATCTCCTTTTCATAGAAGTACTATAGGTGCAAAATGGGTGATTTGGATAAATCATAATTGGTTAATGGATATAATTGAATCAACTCATTTATACTCATTTAATAAATGGATATGGGTATACCCAACTATCCGTTTATGACTCGTTTTTGAAAAATTATTTATTTTTTAAAAACTTTTCGCATGGTGCTTGAGAATAAATAATGTCATTTTATTATTATTACATTGGTAAGAAATTCAAATTTATCTCCTTAACACTTAATAAAATTTTAATAAAATGTATACTTATTTTTTAAATGGGTTAAATGAGTGAGTCAAATCAACCCACTACCCATCAATTAAATGGGTATAAATGGATACTCATTTATTCTCATTTAAAATTAATGGGTGGATTTGGATAAATTATTAGTGGGCAGGATGGGATCAACTAATATAAATGGGTTGTGATTGACACAATTATATGAAACTAAGTGTGATTAAATTGAAAGACAGAGGAGAAAACTTTAGGACAAACCCCGGAGGGGAATAACAGGGAATTTTCCAAAACAAAAGCAGAAGACAATAGATCCAGTCAACTAACATTAATGAGAAACCAAAAAGGTTGTTCCTAAGTTGTTATCCTCGGTAGGATAATCATTTCTGCTTTGGGCGATGCTCGTGAGAGCCGCAACAACTTCTTTGATGTGCTCAACCTTTGAATAGGGTCAAGGTTTTGGTTCTCTTCAATGCACATTCTTTCAAGTGATGGGGAGCAGGCTAATAAAAGCCTTACAAGAAGCACTTCACATGCTGCACCCTTAAACATTCTCATGATCACAATCTTGAGTCCTTTCAAACTTTGCTTCATCAGACCTGGTTCTTTCAAGTACTGGAGTGTTTTCTGGTCGTATGTGATCTTATTACTCTGTTACATACATTTACAAACAAGATTAGTACTGCTGGCATCTTTTCATGGGTAAAAGAACCTGAGCCAAAAGTCCTTACCGTCCAAATCTCCAATGTAGACAAGTTCAATGCACTCTGCAGTAAGCAAAGAATGCCAGCAATCTCATCATAGTTATAGGTAATATGAAATGGTAGAAGGTATGCCAGGGACCTAAGCCGATCAATTGGAAGCCGCTGTGGAATATTACCTGCAGTCAGATGCTATGAAGTAGACCATGAGATGAAATCCATCAGTCGAACATGTTCAAGCTCAAACTACCTCATCCATGCAAACCAGAAAAAAAATTGAACTGAATTAAGTACCTTGAGAAAAGATCCAGCCAAAAAAAGACACCTCAGTTCAGGCCAACAGCTAAGAAGCTTTGCTAAAGTAATTTGCTTATCCAATCTATGATGCTCAACTCCATCTCGCAGTTTAACATACAAATATACCAGGTCTTTGCAGGTCATATAATAGCTCAAGTCAAGATCATCGTTCTCCACAAGAGTCAAGTGTTGAAGTGATGGAGCAGATACTGACAATAAATGGATGCCAGAACAGTTTCTCAAGTGCAACCGAAAAAGTTGAGGGAAATTAAGTACCGACAACTCAAAGGTGACTGACATTAGGAAAAGGCAAGTGAGCTTTCTGCAGCCCTCTAAGCCCTTTGGTGCACTAAAAATACACCGAGTCACATTTAGATAGGCAAGTTTCGGACAATTGAAAGCATAAGAGGGTACCTTGTAGCGATTAGAACTTCTGTTACGAAGAGCGAGTTCTTTCACATTTTTTCTTGACACGAATAGCAACCACTGATCAATATTCGAGCATCTATTTGAATGCCATTCTGGAATGTCAAGACCGAATTCCAAAATGGGTCCACGGTGCTGAAAAAGTATTCCATTGATTGCGTTTACATATTCAGACTGGAAAATGTCCACCGACATGTTTCGCACTATCTCTGTATAAAATTTCTTGTCAAGAACAAGCACTGGATATTCAGCCCAGATATATCTCCATTTGCTCGACAAAATACTCGTTCTTGCTGCATCTTGAATGGGTATTCGTCCTATTATATTCTCAATGACATTTATGGGAAGGTTTGAGAGTCTATCTACAGCACCCCATTCCTCGGCAATCCTTGCACGACTAACAGCGGTCATGATTCTGTTGATGAAAGCAGAGGAGGACAGTACTTGCTCTTCTGACAATTGTGAATACGAGTAGCATTAAAATTAACACTTGACCGAAAAGTTGCATCCACAAACACATTAGAATGTAAAATGAAAATCAAAACAATACTAAGAAGACAAGACAAAAAACAGACCCAAAAGCAGATCCACCAAGACCATATGAATACTTACCACCAGCCAAAGCAGCAATGAGGAATTCAAACGCAAAAAATTTGGAAAAAATGTTAATGTACAACATTCCAAAACTCGCTCAAGCTAATGTTGACCGAGTACGAGCCGAACTCAAGCGGCTCTCGAATAGTTTGACAAAATTAAGCTCAGGACTTTATTAATATGTGATGTTCAGAAGCTCGTTGAGATTAATCGAGTTTCAAACATAATTTCATATATTTATTAGTCTGAAATCTCTATCATATTCCTTGTTTATAAGCTTGAGCGGAGTTCAAGTAGTGGTTCAACTCAACTTATTTGCATCCCTACAATAAAATCAAATTTCCATATTGGAAATCTAATTAAGATCTACTCAAATTCAATCACGAATAAGCACAAGTTCACCAAAAATTGTTGGTTCACAATTTTCATGTGTCCTCATAACAGGAAATCATAAATTAAGATCAGAGGTGTTCTTAAAATAATTTTATTCAAGCACTTTTTTTCTTAATTAATGTGTATTCGGGATAAAAACATGTTTCCATTCCAAAAAAAATAAAGAACAAAAAAAAAAGAAAAAAAAAACACTTCACCATCCAAACCATTCAAGAATCAATAAAGCATAAAATAACTGGAGCATGATCAGAAGCCAAAAAAAAACTTACAAAAGACAGTGAAACTCAAAATACTATATGATTTCCTGCTGCATAGGATTACATAACCATTTTAGTGGAAGGTTTTGAACCCATATTCTCCTACTTAAATTCTCTCACTTTACCGTCTAATCCAAACATTCTCTTAAAGTACAGATCGATCAACATAAATTATACTGCAAATTCTGCAAGAAAAAGAACAAAGCCTGTGAATCTAACAATTGCTTAATGCAGAAAAGAAGCAAGTATATACATGCATCAATTAAATTCCAAACTAAGTTTGGCAATTTTATCAAGCAAATTGAAAACATACCAGAAATTAACAATCATTATTCCATAGATATAGATGGGGCTTCTTCATGGAAAAGTAAGATTACCTGGCGTTTAAGTTGAAGAAACTCTGGTAGAAGACAGAAGAGAAATCCTGCTAAAAAAAAAAATTTCTAAAATACTAAGGTTTTGGAGATTTACAAAGAGTTTCCCCGGGTTAATTTGACAACAGAGTCGGATACTTGACGATCCGATCCAACTCCACCGACTGTACGTGGTCAATACTTGCTACTTGCACAACTCCTCTTGCTCCCTTTTATATAAAATTTTGGGTTAAAAACACTGCGCCTCTAAACTATAGGGATAGGCCCGCTTTGTCCCGCTAAAAAAATAAAAAATACTTTATCCCTCCCCTACCAGAAACTGGGCAGTCAAATCATATGAATTTTTTCTTTCCTAAATTTGCATTTAGTATTATTCGCACTTTGTCCTCTTAATTGAAAAAATATTCACACTTTGCTTTAATAATCTGTAATTCTATATTAGTATTTAGCATTTTTTTAGGGAAGTTAAGCTTTTTAGTATTTCTATGGGAATCAAGTTATGGCAGTTTTATTATTTAGAAATTAGTATTTTTAGAAAATTTCTTGTGGTTGTAAGACTTGTTTACCAATCCATCTAATCCATAAATAAGGAAATCAAAACTCAAAACTATAAATTTCTATATTATTATTTAGCTTTTTTAGTGATGTTAAGGTTTTTAGTATTTCTATTTTAGTCAAGTTATGGTAGTTTTATTTTTTAGAAATTGGTATTTTATTAGGAAATTTTTTGTGATTGTAAGACTTACTTATCAAGTCATCTAGTGTATAAATAAGAAATCTTAGTATTAGAAATTAGTATTTTATTAGGAAATTTTTTTGTAATTGTAAGACTTGCTTATCAAGTCATCTAGTGTATAAATAAGAAATCTTAATATTATTGTCAATTAAGAAGAGTGAATGTTTGAGAACCTTATTATTATGTGTCATTATTGGTAAATTATTGATATTATTCCTCTTTTTTTCATACATATTTGTATGCATATAAATTGCCTCCTCATATAAATTGGTTCTATTAAATTTATCTCCTATAGTTTTTAGTCAAAATTCTTGTAGATTCTACATCTGATATTAGAATTCTAGATTTAAGAGTTTGATCCTAAAGTGCCTATAAATATTGAAAAATTGGCCAGACTACGAGACTAGTTCTGAGCATTTCCATTGTCAGAGAGTTAGGGCACAAAATTGGCAGAAAGTATATAGTTGTTTGAGTTAGATCATGAGATTGGTCCTAAAGTGTATAGTTGGTAAAGATTGGACCATAATATTGGTCCAGGAGAATTGTCAAATTGATTGCAGGATTAAGACAGAGATTAGAGAATAATTTTATTAGTTACGTTTTAATTATTAAAATCACAAAGTGATGAATTGTCACTAAATTGATAATAAATTGTATGACGAAAACAGTTCACACTAGGTGCGTGGATTGTTGTAACAAGAAAAATGTTTGAAGGTGAAAATCGGTTAAAATGGTGTTGGCTGAATTTGCAAGAACGATTATTGTTTGTGATTGTAGTGAACCTAATTCAATGGAGAGTTTGATTTAAGAGAGACAATATTGGCATATTAAATCAAAACTCAAAACTAGAAATTACTATATTATTATTTAGCAGTGTTTTAGTGAAGTTAAAGTTTTAGTAATTCTATTGGAGTCAAGTTATGGTAGTTTTATTATTTAGAAATTAGTATTTTATTGGAAAATTTCTTGTAATTATAAGACTTATTTATCATATCGTCTAATTCATAAATAAGGTGTCTTAATATTGTTGTCGGTATTGTTGTCAGTTGAGAAAAGTAAGAATTTGAGAACCTTGTTATTATGTGAAAATTATTGATATATTAATGATATTATTCCTCTTTCTTACACACATATGTGTATGTGTGTAAATTGCCTATTCATGTACATTGATCCTATGAAATTTATCTCCTATATCTTTTTGATGGAAATTTTGAATTCTACTACTACCTTATACTTTCAACTAAAGTTGAAAGATGATCTATGGCCTGCTACGTCTTCGGTAACAAGTAAAATACCACCATTTATTAATCAAATTATATTTTATCCCTTATATAGTCTTTATTTTTTCCTTTTATTTTGTTTTCTTTTTTTTTCCTTTATTGACTTTCCTTCTCTTCTTCTTCCCCTCAGCAAATTCCTCCAAAAAAATCAATTAGACCGTCAATAAGGAAAAATCCATCCAAAAGTATTCTTTAGAAATATCTACATAACCACCTTATACTTTTAATTAAAATGGAATTTGACCTTTAATGGGCTAAGTGGCTTGCTACTAATGTCTAAAGTGAAATTTTTTTTCTTTTCCTTTTTTTGTACTTTCTTTTCATTTTCGTCCTTTTCAATGTGATGGTAAATTCTCTAATGGAAAGAAGTAAGGTAGTCACGAGACCATCACCATTGATGCCACTTCTAATTACATAACTATTCAATCCCCAAATTACCACCAAGGAAAAAGAATCGGATTTTGGTATATAAAAACTTAGGAAAAAACAAATTTATGGATCATCTTTTCTCTTCTCAGATTGAATTTCCACCATAATGCAACTCATACCAACACCACTGAGCCCCATGGCTACCACCATACCCCATCGCCACCGTTAGCATCACCAGCCCTCAGTCACTCAAACCATTCAATTTCACTCCAAATAAACAAATACCAAATCTGTAGACCAAAAACCACACAAATCGTCCTGCTTGTTCTCTGATCTCCATGTATTGATTTCCCATGGTAGGTGTAGTACGATTCAGATATGTTTGTGTGGTTAATTGGTGAGAAAGGACAAAATATGACACAAGCAAAAAAAGGCAAAGGCGTCGATAATACTTCTTCTCTTTTTTCTGGAGTTCTTATCAATAAATATTTTTTCACCGTGAAATTTTTTTTTTTATGTTCTTTTTAGCTTCCCTGAAGAGATCCAAGAAAATTTCCTTCCACTCATTTTTTATGACAAATTTCTTTTTCTATTCTTCTTTACGTTTGAAAACCATCCCCAAAATTTTCAATAATCCTTGCACGAATAATTTTTCTCTTGTTCAAAATGTTATTCCTATATAAAATTGAGGAAATCTATTTTCAAAGAAAAGCATTTTTCTAAACTCTGTGGAGTTTGCTTCAGAATAATTGAATATTGAGCTTCTTAAGCATTTGATTAAGATAAAACATTAAACGGATGCAATCAAATTTAGGGGTGACAGCGTGTGTGGTAAAATCTAACACCCACGGGCTCCCAACGAGAGGTTAATCAAATTAGACGATGATGGGCAATTCATTAGAGTTTGGTATTAATGAGGAGTTATTGATGGATAACCCAAAAGGATATGATAAGAAATTTCTAAAAAATTTGATACCCTATGTCTCACATATATGTATACTAGACTAGCTAGTGAAGAACCCAACACATATGAAGTAACTTTGAATTATCAAGAAAAAGAGGTTAATTATGACGTTCAGCCATCACCAGTTGGTCAGAGTCCACAGACTGAATTAATTGAACATCCACAACGTCAACGATAGTTGCCAACTTGTCTGCAGGATTATATAATTTTTCTTCTGACAAAGATATTGTTAATTTTGCTTTGTTTACAAATTGTGACCCGGTGGTGTATGGAGAGGTATCTCGTGATAATCGTTGGATGAAAGCAATGGATGAAGAAATTCATGCCATTGAAAAGCATAATATTAGGAAACTTACTTCTCTTTCAATTGATAAAAAATTTATTGGAGTGAAGTGGGTCTTTACAAGACAAAAATTAAACCTAATGGAGAAGTGGATAGGTACAATGCGAGATTAATGATGAAGGGATACGACAAGGGTTTTAAAATCGGGATTCTATCTTGGATCATTTTTTACTTTGCAGGATTGGATCGTGGGATTGATCGATCCTACAAAAATTGTAAAAAATAATCTTACTAGTAATTTTGATGTTTGCAGTTCACAGATACAACAATAAATAATGCAACTCATGTACAATCAATATAATAGTATTATTAATTGAGATCACAATCGTATTATCTAAAATATTTGAGTTAATCTAAAGATTAAATAAAAATTTTGGAACTACATGTGACATATTGTAAATGAATCTGATTAAATTAAAAATATTGTTCTTTCTCAATTTTGAATCCAAATGCAATTATTGAGCAAGATAGTTGGAAAAATTGACTTTTTATATGTGTGTGTGTATGTGTGTGTCTATGTGTATATCATTTAAGTATTTATTAATGAGACAATTAAATACCAATTTTTAAAGATTCACCAATTTTTATAGGTAAGGAATTAGCATAACATTATTATGTGGTTTTAAAGTTTTCGAATCTAGTTTCTAATGCAACAAATAGCAGAATTTCCTATACAAAATTATGATCACATTATTAAAATTTTTATCATAATATCTTTAAATGGTAGAATCGTATCAATATCGGATCTAAATCGAAAGCCATAATTCGGATCGTAAGATCCCATGATTCGGATCGCGATCCTAACAACTAAGGATACAAGCAAAAACTCGGGATTGATTATTTTGAAATATTTGCACCTGTTACTTGGATTGATACGGTCCATATGTTAATTTCTCTAACTGGCTAAAATAATTGGAGAATTTATCAAATGGATGTCAAGTCAATGAAGAAGTGCACGTAGAATAGCTTGCAATATATGTTAGAAATGGTCAAGAAAATAAAGTGTACAGGTTGAAAAGGGCATTGTATGGTTTGACACAAACCCCAAGAGCATGGTATACCAGGATTGACACTTATTTTCTGACTCGTGGTTTTATGGGTGTCCGTATGAGCACACTTTGTATATCAAATTTTTTTGTCTGTGATGACATTCTTATCGTGTGCTTGTACATAGATGATTTGATTTTTACAGAAAATAATTTGGAGATGATTGTTGACTTTTGGGGAGGCCATGATTAATCAGCTTGAGATGATAGATATAGGTCTCATGTTTTATTTCCTGGGAATTGAAGTTTTTCTATCTAATCGTAGGATTTTTATATTTCAAAAGAAATATATAGGTGATATCCTTAAGAAATTCAAGATGAAAGTAGCGAAACCAATTTTGATACTAGTTGAAGAAAAATTGAGGTTGACCAATGAGGGTACTGGTGGATTTGTGAATCCCACCTACTTTAAAATTTTGTAGGAAACTTGAGGTATTTGACATTTACAAGGCCAGATATTAAAGTTACTATTGGTTTGATAGCAGATTTATGAAAAATCCACTTCAGTCACATTTGTAAGTGGCTAAAATGATTTTGGGGTGTATTGGAAGCACTCGTAGCGATGGTATTTTTATTCAAAAAATGGTCTAGTTAAACTTTTTGACTACACAGACAGTAATTGACCTGGTGATATAGTTAAGAGGAAGAGTACTTCAGAATATGCATTTTTCATTGGTTCAGGTGTGTTTTCTTAGAGTTCAAAGAAACAGCAAGTAATCGCATTGTCTACAGTAGAGGCGAAGTATATTGCAGCAGCTAATTGTGCTACTCAAGTTTTGTGGTTGCATCGCATGCTTGGCATTTTACAACACAAGCAAGTTGAGCCTATGAAAATTTATTGTGACAATAAATAAGCAATTGATTGTCCAAGAATCCAGTACTTTATGGGTGTAGTAAGCACATAGACATCAAATATCACTTCATATGGGAGTTGGTTCATGAGAAGGGTATTGAGATAGATTATTGCAGAACTAAAAAGTAAGTGGCAGATATTTTCACCAAAACATTAAAGATTGAAACATTTGTCAAGTTGAAAAAGATGTTGGGCATGTCCAAATTTGAGGAGCTTGATTTAAGGGAGATATTGTAGAAAAATATAAACCAAGCTAGTGTAAACGTGTAATTGGTTAATAGCATTACTTGGTTTGTGCTGGGCCTGGGTGAAATCATGTCCAAAGTGTATTAGTAGTAACAGGAGTTCGAAGGTAGCAGCTACGTTAGGCTTTGATATATAAGCCTTTGGTTGTCTTTTGTTGTACCATTGTCAGTAGCCTCTGGGAGTTTGTAAGTGAGCTGCAGTCTCCGTTGAGTTTAGAGATAACAAATGGCGGGATAGACGGGATTTGGGTAGAATTTAACTAGAATTGTAAAATATGGGTTACATCCAATAGTCCCATATTCGTCATGGGACCAATATGGACAGGACTAAAATGGGCTACACCCATTAGATCCAATCTAAATATCCAAATTAATCCCATTTTATTTATTTTTTAAGAAAAACTCTTTTTTTTTCTCAATCAAATATCTCAATATTGTCTTTTCCTTTTAAATTATTTAGTTTGTTCACTTAATTTTGTAAAAGTTCTACACTCTTCTTTATAAATTATGTGATAATTTTTCAAACTAAATAAATTTTTCTAGATATGAAATTTATAAAAGACCGACTTCATATAATTGGATGATTCTTTTTTGGAGTTCGTGTTAATTAGATAAAAAACTATTTATCACCAAAATTTAATTATCTCCAAAATCCATTTACTCATGTACGTTATTTTATTTCTTAATCTTCAAGACCCAATCTAAAGATTTTTTTTAATTTTAAGGCCATTCCAATTCAATAAAATTCTGTCAAAAATAGAATTTTGTAGTTATAGATAATTGTAGTTATTAGAGAGTACATGATGCATAAGTGTTAATCTACCTAACATGTACTACAACTTTATAATATTAATTTACTAATTTTGAGAAGAAAATGAAAAGAAAGATTGTTTGTTATTTTGTTAAAAGATACCCATGGGAGTCCCAAATAAATCCCATACAAACCTATATTTTAAATGGGTATTATTGGGTATATCCCAATAAGGCCCAAACCCATATTTTAGATATCCATCCCGCCCAAATTAGATTTGGGTAGGGGATCCGAATGGGTTTTGGGTATTTTTGCCACCTCTAATTGAGTTATAAGAAAATTTCCTTTGCCTCATATCTCTTTTTTTTTTATTGTTCTTGTGGGTTTATGCTTATCATTATTTTGAGTCCATCACAAACACTTTTTAATAGCATCTAATCATGCTATATTAAAAAAATGATGCTAGAAATTTTGAAACTCAATTCAACCATGTTTCTCTCTTTTTAAAGTATTACCAACAAAATAAAATTGTATACTTCCATATAAAGAAAATATATATTTATTAAAAGGAAAGCAAAACCATATGTATATTCATAATGAGAAACTGACAACATTCAAGCATTTTAGACTTTTAATAATAATTCCACACATTAATTTTTTAATAACAATTTTTGTTAATTTTTTGATTACTATGTGAAATTGGCAAGAGAAATGACGTAGTTTTCGCTTTACCTTCCCTTTTTTTTTTTTTTTAAACCTTTGGGATACCTCACATAAGTGTCATAATAGGTATTCTAAAGGCACACTACTATTTTTAAATCAAATAATATAAAAAATAATTATAGTATTTATTGTTGAGTTGATATCAATTGTCATGATAGAAGTGCTAAGTACGTATACAAGCAAGTGTCATTATAGGCATGTCAGGAAAGGCCATTTTTGTTATAGTGGATGAAGATGAAGATGCCTATTCAAAACCCTTGCCTTGCAGATTTTTCTCAAACTTCTCCAACTTTTGGTATATTAATGTTGGGAAACTAAGAAGACATTAAGAATTTAGAAATTTTTTTTTTCTGTATATTCAAGTGTACTGAGATTGGTATATAAATAGACTATGTAGCTAGGTACAACTAAATCAAATCAAATTTGATCTAATCAGATCAAATATTTACATATATTAAACCAATCAAATCTTCCGATGTTCATCTAATCAAATAAAATATTTACGATCGTGATATGATTAAATATGATGAGATATGCTAAGAATTAAGAATAAAAAAATGGCCCTACATTGTACGTGTCAGGCACTTGTAATCTAAGGGTAAAAATACTTATTTTACTATTCAATGGTGAATTCAACTTGAGGGTAAAATACTCAAAAATAGACCATAGAATCTCTCGTAATTAATGTGCCATATATGGATCTAATGATTTAGGACATAATTTAAAAAGTCCTTGATTCATATTTTGGAATGTGAATCAGAAGCACAATTATAAATCCTATTATTGGCATAGGTCTGGTTTTTTGTCATTCCCGTTGCGTGTTTGGTTTGATAGAATAGATTTCATTCAATCAAAGGATTAATCATTTTAAAAATTAAGATATGAGGAAAATTTTATAGTAAATGACATTATGACTAACTGACAGAAATAAATTAAAAAATAACCCACTTTCTTGATTTTAAAAATTTACATGTTTTTGTTTATTGCTTATTAATGTCATAATTTACAATCATTTTTTTAGGTGGACTCAAAACATAATTGGGGAATAATTACAGTAAAATCTAAAACTTTCACTCCGATCAAATAATTCTTATAATGGTCTATTAAACAACAGGTATGGCCGTATGGGTATCGTAAACCTGAATATCATTTCCTATCCTTACTGCCCATCCACCAAAGATCCCTATTATTCATCAAAATATAAGGAGAAGTTACACAGACAAATTAACTGGT
This sequence comes from Gardenia jasminoides, assembly GCA_013103745.1. Taxonomy (NCBI): domain Eukaryota; kingdom Viridiplantae; phylum Streptophyta; class Magnoliopsida; order Gentianales; family Rubiaceae; genus Gardenia; species Gardenia jasminoides. The sequence continues at coordinate 4,592,185 of CM023101.1, forward strand.
CAATTCCTAAACCAATTCTTGTTTTCTATATGGAGTAATTAATGAACCACGGGAGAAACAAAACCACGTTTACATGATTACAACCATTTAAAAAATATATTGTACATATTGAGAACTTTGAAGAAATATCATGTATTGGTTAATCAAACTTAAAGAAGTGAATAATCCCACTTGTTGCCATCATTCCATTGCCAGCAACAGAAAGAGCGTCAATTAAGCATAACTAAAATTTTCAAATTGAAAAGTTAAAGCAATATTTATACCACAACATAGCTACATATAAAAAAAAAAAAGGTATATCCTGAGGTTTATTTGAGATTTCTAAGAGGTTCTGAGAATTCTGGATATAGCCTATAAGATTGCCTTAGAATATCTTAATAGTCAGTCAAATTTGGGCAGTTTCTTTTATGGCAGAACACTTTTGGGTTTCTCCTGGTTTTTTGCTGTGAATATGTTGTCACAGAGTTTCAGGAGTTGACTTGGGATTGTGGGGGTAAATGTGAATAAAAGAGAAGTTGATCATGCTTTGGATAAAAGTAAGAAGTTGGTGATGATGGATTCTTGGATTGGTGCCTTTCTAGTTGTTCTGGAATCTAATATCTGAATGTAGCTTCAGATGCCTAAAATTGAATTTGGGCACCAAGAGCTGGGAATGAGGTTCCTATTACTCTAGAGTTGCTGAATCTATTTGCTTAATTTTAGTTGTCACACAGTAGTCCAATGGATATAGAGATGCAGAAACGGTGTATCTTCTCGTAGCCATGAGGTGGGGAAAACAGCAGTTTCTTGAGTAATGCTCAACTAAGTTGTAGCCTTGAAAAGCTTTTGCTTGATGCTGAGTTTGACTATAGCGATGCAGAGATTGTTGTGGAAGGAAATTCTGTGCATGTAAATCGCTGTGTTTTGGCTTCACGAAATTCATTTTTCCATAAACTGTTTTAAGAAGGTAATGATGCTGGCTTTGCAAATGAAAGTAAATCAAAATATGTCATAGAAGAACTGGTGCCTCATGGCAAGATAGGATAAGAAGCATTTATAGTTTTCTTGAATTATGTTTATACCGGAAAGCTCAAGTCTTCTCCACCAGATGTTTTAACATGTGTTGATAATTCTTGTGCTCATGATGCTTGTGCCCCTGCAACTAACTATGCAGTGGAGCTCATGTATTCTTCTGCTACATTTCAATGGAAGAACTAGTTATGGTTGTTCAGGTAAGCTCTAAAGACCAATCTGGTTGATTTCCTTATGCTAGGTCAATCTGCTTGTGCTCCTCCTCACATATGGAAGATGTCTTACAATTTCTGTCTCATACTTTGGTTGCAAAATGTAGACACGATCAGTACTTCATTGGTTTCACAATAACTGCTAGCCATTCTAAAATCATAAGGTTCTCTGACCATAAATGAGCAGATGATTTTATTAGGCCAATGTAGATAATGACGTCTTGCCTTTTAACTTCTAGTTCACTCCTAACTGGCATGCATCCAATGCATGAATCAAGGAAATTATTTCTTTGAGGACAGGGAAATACAAATGGAAACTCGTACAGTGCTGTAAAAATGGAATACACACACCCAGAATATGACATCAATGATAGTTATTCTTTCCAATAACATGCTCAGCCTTCGGTTAGTATGAAGAACACTTCTAGAACATCTTTCCACATTGTACCTTGTCATGTTCTGCACTTATATCCACGTATCTCGAAATCTGGTGCTGAGTGCTAGGAAATAGAATATAACTTCTTAGACCTTTAACTATTGAAACCATTTCCTAGCTTTTGATTCGTTGAAAGTTGTCTACATAAAATGTAGCACATAAAAAATAAACTTAGCTTGGGACAAAACTCTGTTTCTGATTCATTTCTTAATGCCAGTCTTAGTAAGCATGTTTAAGCAAATTGGACCAGCATTTCTGGTCGAGCTTGAAAAGGTTTACTTCAGTCCACAGACGCGTTGAGCTTGTTATTATCTTAACCTGGATCCTACTATTCTTTGGTCTATATTTCACTTCCTTTCTCATTGCTATTAAGCATTCTATATTACTTGATTATAATGGTTACTTGAGAAGCCGTAATGTATGGCACTGTGCTCATATTTCCATATCATAGCATAGCATCAAGCTTTTGTACACCTGGTGTTTTATTAAGTTGCATACTGTTTCCATTCAAGCTTGTTATGCGCTTCACATTAAGTATGTCTCTCTCTCTCTGCAATAATATATCAACCAGTTATTTCTTGTTCATTTATCTTGCTCCCAGTATGTGTAAAACAATAAAGATGTTTCTTTGTGTTATTATCACCTTATCAATCTGGTTTACTTCAATATCATTTTAATTGTTTATGGGCCAAGTTTCTTATGGATGCAACGCCAGCTTCTCAACTTTATTGATAAGGCTTTTGCGGAAGATGTAATTCCAATAGCTGTAGTAGCCTTCCGCTGCGAACTGAACCAGCTCGTCTCACACAGTGTCCGGAGATTAGCATGTTCAGAGTCTTCAGACCAAAGATAATCTTACTCTTGAGAAAAAGCTTCCACATGAAATTCTTACTGATATCAAGTCCATTCGGAAACAATATATCCTAGAGCTGAAACATCGATCGCAACATATCGTTTGCATATCAGGTCCTTACCTTTTCCTTTAGTATGAACGTGAACAGGAAGGTGCGTATTTTTGCCATTTCTTGCATAAAAATTATAAAAAAGAAATATATTAATTTTGTAAATATAAAATTGCATTCAAGAAATAAAGTTCGCAATTGCAAGATAACCGGTGAGATTCACTATTCCCAACTTCACGGCGCTTTATGTATTTTAAGATATTCACAAACAAATATTTACTCTTTTTTATTTTTTTCCCAAACTTACGTAAGATAGAGGTTGAGCTCATATTGGGTTGAGCTCAATATTGCCCAAACTCAGCCCGTTTAGTAATTAGGCCTCCATTAAGCCCAAATTCAACCTGACTTTTATGCAATGAAACCCAACTCTAAACTTTTAGGGCAGAATGCATCGGGCTCAGACCCGATTGGCCCTATTGATAGTCTGATCTGAAGGCACCCGCTTAATGGATTGGTCCATGAGAAGTTTAAATCACTTCTCGTAATGCATTTTAATGCTACTTTGTAGTTTAAGATTGACATGTAATATGAGAATATAAAATGAAATTAAAGTTATTAATATCTTACCTAACTCCACCAAAGCATTATGGGCAGCCTTCTCGCAAATAGTCTTAGCAGCTTCTTGTGCTATCAATAATTCTTTAGCTGTGGACTCATTTGTCGCTTTTGCTGCTGCAGTCGCTGCTGCCTTTGCTACCACACTTGGAGTTTGATAAACAAAATCATGCGTTAGCCAAAAACTAGTGCTGACCATTGCCTAGTTAAAAAAAAAAAAGGAAAGGAATGAAATAAATTGAAAGAATCTTAGTAGTAACTAACTGGCATTGCCAATCGATAATTTGATTATAGTTTTATCTCTAAGGACCTGAGAATTGGGATTTTCTAGAATTTGCACATAGTAGTGTAATATTTGGGCTTTCTCGATTATAATTTTTTGGATTAAAATATGTTAAGATGCGCCAAGCTTAGGCAATCGGTCTCTCCCCCATAAAAAAAAAAGTGAGTTTATATTGAGTGGCAGATATAACATCCTACATCCTACATCCTACATATATATAAAAACACAAGTCCCCTTGTTCCACATTCAGCCACGTCGGATAGTGTTCAGTGGAGTGTTAGTGTTCAGCACAAGCTTCTGTCAAGTTTGCTCTCAAAAAGTAGTAGTCTCTGCGTAATAGTCATGAGCTATTGAAGGGTTTTTTTGATTTTTCATTGTAAAGTACTCTTCTGCCCACCGGTGTATACCAGGCTTGGCAAACAGTAACTTACTGTTTAGGGATAGTTTCGGTAATTGGCTTGGCCTCTTCCGCTTCGTTTTTCCTTCCTCGGTTATCTCCCTGGCTGACGGGAAGGGAGCAGGTGACCTACCCATTTCTCTCCATCATGTGTGAATCAGACGTTTTTCTTCAGCTTCGTTTCTCTTCTTCCTTGATTATCTCCCTCACTGATGGGAAAGGGAGCAGGTGAGCTTCCCATTTCTTCTCCATCATCACTGAATCAGCCACTTTTGACCCTAAATCTTACTCATTTTTTCCCCCATCTGTGCATTCACATGGCTGATCGCTTAGTTGTGATTATTGCCATGGATGGTACAGATTGTTTGGTAGATTGTCATATGATTTTAGCCCAACAAATTTTGGGTTTTTATGCATCACACATCCATGGCCGTTTGATCTGCTGAGCCTGTACTTGATAATCGATTGTGCCCATGGGATTTTTTTTGACAGAGAAATCATTCAACAAAACCTACTTTCAGACCTGATGGGATGAGAAATTTAGATGGTTCACGTTAGGTAACTCTCCAGTTTACAGAGGAGAACCAGTCAAGGAATTCCACATATAGCGATTGCTCCGCTCTCTGAGACTCCCTTCTGCCAATTTTACAGCAGAACTTTCGCCCACTAAGCAAGAAAATTTGAGGTACCGTTTGCTATTTCTCTTTAGCTTTCTCTGTTACCCAAACAATCTGTATGCATACACAAATTGAGTTCGTTGTTTTCTAAATTGTCTTATATGAACAATTTTAATGAACTCCCGTTTAGAGAACAAGCAACTAGATATCTTTGATTTTGTTGGGATAGCAATATGTTTGTCTGGAACTGCAATTGCTTATTATGCTGACACACAACTTCATGATTTTGTGAGTAGAAATAAGAAGCTAAAAGATCTGGGCAAGCTAGTTGTTCCCAGCCTTGACAAAGGGCTGTGGCAATACTCAAGACACCCAGACTTTTTTGGGGAGCAGCTGTGGTGGTGGAATAAATGTTAAGATGGGAACAAATGGCCTGAAACTTAATGTTCCAGGAAATAACACTCATCGCAGTCATTTGGTAAGAATTTTTTTCTGATTTTCTTTGGTTTTTTGTTCTTCGTTTTGAAAAGATGACGCATTACTGGTGATTTTTTTCATTGTAGTGGTTGGTTGTTTTGTGGCAAATCAGAAACCTGAGTAAGACTAAGGTCCAGAGTTGCTCCATTCAAGTATGTTGTTATGTCTCAGAAAACTTGAATGCATATTGTTTGATGATTTGTTTCTTAGAGACTCATTAATGTTTTCTTTTGCTTGGTTCATAAACATGATGCTATGATGCTTTATTAGTGTGTTGCTACTGTTTACCAAACTATGTTTAGCTTAAAGCTAAAAAATAAAAGGTGGCTGGTCTTTTGAGTTCTGTCTTCTCAACTATATGCACTTGGTTCAAATATATGGTCACCCTTTTAGTTATCTTCTTTTTTGGTAAAAATGGAAAGGAAATAAAAGTCAAACGACAATGGCTCAGATGTATGAGATGTTTAATGGGGCATGTAATGGTAGCCAATTTGTTGAGACCAAAAGAATGTGTACTTCTATACATTTATAGGTTGTGGACACAAATCTTCAATGTCTCAGAACCTTGTAGAATTGTGAATTTGGATGATAGGGAGATTTTTGGTTGATTTAATTGTAGAATGTTTGATTGTAACTAACCATGTTTGTAGCAATCATGAAGAAATAGAAATAAATTTCTTTGAACTGCAAGTTGTTGGAGTAATTGGTAGCATATTTAACTCTTTTCATGAGATGTACTTCATTCGAATGAGCTGTTCCTTAATAAAAATAAATTTCTCTATGGAAACTATGGATGATATGATTTGGGTATTATGTGCAAAAGTGCTCATGGTTCCTTTTCTTATTCAGAATATGTGCAGATAAATGCATCTGGTTTCTACTCTGGCCTTGGATCTTTTTTTTTTTTTGGGCAATAGAACAAAATATTAGTTTGTTAAGGGGTGTGCATGCAAAATATTAACTATTATTGGTAATTAATTAGGTCCTTGATGTTGAGTCCTCTAATGTGAAAGCTTTGTACAGGTGAGCTCAAGCTTATATGGAAACTTTAGATTTACACTTGGCTGAATTGGACATCAAGAAGGCACTAGAAACTAAACCTCAGAACAGGTATACTTGTTTTTGACTGTTGGCTAGAAAACCTGTCCATTAACTTAATTTCTGTGTCAACTGTTTTACATTTGGTTAATACAAGCCTGGTTTGATGAGTTCTGATGAGTTCATCGATTCAAATATTTATTCTGTGATTTTTTGAATAAGCTTTACTCCTTTTCGTATAATATTTTTATTCTCAGGGAAGTGAAGCTGCTACAGAAGAGTTTAAAGAACTAGGAGCTGAGAGTGACAAGATTGATGCACAAATTTATACCACCATGTTTTCCCGCATGACAAAGGACGGCTTTACAGCAACAAAGGTTAGTTCTTGCTGCCTGCCTCCAGTTCAAATTATTACTTGGACAGGATACACAGGTGACATCATGTTTGTCCACTCTTGAATTTCCTGAAACCTATACAAGAAAAAGGGAGGAAAAAGTAGAAACCTATACAAGAAAAATAGAGGAAAAAGTAGATAATTGCCGGACCTAGACAAAGGGGGCTGGTGTGAGGTGGACGAGAATGAAAGGACAAAACAAAAGAAACCTATGCGGAACGAATTTCATTTTACAGGTGTCAAGTCATACCCCCCTGCAGGAAAAAAAAAAAAAGAATACACATAAATGTAATAGCATATGTGATGGCTAAATTGATAGTCACATTAATCCTAAAAATGAGCAAAAATTTAATTATCGTTTGGTTTGAAGGTGAAGAAGCTGAAAGCTCAAGAAATGGGAGGCATCCCAAAAATACAAGATTATATTTGCTTAGGGACACTCTTCCTGCTCACGGTGTCCTTGGCTATAACCAAATCGAAGATCGTGGTTTCAACTTGCAACCTCAAGGTGCTATGTCATCTAGACGAATTGCCTCTGCAATCCCATCTCAAGCGGGGTTTCAACCTTGTCTAATGTTGACCAGTAGCATCAACTTGGAATACCTCATGATCCTCTGAGCGGCATGGGATGGCACGGGCGATGCATTGAGGTTGTATAGTTCATCGGTCCTTCAGCAACCTACAAATCTTGTTACATTGGGCAATGAGATTAATGGTCCCAATGTCCTACAGCATGCTCCTATTCCACAAACTACCGAAGCTGATGCTAGGAATCAGGTGCAAGAGCATCATTCAGCTCTGCAAGGAGCTGGCCAGGATACATCTGAGACTGAAGAAGAAAAGATAGGCGCTATCAATCAACTTTATTATTTGCTGTCAATCTCCTTAATACGACAACCGCTGGAACTTCTGGGCAAGGCTCGGCAGGTGCATGAGGTAATATATCAACTTCGTTTGTGTGTCATCGGTTGGAGTGGTCTTGTGATAGCTGTTCTTCTACTATAATCGCGGTGTTTTGGTTTCGATTATGGGAGGCGAGCTAAATTTTAGCAGTTTTCATTATTTTACTGTGTTCTTTGTTGTGTGATTGGTGAACTTGTGCTGTTTTGGTTTTAATCTCTTTGAAGAGTATGTTTCTAAATTAGTTAGGTATAGTTTTCTATGCGAGGCCTTAAAAAAATTGGAGTAAGCTAGTGAATGGGTTGGAATTGAGTAGATGGTTCCCTGCAATCTTTGTTTTGAAGCATTCGTTGATTTTTTTTTCTTTGGGGAATTATTTGTCGGTGATGGAGATGCGAGAGTTTCTCGAAGTTACTTGGAGATTGAAAGTTACTCGGTCCACGGTTGCTTTGCTTTATATGTTTTATTAAATTTGAAGTCTTCAATTGAAATTGTTTAACTAATTGCAGTGCATATTAGTTAGGTTGTCTGACTACCACATTACGGTCTTTAAGGATGATTATTAAGCAAAAGGAGTTGTTGATTAGAAAAAAAAACGGAAGTTTGTCATTCAAAGGGAGGAATTAGAACAAACCGGACAATATTCTTGTTTTAGTCATCAACTTCAGGAAGTATCAGTCACTTACGTCATGGATATCTCTTTGTAGTTGGGGTGCTCTAGCTAAATTGAACTGCATCCAAATGTATTTTTGTAGTGGAATTCAGTAGGGACAAAAACAGGAAGTTTGCTAGCGAAAGGGGTGGGAGGAAATCTCTTTAGGGTTAGTTTGATGCAGATAAACTGAACTACATTCAAATTTATTTTTGTTGTGTGTTGTTGAAGTGCACTCATATACCTTGCATATAATAGAACCCACGGTTTGAAAGTAAAAAAAATAAAAAAATAAAACAAACCTAGAACACGAAACTAAATAGATCCACTTGACTTATCACAATGAATTATATTTGTTCGATACACTGTTGTCAATATAAATGTTGCGAAAAGAATATATGGAAAAATACAATAAATTCAATTGGTTAAAATACAAACGATAAAATCGTTGGATTGATCGCATATCTAAAATTCTCATCTACGTGTAGATGAGAAAATAAATAAGGCGTGGTGAAAAAGTCCGATTTATTTAATCCACACCAATAAAAAATGTATTCAATAAAAAAGAAAAATAAGTAGAATAAGCAAACTTACCTCGATTCCCTCTTTCTTTGTTATAAGACTTTGTCACATAGAATTATGGGAAAGCAATGAAAAATAGATACTAATAGGGCGGGAAGGGGGATAGTGACTTTATCTATAATTTTATAGAATCTTTCTCTATTCTTTTTTATTTACCCCCCCTTTTGCATTTCTTTCCTTAGTGGAATTTCGTTTGAGTGCACTCATATACGTTAGGTTGTTGAATATGCCATATAAAGACATGTCTATTGTATTTTAACTTGGCCAAGTGTAAACTGTATAATGTTTGTTCCTACAAGTTTTGGGCGTAAACTTAGTGTTTAAGTTCCATGAATTCCATCATGAGCAAATCAGTATGTTCTTGAAGCTTGCCCCTTGTGCTGTCCTTATGGCATAGTTGAATACTTACAATTAGTAGGCAAAAAGTTGGGTGTGTTTAGCAGATGTTACTAAAGTTGTTTTAGCTGGATTCAGTATTCGATAGATCTTTTATGTCATCCTTATTCGTGAAGTAAAGCTAAATATTAGGAGTTAGATTGCTTCCTTAGTTCTGTAGTAACAAACTCCACCCCTCCCCCAAACCCAAAAAAAAATTAAAAAAATAATAATAAAAAAAGAGACCCTCCTGTCCTGTCCAAAACATAAAAAAACCAAAGGAAAAATTGTATACTGATGCGAACATTCTTTGTTAAACCTCACAGGATGTACAGATGAGTAGATTGCTAGGATTGCCGGTTGCCTTTTACTACATAAAAATATATAGCGTTAAGTACCTCAGAACTAGGTATTGCTGACCATCTTTTTTTCTTTTTTTTTTTCCATTTCTGCACGCCTAATGACGTTGGCAATATTTTTGGATGTTGATTCTTCTTATGTCAAGGTATGTTTTTGGGATTTTAACATGATATGGTCTTGCTCTTTATTAATTAGCTGGCTGTGTGGTTTTTGTTTTTTTGTGAAGGTAATAATCGGTGAAGGCTCTCACTAATTGTTTTACCTTTGTGGTTGTGCCTTTTTTGGTACCTTCTTGGACTCTCTGCTAATACCGAAGAATCTTTTTAAACTTGATTCTTGCTATTACGAAAGGCGGTATAATCTAGACATTAGTGACAACTATTTTCAATAAATTGTTACGCTTGTTGGATGTTAGTTATTGTTATTGGTGCTTGCATAAATCGATTCCTTGTCATTAGTCATCGGTTTATGGCCTGAGAAATAGTAATGCTATTTGGTGTTTGAGCTTTCTATTTTCATATAATTAGTATTTCATTGATGTGTTGCCTTTTCTGTATATTAAGTATAAGTATTTTGGATTGCCACTGTTAGGTTTGGGGCGTGACCGTGAGGAAAACAAAATTTTAACCTCAACAACCCACCAGGAATCACCCTAGGTTACATTATGACTTTAGAGAGGAGTTGTAGGATTACCTTAATCCTAGAAGCGACTTCTTGTTCGCGTTGTAGAGAGTGATCACTTTCCAGTTCAAGCGTCCGCCTCTCACGCAATCCGCGAGAAGTGCGGATCTTCTCTTGAATGCGTCTACGATCCTAGATGTGTGTGTATGAAAGTGTAGAAAGGTACTAGCCTATTCTCTCTTTCTTTGGAATTTCTCTCTACATAGGTTTTCTCAAAACCCTAACCTCTCTATTACATCCGGTAGTTGTGTTGTTATTGTACAGACGTATCATATAGTCTTGTCTATTTATATGAGAGACGTAGAGAAAAGATAGGGTCTTGTTTGATCCAAATCAAAATAAATATAGGATAACTATTTTATCCTATTTGCTCAAATAACCAGAATCCTTTATTCCTTATAATTAGACCCCATAAGGTTTTATTTCCAAATCTCCATTTGGACACATAATTTTAATCCAGAATTCAATGTCTAAGCGTGTGATCCAATAGGTTCCAAGTACACGGCAATAGTTATGAATTATAATTCTCAAGAAAAATTAGATAAAATAGACAACTTTATTTTATCATTAATCACAATAATTAATTCATTCATAGTATAGATTGTGGCGGTGTCTAGCAACACATCACAACCACCCAGGTATTTGGAATTAGTCAAGGGAATTTTGACCAAACCTTTCCATGAAAAATTACTATGTAATTATTATCCTTTCACCATAGATATCCAATTGAGTGGGGAATGAGGGAATGGTGCCAATTCCCTAATGACTAATTAATTTTCTAGCTCCGAATTAACCCTAGATTGGGTTAGCTTGAAGACATTCTTCAATTAACCTAGCGTAGTCGACTATTAAGGTTAGATTCCAACTGGTGGCCTTTACGGATATCAACTCCCACTATCGGAGTGGTGAATCCTCTCTTGATCACTCACTATCTTTCCATGCTTCACACTACCCCTAATTTCTATTCTTTAAGTCACTCTTGGTGAGCAACAAGTAATAGAATCAAAAGGCAGTGATTCACACTCAAGATACTATGGTGATATCAAGTCTAGGATCATTTACATAATTTTCCATAAGAGATTCAACCATTGGCACTTGATAGATATCCTAATGGAATTTTTGTGTGGATCACTCCAATGAATTCGTACCTTACAATTCATCTACACATTAGCCTAGGTATCACTATACCTTGGTTGATGAGAACAATCACTACTCACATTAAGTAGAGACTAACTGTGTACTAGTCTTTCCGTATTAATGATGCCCTGTCTCATTAATACTACGACTAGGGAATTTTAAGAATATTTATTATAAATGTGATTGATATCTCATAGCCATCAACTCTTGTGACTACCATCACATTAATAAATATTCTAAGGACTTTATCAGTTATATCAAATATTTAACAGATAAAATGAAAATTCATAAAATACAAAACTTAAATAGGAATGTATTTAAACAAAATCATTGTTTTAGGGCATACATTCCAACAACCTCCCACTTGCACTAAAACAATTCATTCATAACCTTCAGTCCAAATGAAAGTATATGACTATCATGTTTCTTTTGAGATAGTGCCTTAGTAAGAGGATCAGCTATATTATCCTCAGTGGGGACTCTCTCTATCTTTACATCATATCTGGCAATGATTTCCCTAATTAGGTGAAATCTTCTAAGTACATGTTTGGACCGTTGATGAGACCTAGGTTCCTTTGCTTGGGCAATGGCCCCATTGTTATCCGCGATTACAAAGTTCTTTGGATTAACTATGCTAGGAACCACACCAAGTTCAGACACGAACTTCTTGATCCAAACGGCTTCCTTGGCTGCCTCCGCGGCTGCAATGTACTCAGCCTCTGTTGTAGAATCCGCTGTGGTGTCTTGTTTGGAACTCTTCCAGCAGACAGCACCTCCATTGAGAGTAAAGATGAAGCCTGATTGTGACTTACAGTCATCTTTATCAGACTAAAAGCTTGCATCTGTGTAACCCTTAACTTCCAATTCACCATTTCCATATACTAAGAACAAATCTTTAGTCCTTCTCAAGTACTTAAGAATGTTCTTAACGGCTATCCAGTGACCTTCTGGATTAGCACAGAACACGTGACACTCAGAGCATGGGAGACATCTGGTCTTGTACATAACATAGCATACATAATTGATCCAATTGCCGAAACATATGGAACATTATGCATCTTATCAATCTCAACTTGTGTTTTAGGACACATGCTCTTAGAAAGGCTTATCCCATGAGTCATAGGTAAAAAACCCTTCTTAGACTGATCCATGCTAAACCTCTTTAGCACTTTATCTATGTATGTAGATTGTGAAAGACCAAGCAGCCTTTTAGACCTATCTCTATAGATCTTAATACCCAGTATATAGGCTGCCTCTCCTAAATCTTTCATGGAAAAGTTTTGGATAACCAACCCTTCGCGTGTAACATTGGGATATGGTTTCCCATTATTAATATGTCATCCACATATAATATAAGAAAAATGATTGAACTCCCACTAACCTTCTTGTATACACAAGGTTCATCCAGATTTTTAAGAAAACCAAACTCTTTGATTGTCTCATCAAACCGAATGTTCCAACTCCTGGATGCTTGCTTAAGTCCATAAATGGACCTCTGTAGTTTGCATATCTGATTGGAATTTGGCGGATAAAGCCTTGGTTGTGTCATGTACACATCCTCTTGCAAATTCCCATTAAGGAATGCAGTCTTTACATCCATCTGCCAAATCTCGTAGTCATGGTATGCTGCTATTGCAAGCAATATCCGAATGGATTTAAGCATAGCTACTGGTGAGAAAATTTTCATCGTAATCGATTCCCTCTTTCTACTTGTAACCTTTGGCTACCAGTCTAGCTTTATAGGTAATCACATTACCATCCATGTCTGTCTTTTTCTTGAAGACCCATTTGCACTCTACGGGTTTTACCCCTTCAGGTGGATCAACCAAGGTCCATACCGTGTTGTCATACATGGAATCCATTTCAGAATTCATGGCCTTTAACCATTTGGAGGAATCTGGACTATTCAAGACCTCTTGGTAGGTAGTAGGTTCATCATCTTGAATGACTAGTACATCATTACCTTGGCTCACAAGGAACTCATATCTCTTGGGATCTGAGCGTACTCTTACTGACCTACGGGGCTCTTGAATGTTCACAGCTTCCGTTTGTGCCTCATCATTATGTGGCTGAACCCTTTCTTCAACAGGTTGTTCAATGTTTGTTTGATCATTTTGAACTTCTTCAAGTTCTATGTTAGTATCTTGAATTTCTTCAAGTTCTATTCTACTCCCACTACCCCTTTCTAGAATAAACTCTTTTTCTAGAAAGATAGCATGTTTTGAGACAAACACTTTGTGCTCAGTTGGGTTGTAGAAATAGTATCCTATAGACTCTCTTGGATACCCTACAAACAAACACTTGTCAGATCTAGTTTCAAGCTTATCTGACTCTACTTTCTTCACATAGGTTGGGTAACCCCAAACCTTCATGTAAGACAATTTTGGTTTCTTTCCTTTCCATATCTCATATGGTGTGGAGTCAACAACCTTATTGGGTACTCTATTAAGAGTGTGGGAAGCTGTGTCCAAAGTATATCCCCATAATGATTTTGGGGCACTCGAGTGGCTCATCATGGACCGTACCATATCTAGTAAGGTGCGGTTTCTCCTTTCAGATACACCATTTAGTTGTGGTGTCCCTGGAGGAGTCCATTGTGGAACTATTCCATTTTTCTTTAGATAAAATTGAAACTCATCACTTAAGTATTCTCCACCACGATCAGATCGTAGTGTCTTAATACTTTTACCAATTTGTTTCTCTACTTCATTTCTGAATTCTTTGAACTTTTCAAAAGATTCAGACTTGTATTTCATTAAATACACATAACCATATCTAGAATGGTCATCAGTAATGGTAATGAAGTATGAAAATGCACCTCTAACTGTGATTGTCATTGGGCCACATACATCAGTATGTACTAGCCCAAGTAAATCACCGTTCCTTTTCCAAAGGCGTTTTGGTCATTTTCCAAGTAAACAAGTTTATACGTCATATGATTCATAATCAAATGAGTCCAAGTACCCACCTTTGTGTAACTTGGAAATGCGTTTCTCATTTATATGACCAAGCCTCTGATTGCGGTAGGTTTTATTTAATTTATCTAACTTCATTCTCTTTTCTTGTATGTTGAGAATTTGGTTATCAAGATCTAGAATATATAAACCGTTGTTCCATTTTCCAGAACCATAAAACACACCATTCTTTGAAAAAGAACAACATTTATTCTCTTGGGTTATCTTAAACCCATTTACATCAAAGGAAATAGAAATGATGTTTGTAGTAAGTGCTGGAACATAATAACAGTTTGATAATTCTAAAATCAACCCATTTGGGTAAACTAATGTAGTAAGTCCCTACTGACTAAAGCGACAACTTTTGCTCCATTGCCACGGGGTTACTTCTCCTTTTCTTAACTTTCTACTGTCCCTTAGACCCTGCATAGATGTGCAAATGTGAGAGTCACATCCGGTATCTAATACCCAAGAGCCAAATTTGGAAGTAGAAACATTAATCTCAATCATATATGTACCTGGTGTTGAAGTTTCCCCAATCTTCTTTTGCTTTAAGCTCTCCAGATAGCCCTTGCAGTTCCTCTTCCAATGTCCAATTTGTCCACAATGGAAGCAGGTTGCATTGGACTGGTCTGTCTTGGCCTTCTTGGGTTTCTTGGTGGGTTTGTTCTTGGGTTTCTTAGGCCCTTTTCCTTGCCTCTTCCTTTTATTGGAGGAAGCAACAACAAGCACTCCAGTAGGACCCTTCACCTTTTTGATTTCTTTCTTAGCGGTTTTCACATTCAACAATTGAGGTAATGTATGATTGTTCATCGATAGTTCATAACAAGCGAGAGAAAGAATCGGAGATTGAAGAACTAAATCAACATTTAGCTCTTGGTCTATCTTAAAGCCTAATTCAGCCAATTTCTCAATTAACCCAATTATCTTTAAGGCGTGTGGAGCAGTGCTCCCTACGCCATCTTGAACAATTCCTTGGGCGTATCATACCTCCCTAGATTGTTGTTCAAACAACTCTCTCGGGTGTTGTACAATTTCATATGCCTCCATGTTCATATCTCTTTGTTGGAGTTGAGGAGTCATCGATGCTATCATGATACATGAAGCCACTCTATTATCATCCTTATGCTTCTTGTAAGCATTCTTAATAGTAGCGTGCAGTTGGTTCGGGTTCATCAGGCATAGGCCCATCAAGTACATATTCTATTTTTCATGAGTGAGAGCAGTAGGACATTGATGCCGAGAAAATTTGTATCGTTGGTTTACAATCGGTGAGAATTGTGCGTGAGCTCAAATTATTACTCATTCTACAACAAAATAAAGATAGAGTTTGTAGAAAAAGCTTTGTTTAATAAAATCATAAAAATTTCAAAATTATGATTTTATTTTCACTATTTTTTTCAAATCAATTACCCTCTTTAAATTGATTCGGAATTTTCGAAAAATTCATAGTGGCTAGAACCCCATTTTAACTATTTTGACTTTGAGTGAATCACAGCAAATCAAAATAATCTTAACAGGTAGGTACTTTACCAATTACAACCCATTTGTAATTTCTAGATCCGTTAGGTATCAACTCTTGATTTTACATCTTATGTATTAACCTAACCCTTGTCTCTAAAATTCATGGCCTTGAGTGAATCCCAACAAACCATAATTTTGGTTAAATCAAACCCATCATTCTTAAGAACACTTCTTATAGTAAAAACATGTAGTAAGTAAGGCAGTTTTGGGTGAATCCCAACAAACTAGCACTTAATGACCACATTTTGTTTTATACTATAATGATGGAAGGCTGTCTTGATTTAATATTGAATTTGAGGGATTTGTTTGCCTTTTCCAAAACATTTTTAATTTGGTTTGAAGTTTTGGAAAAATCATTTGACGGTTTCATCAATAATCATGCATATAAATATTTCAAAAATAAATATAGCATAAAATAAAATGTGGATGGTTGTGGATATTCCTAAATTAATTTCCCCGGCCATTAGGGAAATTAATGGTTGTCTAAGGTTAAATCAAATTTGCTCCTTTTGATGGCACAGCTCCTTTCTTCATCTTCCAATTTACAATTTCTATACTAATTACAATTTCTTATCATCTATTCCTGTCTATTGTACATTACAAATAGAATATAAGAAACCCCGAGTTACATTCGGGGGGAATTAGATGAGGAGAGAAATTACAATTAGAAAAATAAGAAAGGCAGGACACGCAGGCCCTATTTATAAAAAAAAAAACCACCATTCAACCATCATCCACAATCACATTGGGCTTATATCCACAACCATCCACTATGCAATCATATAAATTTAAACAACTTTAAATTTAAAGAAAGCATGTAATAATAGTCAACAACTATTCATGGATTATTTGGTTTTTATATCTTAAGATCCCAAACAAGTTTTGAGATCATACATGTGCAGAAAATTTTGGTAAAATAATTTTATTAGGTCACTTTTAATTCTAACTAATTTAGAAAATAAATTGGAACATTATTTGAATTAATCATATTAAAATTCAAATCAATTCCTGACCTAATAAAACATGAAATAACAAAATTTCATAACAAATTTTAACAATTAAAATTTGGATCAGAATCAGAAAATTTTAGAAATTGAAAACTCAATTTTTTTAAAAATTTTATTTCGCAGAAAACAGTTTCTCAAAGGATCCGCGACCCGATCCGCGAACAAGCTTCGCGGATCTCTGAGTGCGCGGATCAGGTTCTGAGAGTTCCGTAAAGGATCCGCGAACCGATCCGCGACCTGGCCTCGCGGATCCAGTATGTTTGATCCACGAACAGCGAAATCGATCGGGATCCGTGAACCAGATCCGCGAGGTACACCTCGCGGATCCACATCGCGTATCTGAGTCGCGATTCCCAATTTCAGCATCCAACGATTGGGTACTGCAGAACTCTTTCCAAAACATAAACCTTTTGCCTTGTGAAAATTTTCCAGATCTCAGAAACACTTTAATCAAATTAAAGTTACAACCTTTTCAACCAAAATTCAGCACGTGTATAGATATCAATCATATAATCCATGAACAATAATCAACAGAACATATGAAATCATACGTAAAGAACTAGGGATGGCTCGATACCTTTAGGTTTTGGGGCAGCGTGAAAACAAAATTTTAACCCCAACAACCCACCAGGAATCACCCTAGGTTACGTATGACTTTAGAGAAGAGGAGTTATAGGATTACCTTAATCCTAGAAATGACTTCTTGTTGCGTTGTAGAGAGTGATCAGCCCTTTTCAGCAGTTCAAGCGTCCGCCTCTGCAATCCAGAGAGAAGTGCGGATCTTCTCTTGAATCGTCTCTACGATCCTAGATGTGTGTGTATGAAAGTGTAGAAAAAGTGCTAGCCTATTCTCTCTTTCTTTGGAATTTCTCTCTACGTAGGTTTTTCTCAAAAATCCTAACCTCTCTCTATTCTGTCAACCGTAGTTGTGTTGTTATTGTACAGACGTATCATATAGTCTTGTCTATTTATAAGAGAGACGTAGAGAAAAGATAGGGTCTTGTTTGATCCAAATCAAAACAAATATAGGATAACTATTTTATCCTATTTGCTCAAATAGCCCCGGAATCCTTTATTCCTTATAATTAGACCCCATAAGGTTTTATTTCCAAATCTCCATTTGGACACATAATTTTAATCCAGAATTCAATGTCTAAGCGTGTGATCCAATAGGTTCCAAATACACTGGCAATAATTATGAATTATAATTCTCAAGAAGAATTAGATAAAATAGACAACTTTATTTTATCATTAATCACAAGAATTAATTCATTCATAATTATAGATTGTGAGCGGTGTCAGCAACACATCACAACCAACTAGGTATTTGGAATTAGTCAAGGGAATTTTGACCAACCCTTTCCATGAAAAATTACTATGTAATTATTATCCTTTCACCATAGATATCCAATTAGTCAGGGAATGAGGAATAAGTGCCAATTCCCTAATGACTAATTAATTTTCTGGTTCCCGGAATTAACCCTAGATTAGGTTAACTTGAAGACATTCTTCAATTAACCTAACGTAGTCGACTATTAAGGTTAGATTCCAACTAGTGGCCTTTCTGGATATCAACTCCCACTATCGAAGTGGTGAATCCTCTCTTGATCACTCACTATCTTTCCATGCTTCACACTACCCCTAATTTCTATTCTTTAAGTCACTCTTGGTGAGCAACAAATAATAGAATCAAAAGGCAGTGATTCACACTCAAGATACTATGGTGATCTCAAGTCTAGGATCATTTACATAATTTTACATAAGAGATTCAACCATTGGCACTTGATAGATATCCTAATGGGATTTCTGTGTGGATCACTCCAATAAATTCGTACATTACAATTCATCTACACATTAGCCTAGGTATCACTATACCTTGGTTGATGAGAACAATCACTACTTACATTAAGTAGAGACTAACTGTGTACTAGTCTTTCCGTATTAATGATGCCCTGTCTCATTAATACTACGACTAGGGAATTTTAAGAATATTTATTATAAATGTGATTGATATCTCATAGTCATCAACTCTTGTGACTACCATCACATTAATAAATATTCTAAGGACTTTATCAGTTATATCAAATATTTAACAGATAAAATGAAAATTCATAAAATACAAAACTTAAATAGGAATGTATTTAAACAAAATCATTGTTTTAGGGCATACATTCCAACAGCCACATGTTCATGAACTGTTGCGTCTGGATTTAGCTTGCCTCTTTGTGTGCACCCTTTATTTGTTGGCCATTTGATTAATAGGTAGGTAGAAATTAATTTTCTGATTTTCATCAGGATGAAGAGAAGGAGAAACATTAATCGCAGTTCTAATCTGATAGATGACCTCTTTAATGATCCTTGTAGTAAGCGAGTATTATTGAATGAGAAAGGTGAAAATTTTTTTGCATCAAAAGAGCGTATCGAATTATGTTCAAGTTTTTTGGGATCTCAAGATCATTGCATTAGTGCAATGAATGTTGAGGTTAGAGATAGGTTGCCTGAAATGAACATTCCAGGGCATAAATGTCATGTTACCCAACCACCTTTTGAGTCTTGCACAAGTAAAATATGTAGTTTATGTTAGCAGAATCCCCATGTCTCTACTGTTGTGCCTGAACTTTTTTCCCAAGCTTGTCCTTCAACCGTGATGGCACCTTTTATCAGGCACGATGGTATTCATTGTATTCATGGTGGAGAATCAAGTCATTCATATCACAAGAGCCTATCAGACTAACTATAGTTTTCACGTCTTTGATTTCAATCTGACATGCACATTGCTTGTTATAGGGTCAAGTTGCTCCTTGTGGTTGATTACAAGGATCGCCTGTCCTAAGAATGTCTAATGATAAATGTAGACAATAAAAGATAAAGCTTCCACATTAATAAATCCCCTGATCCTTTAGGATCATTAAGAGCAAAAGAATTGTTATTCCCTATCCAATGTGCTTGCCAGTCTACTGAACCACATCAGGTTGCTATTCCAGACATTTGCTTGATTGTCTTCTGGTCATCTGAACTATGTGGATCTGTACAATGTGTCCTTTCTCATTTTTCATGTTCATTAATGCAGAACCATGACCTGTACATCCGGGTTCGGTACCTTAGTATAATTATTCACGTGAAATTGTTAGTTCAAGAAATGTAATACGCATTTTGTTTTGCTATGAGAAAAGCAAGTGCCTTTTTTATTTCCTTTCCGTTTTAGAATCTTTTAAAAAAATGACGGCTTCAACAGAGTGGATCTCTTGTTATATCATCTCAAATATTTTGTCCTTGAAAAAAAAAACAATCTGATATCTTTATTTCTATTTAGAAAAAAAAAAGTTTGGAACCATAGATTATCGAAACGTAGAAACTAATGTAGTTATCTGCAAGTTAGTGTGCATTCATGTCTATTTGGAATTATAGACTTATAAATATAATTTATAAATTTAATTTGGAAAATGAGATTCTTTTTGGATATTTTGAGAGTTCTTTTCTCACTATAGTTTTGTTTTTGCAATAACTGTAGCTTTGGTCACAACTTTCAATCTTGAAATTGGAATCACTGGTGCCATTTTAACAAAGCTGGATGGAGATTCCAGAGGCGGAGCAGCTTTGAGTGTGAAAGAGGTAATGCCTTTTAAAGAAGTGATGTTATATTTATGATGTTTCCCCTGGCTTTCCCATTCCTCATTTTTAAAGGAGTGAATTGGGAATTTCCTCAAATTACTTTGCCCAGATATTAAGATTGCATTTTGCATGATTTTTTTTTTGGGGGGAATAAATACTCAGCCATTTATGGTTTTTCTTTATAGGATATACAAATGACACTGTAATAAAATGTCATTTCGCCTCAGCATCTTCTACAGCATGAAAATTGTGATATGACATTAACCCTTCCAGGCCTACTATTTTAGGTCATTGGAAGGGGATGAATTTGCAATATAGTAACAAAATGGTTTTTGACGTATGAAGTCTTCAAAAGATTAGTCAGTGCACCTTTTCCCAACAAGTTAAACAAGGATAAATCACCTAAAATGTTAATTATTCCTGATAATGAAAAGAAAATGATGGCCAATAATAATTAAACAATCACAGGTATCTGGAAAGCCAATCAAGCTTGTTGGAAGAGGGGAGAGGATGGAGGATCTTGAGCCTTTCTATCCTGACCGTATGGTTGGACGTATCCTAGGAATGGGGGATGTTTTATCATTTGTCAAAAAGACTCAAGAAGCGCAACTAAGTTGCTTCCACTTAATTGTTCCTTTTATCCTGTGGGATTACAATATTATTTATGTCTTTTTTTCAATTCTGGACAGATGCACCAAGAAGATGCTGAAGAATTGTAGAAGAAGATCATGAGTGCTAAATTTGATTTCAACGACTTCCTGAAGCAAACCTGTGCAGTTGCACGGATGGGTTCCATGCCTCGTGTAATTGGAATGATACCTGCCATGGGGAAGGTATAAATTCTTCTTCAACTTCCTATAGTTTGGTTGTTTGAAAAAATAATCATATTCTTCCTGTTTTCTGTAAGTGTGGAGAAATTTAGATAGCTCACATTTCCAGAGTTGTGGATCAACAAGCAAGAAGTTGAAATTTTGGTACTTAATTTAGTTTGGTTAAGTGCTCTGATGAATGGATTCCTCATTGATGGACAAACAGGTTACACCAGCACAAATTCAAGAGGCAGAGAAGAATTTGAAGATAATGGAGGTAATGATTATGATTGAAGCAATGACCCCATGTCTAATCAAGTCTTGTGAAGCAGTGTTGTACTTGATTCTTTAGTCATTCCTTTGATTCCTTTTATAAGTAATTACAGACTTATATAAATACTTTTTTGGTTTATTATCTTTTCTTTCAGAAAAAAATATTATGAACACATCCTTAAAACTTTTTTTATATGCAATTACAGATTTCTTGTGCTTTATTAATTCTTGTGAGATATGTTCTACTCAACCTTATTTTTCATTTGTCTCCTTGATAAAAATTTTTTAAATCGCTGTCACTTTTTCTTCTCTCTCTTATATATTATTTTAACAACAACAACAACACCCATATATTAATCATATATTTCACTTTTCATTATTATCTCACAAATTCCACGCTCTCAATTTTTTAGATAAATGACTACTTACTCTAATTAAAATTTTAACTTTCAAGCAACCAAATTATTTTCAATATACATATAGTTACCTCTTCAACTAAAACTGTAAACGACACCAAATTTTTCAATATTATCATATAACATATTGGGCAACGGCTGTGCCTAGCACAGCAAGCCAATTTCTATCTAGTCTACCTATAAGATAAAAAGAGATGGTTAGTTACTGTAGCACCCTAAAATGTTGACAAGTGTATTGGTAGGTTGTTGACACTTGGCACACTCTCTATTTTTTCCCTTCAATTCATTCATCTATTATGTTTATTATTTATATTAGGCCTATTTCATGGTCCAAATTGACCAGCTTTATGTCTTTTAAAAATGGCCTACTAGCACTTAGAATTCATGGGCTCCGTATTTTTTTGACTTAAAGTCTCATGCTCATGGGCTTCATAATCTATTTTGCTTAAGCTGTCATGGTATTTGGCCCGTTTGAAAGATGATGATCCGGTCCATGAGAACTGAAGAAAGAGTCGACAAAACATCTACGGACGGAGCAACTCTTGGTTATTGAGTTTTCCGACTGACAATCATATGAAACCTTCTCTTATCTTTTTGACTGATCTCTACCAAATTCCTTCTACTCCCTGCTCTAGACATGATTTCCTCACCTGCCGATGGTGCTTGCAATCATGAAACCGATCAATTTCTGTATACATTAGGTATTTGTTTCTTGCTTCGAATGCAGCCTTTTTGCCCAAAAAATCTTGCCCACCGTTGGATTTTTGCCTTCGTACTGCATTTGGTTTTACAGCCATCCCATTTCCTTACTTGCACCACTATCCCAGATTAAATTTTCAGCAATTCACGTGATTGATAGGCTTTTGGTGATGATTGAGTTCATTAGGTTTGGAGCTCAAAAATAGAGAGTCTGTATCCGTGTAATAGCTATTGCCTTGCTTAAGCTCTTTTTTTCCCCCTTTGCAAAGAAGCTCTCTTTTCTGTTTGCAGCTGTATCCCTTTGGTAAGAAAGTTCTTTGCTCTTTTATTTCCGGTTTTCGCGCACATAATAGTGACAATACATAAGGAACGGTCATGCAAGTGTAGCATTGTTAACAATTTTTTTGTTGTTTTGGTTTTTAAAAGCTTTTGCTGGAAAGCAAGGAGCTTTGGATAAGGAATTTTCCCATCTTCAGGTTAGTTTCTCTTCTTTTTTTGAGTATTCAGTCATCTGTAGTAACCATATGTGGAAATTTGTTTATTTACTGGGTTTTTCTTAATTCGTTATTATTCTTTGACATTCTTTGAGCAAATTTGATGGAATCCTACTATTCTTAGTGCACGCCAACTGTTTGTTAATAACTGCTTCCGTGTGGACAACATTCAACATTCATGCTGGACAGGACTTTAATGTCTGGAAAATAGTACAGACTGTATTTGTATCATTTGCTCCTTTCAAATTCAACTTTTTTTTAATTAAGCTGTCCTTATAATTGTAGTACATTATAGTTTACAGTTGTTGTTAAGTTGCCGTCTGGTTTTTTGCTGTTTCACAAGAGATAATGGAATTAGCAGTTGTCATCAATGTTTGTTCATTTATGCATTTTTTCCGTCCTTTATGACTTAAAGATAACATAGGACAGCCAAGCTTTAGTAATGTTATACCAGGATTGCTTGCTATTTTGTTTTCCCTTCGTTGTTAGGTATCACCTTTATATGTTTCAAGAAATAATATGCCTCATCTACCGCAAACATGTAGATAAATTATAGGAATTCCATCAAGCTTTAGCTTTTACTCAATCAGCCATAGTTTACTCATAAAACCTTCCTCATACTCCTGTATTATTGCTCCAATTTAATTTCCTTTGCCATTGTGATGTCACATGAACGTTGCTTGGTGGTTTAACATACAGTCACACTTTTTCCCACTTTATAAAAATATAAAATGTTCATAGTGTTTATCAAAGAAACTTGACTTTCATCCTTTTTCTTTTTAATAAAGTATGAAAACCAATCTGTGAACTTAAATTTCTCAGTTGGATTTGTTTTAGACTAACACATGGGTCGAACTGCATATGAGAGGCACAGCAAAAGTCTGTTTGCATTGCAATCCCACTTGAGTGTTTTTAGGTTATCGAATAAAATTTCTTGCTGTAGTATTGCATGGACCTTTTACCGACGAAATTAATGGAACGAAAGAAAAAAGAAGCAATATCAGAGAGGGCTCTAACTTAAAACTTTAAAAATGTTATCTTTAATGCAAATTTTTTAGGTTATCTTTAATGCGGATTTTTTTTGTTTGCTCTGATCGAATAAGAAACTTCTTTTACTTACAAAAAACAGTCAAAGGAAACAAAAAATTATACCTTATCTTTTTTTCCCTGGTCCTGTTCGTAGTATTTTCTTCCACTTGGGAAAAACATCTGTCTCATCAATGAGGAAGTCTTAAAGTTATTTTTCTGCTTCTTTCCTATAACCTAATACTTCATGCACATGCATACAAATACATGAATGCAGTGGTTAAATAAAATATCCACTTAGTTATGTTTACTCTACTGTACTGGTTTAGATGTTTTTCTATAAACATGATAAAAATATAAAGCTTTTTTTTTTAGACGAATTGACAGAAAAAAGGGCCTATACATACATGTACATACATGTTTGTATCTGCCTTTCTAAATTCCATAATTTTTTATTCTATTTCCCCGTTACCATAAGTGTTCTCTCTCTTTGCTAGCTATTGCCATGATTTGCGTCCTTAATCTTTTGAATTGCCTTTCTTCTTTATTTTGTTTTCCAGATCTTTTTCCTTTTTCTATATCTCTGCGTGTACAGATTTTCCCTCTTTTTCTTTAGATCCACATTTCAATCTTGCATTTCAAATTCATAAAATTTACTTTGGCTGTGATAATAAAGAAGCCAAAAATCTCATTGATCCAAAATGGAATATTTTCTTAAGCAAAATTTGCCTTACAATTTTACTATAGCAATAGAGGTAACATGTTTCATTTTGCATAACAGGAAAAAAAACCACCGTTCCTACTTCAATAGATGAATTCAATTGTCTAAAAGAACATATCACCAAAGAAAAAAAATCACATTTTTTTAGCAGCCACTGTACTTTTAGTGGTTCGGAGGCTTTTAACACGTGCATAGAAGTTTGTAGTGAAGTCTGTTAACAATGCCTGAACATCAATTTAACCAATTTTTTCAAATAAAAAATTTCATTTTTTTAGCAGCCACTCTACTTTTGCTGATTTGGAGGCATTTAACATCTACATAGAAGTTTGTACTGAACTCTGTTAAGAATGCTTGAACATCAATTTAATTGATATTTTCCTCCTTTTACAAGTTAACTACCACTTTCTGTTGTTTACTGAACAGAAATGATCTGCCAGCAGCAAAAATGAACTCCTTTATTTACTGAATATGCCAGACTTTTTTCCACTCACTAGAAACTAAAATGATCTGGTTTAAAAATTTACATGAATGTTGCTTTCACAAGATTTGTTGTTGCTATAAAAATGGGAGTTTTCATGTTCCGTTGTGTCATTTAATTAAAGACATGTTTGCATTTATTAATTAACTATTTTTATTGTTATATCAGTATTTTCTTTTCATTTCTTTTTTTCCTATTCTTTCTCTGTGCTAACTTTCTCCTTTCTCTTTCTGATGGATTCTAATTGCAAACGTTCACATGCAATTTACACTTAAAGTGGCTTGCTGTTGTAAACACGCTAACTATTTTTGAGCGCTAATATTTGCTACTTTAAGGTATGTCTGTTACAAACTCTTAAGCATCATGTGCGCTTGTTGCTATGTATTTACTTTTATTGGTAACTTCTAATGCCATGCTCTACTTCTGCTTTTGCTGAATTTAAAGGACATATTTTATTAGCCACTGAATAGCATGGTTGGAAAAATGAATTTTTTTGTACTGAATTTGCACTACAATCTGTATAATAGTTTTTGTTTTGTGTAGAAAAGCATAATTTGTATGCTTGACATGCCTGATTTACTCAATGCATTTTTTCCTGTCGAGAATCAAAGCCTCCAAATCATGAGCATGAATTCCATTGATATAGTGAGCTTTAAATGATAGCCTTTTGCTTCTGCCATTGATTCTGTTATCAGAAAAATATTTAATAGTATTCCTAATTTGCCGCCTCAAATTTGGTGTGTAGTACATCATGAGCAAAAACGATTATAGAAAAGATGCTTTCCTTAGATGGAAAAGGAAACAAACCAGCAAAGCAATGCAGCCTCATAGTCCTGGGAATTTTAGTTCTGCTATTGCATCTGCTTCATCACCTGTGAATTCAAACAATATGCAATCACCTGTGATTGCATCTTTTGCATTTGCGGGAATGCAGCCTTCGAAGCTTCAGGCTTATTCCACACACAAAAGTGTGGTTTTAGGAGGCCTAGCATCTGACAGAAACAAATCTTGCCGCACAGAGTCTTTAGATTGCATCAGTTCTCAGATAATGAACATTGCAACTAAGCCTTTTGCTCCTCAGCCTATTACTCCACGTTCTTTCTCTGTTGTAAATTCAAATAGGTCGCAAACTTCTATGTATGTGCCATTTGCCTTTACAGAGAGCCAATCTGTCAATGTCAGCCATTGTCAAAAAGAGAGACCTCTGGAATTAGAGATTCAAAGGTCTCAAGCAATCCATTTAACTGAATCTTCAAGATCTCAGAATGCACAGCCTCCTTTGGATGCCTGCCAAATCTGTTCAGCCAGTTATGGCAGGCTTTGCCACCAAACCTCCTCCTGCTAATGATAGCTCTGATAACATGCATTCATACATGCATGCTCTATTCGATCCTTTAATGGATGAATCTTCTACCTGTAGAGAGCGCAGGAAAGATAGAGCTCTTAGATTAAAAGCAAAAAGATCTAGATCAAATCAAAAACTTGAGCCATCCCTTCTACAACCAGAGCATGTAAAGGCTATGATGAACATGATTGGAGACCAGAATGTTCACCCGTTTGAGGGTTGCAACCAGCCTGCTCAGGATAGTGAACAGATACAATCAAGCGTGTCTCAGAATTTAGGTATTAACACTAGCTTTCTACATTAATTTGTTCCTTCTTTTTACCCAAATGTTTTTTTTTCGCTTCCCCACAATTCAACCTTTTTGTTAATCGCCAGATTTTTCCAGATTTTTCGCCTATGACTCTTGGTGTTACCTTATATAATTTTCTGTGTATTAAGCTTAAAGCTATTACAGTAACAATTTAATGATTTTGTTTTGCACAATTTTTAAAAATACAATATCACTTCACCATGAATATAGAAAATACTATTCCTTACATTTAGGTAAAAAAACTACCAGAAAAAACTTATATCATCTTTTCATTATTTAGCAATACACTTTTTTCAATTAAAAACAAATTGTCAAATGCAATGTTTCTCACATTTATTTACTTTAATATGTTTGCCTTTTGGCTAATAGACCAATTACAAACTCTCATAGTTATTCTCTTTATTTTAAATTTATTTTTGTTTTAGACCTTATCCTATTTAAGTTACTTATATTAGAACCAAACTTACAGGAATATCTAGCGAAAACAGAAGGCAGAGAAAAAGAAAGCATGCAGGTTGTTTGATTTTTATAATTTTTAGTATCATAGCTGCACTCAATTCTTTTAGACTTTATTAAGTAGGCTAGATTATTAAATTGTATCTTCTATTAATGATAGGGAAGAGTCAAAAAACTGGCCAAGCCCTATTAGATTGCATCCCAGGTGCAGCGAGTATTCTTCCAAAACAGCGTGATTGCACACATTGCGGTGCAAAAAGATTCCTTCATGAAACTGTGAACTTTTGCTGCTCTAATGGAGATATAATTTTAGCTAGCAACCCAATTCCACCTCTTTTAAAAGAGCTATTGACATCACCTTCAGAAGAGGCCCAATTATTTAGAATATGTATAAGGACAATTAACAACATATTTGCATTCACTTCTTTTGGAGTTAAATGTGACAGAAATCTAGCAAAGAGAAATAAAGGAGTCTATACTTTTAGAATCCAGGGCCAAGTTTATCATTTTATCAGTGATTTAGAAGCATCAAAAAATTTGCAGCTTTATTTTCTTGATGCTGAAAATGAGCTAATGAATCGTTTAAATGCATGTCCACGGAGAGAGTATCATCAAAGGTTATGAACATCCTTGCACAATCCTTATGCTCGATTTTTCCGTGGCTTAAAGGAAGTTCATAATCTTGATACTTATCGTATTATTTTAAGGACAATGCCTGGTGTTGATCAAAGAGTGTTTAACAAACCAACAGTATCCCAGGTTGCTGCCCTCTGGGTTGAAGGAGAAGAAAATGGAGAAACATGTCGGAAAGATATTCAGGTTCACACTCATGGTGGCCATTCCCATAGTATAGAATACTATTATGGCTGCTATGACCCACTACAGTATCCTCTTCTTTTCCCTTTTGGTGAACTTGGTTGGCACCAAGGAATCAAAAAGAAAGGAAAGAAAACTCACAAAAAAAAAAACAAGGGCAAAAAATGCTGAAAGCTTGGTTTCCCCGATGCTTGCTGCTACAGCTGAAGAACTAATACAGATGGAACAGGATGGTGAGTCAAACCAATCCTTTACATCTATTTGTAGTTCAACTTCAGCATAACACAATTAGCTAATTTTGTTTTTAATCTATCTTCTAGCAATGGCGAAAATAGACAACGATCCAGATTTTGTCTCTGTTAGGGAGTACTATGTGTATAAGTTGCAGATCAGGGATAATGATGACTCATTTTTACTTCACTTTGGTAGGCTCACTCAGCAATATGTAGTAGACATGTATGTTAAGCTTGAATCTCAGAGGCTAGATTTTTTTAAGTCACAACAAGAGGAGATAAGGAAAGAATTCTTGCAAGGGATACAAGACTGTATGGCTACTGGTGAAACACAAGCAGCAAATATTGGCCAAAGAATTTTCCTATCGGCAAGCTTTATTGGAGGGCCAAGAAATATGAGAAGAAAATATGTAGATGCAATGACCTTAGTGCAAAAATTTGGCAAACCGGATATTTTTTTGACCATGACTTGCAACCCAAACTGGCCAGAAATAAAAGAGCATTTGATTGAAAATGAAGAAGCACAAAATCGTCTTGATTTAATAGTCAGAATGTTTCATTCTAAACTTGAAGAGTTAAAAAATGAGCTCTTTAAGAAGAAAATTTTTGGTGAAGTGGCTGCATATACATATGTAATAGAGTTTCAAAAAAGAGGCCTGCCACATGCACATTTTCTTTTAATTCTTAAATCTCAGTACAAAATGTTCAGGCCCGAGGAGTGTGACAAAATCGTAAGTGCTGAGATTCCAGATAAGCTTGCACACCCACACCTGTATAAGATGATTAAGAAACACATGATGCATGGTCCATGTGGTTTGCTTAATCCATCAAGTGTGTGTATGACTAAAAACGGTAGGTGTAGGCACTCATATCCAAAGCCTTTTTGTGAGGAAACAATCCAGACTGTTGATTCTTATCCACAGTACCGTCGAAGCAACAATGGTCTCAAAGTCAGAGTCAGACGGTATGAGATTGACAATAGATGAGTCGTTCCTTACAATGCCTATTTGCTTGCTAAATTCAATTGTCACATCAATGTTGAAATTTGCTCAACAATTCAGGCTGTTAAATACATTTATAAGTACATATGTAAAGGACATGATAGACTCAGCTTTCATGTTAACTCTGATAATCCAAATACCCAAATTGATGAAATTCAGCAATACCAAGCAGCTCGATGGGTTTCGCCACCTGAGGCTGCATGGAGGCTTTTTCGTTTTGCCATGGGTGAAATAAAACCTGCAGTTATTCACTTGCAGCTTCACCTGGAAAATTATCAGCCTAAAAAGCATGAAAATCTTAGGAATGTTGTGAGCAATCCAAAGAATAAAAAGACAATGTTAACAGAATTTTTCCATATGAATCGAAGTGATTCAGCAGCAAAGAGACTCAAATGTACATATTCTCAGTTTCCAGACTATTTTGTTTGGCTTCCTGATGAGAGACGTTGGAAAATAAGAGAGCAAGGGGATTCTATAGGGAGAATAAATTCTGCTCATCCAGCTGAAGGAGAAAGATATTATCTTAGGCTCCTTTCATCAAAAGTTCGTGCTCCTAAATCTTTTCAAGATTTAAAAACTCACAATGGAACACGAGTGAACACTTTTCGTGAAGCAGCACTTCTCAGGGGATTGCTTCAGGATGATAACAGCCAAGAACACTGTCTTCAGGAGGCTTCTCTTTTCCATATGCCTCATGAAATGAGAAGGCTTTTTGCAACTCTTTTAGTTTACTCATGTCCTACCAATCCTAGACAGTTATGGCTAAAATTCGAATCTGTCATGTCAGAAGATTTTCTAAGATGTTCACATTTGGCTCCTAGAGAAGTAAGAAAAATGGTCTTACAGCAGATAAGTGGATTTCTTGAATCAATGGGGAGAAATATAAATTCATTTGATCTGGTTCCCAATGAACTATCATCTTTTGATGTTGAGAACCAAACAAGAGAGCTTTCAGCAGAAAGAAATATAGCAGTTTGTGAGGAAGACTTGAATGCAATTGCTTTGCTTAATGAAAAACAAAAGTATGCATTTCAGGTTATAACTCAACGCATTTATGAAAACAAGAGTGGAGCCTTTTTTGTAGATGGCCCTGGAGGTACTGGAAAATCATTTCTCTATAGAGCACTTTTGGCTGATATCAGGTCTAAAGGCTATTTAGCACTTGCAACAGCCACTTCAGGCATTGCTGCATCCATATTACCAGGAGGCAGAACTGCCCATTCCCGATTTAGAATCCCAATTGATCTCTCTGAAGGCAGAGCATGTAAAATCAGTAAACAAAGTAGCCTTGCAATAATGATTAGAGAGAGTAAGCTAATAATCTGAGATGAAACTTCTATGTCCAAAAGATCTGCAATTGAGGCATTGAATGACCTGCGTCAAGATCTACTAAATTCACCAGAGATTTTTGGTGGAAAAGTCGTCGTCTTTGGTGGCGACTTTAGACAGACATTGCCAATAGTTCGTAGAGGGACTCAATCTGAGACAATAGATGCTTGCATGATAAATTCTTCTATATGGCCTTTTCTTGAGAAATTGCATCTAACAGAAAATATGAGGGTTCGATTTGACAGTTCATTCACTGATTTTTTGCTTAGAATTGGTGATGGAACTAAAACCACTCAACAATCTGGCTTCGTGAAGATTTCTTCTTCTATTGTGCTTCAAAATAGTGCAAATGATTCTGCACTAAACGATTTGATAAATTCAGTATACCCAAATATACAGTCTAGATCAGCAAACCTTGGCACACCACTGAACCGAGCAATTCTAACCACAAAAAATACTTTTGTTGATGAGGTCAATGATATTCTCATTAATAAATTCCCTGGTGAAGCAGTGGAATACCTCAGTTTTGATGAAACTTTAAATCCAAATAATCAAGGCCAGTATGAAGACATTTTAAATTCTCTTTCTCCAAGCAGCCTTCCACCACATAAACTGATCCTAAAGATTGATGCACCAATAATTTTACTTAGAAATTTAGACCCAACCGAAGGCCTTTGTAATGGAACACGATTAGTGTGCAAGAATCTAAGCCGAAATGTTATCCATGCTCAGATAGCAGTTGGTGACTTTGCTGGAAAAAATGTCTTTATCCATAGAATCCCACTGCAGCCTCCCACTGATGAGCAATACCCTGTGCCATATGAAAGAACTCAATTTCCAATTCATTTATGCTTTGCAATGACAATTAACAAAGCACAAGGACAAACACTCGATTTTGTGGGTATTTATTTGAGAGAACTTGTCTTTTCACATGGGCAGCTTTATGTTGCATTATCACGTGCAAAGACAGCTTCACAAGTAAAGATGGTCATTAAACCTACCTTTTTTGACACTCCTGGAATAGACCACACTAAAAATATTGTATATAGAGAAGTCCTTGAGACTTCTCAATTAGCTGTCAAGTAAATGCATGACTTACTACTGTTTTTTCCATCTTTAGTTACTTATTTAACATATGTAGCCGTTGCTTATAACACTACCGCTCTACCATGTGCAGCTAACTATGGTAAGATGATACCTTCGGTCGGTCAAGTCCTTGAAGGAGTAAAAGGATGGTCAGTGCTGGTTCAAGTTATTGAGAGGGGGCATGTTCAAGTCAGCCGTGGGACAAGGCCAATCAACTATCGCTGCTTTCTTCTTACAGATTCTGAGGTGCCAAACAAATATAACCGTTGCTTTATAACTTTTATATATACAGATATATATATATATATATATATATCTATTTTTTTTATACCTACACTCATTTTCCATTAATGACTGATCAGGGAACAAAAGTCTCAGCAGTAATTTATGGCAATGACATCCGCTACTTTGCTAGCATGTTAATGCCTTTCAGGAGATATTATATCTCAAGTGCATCTCTTCAGCAGACCAAAAATACAGGGTCAGTGATTACCCATACTCTTGGGTCATTCATAACAGAACATTAATTGAAGAATATGTAGAAAAAGTACCACCACCCATCCCGTGTCATTTTGAACTCACTGAATTCAAAGACCTGTTCAGATTTGCAGACACCTACAAAGTAAGCTACCTTTCATTCAGATAAATCAATTTCACCATTCATAACATCCTTCAGCTTTAACTGAATTATCTTCCTCTTTCAATTCATAGATGTCATGGCTATTGTGGTGCATGTTTTTCCATCTAAGGAGCAAGGACTTGATTCAACTACCAGAGATTTTGTTTTGCTTAATGAAGAGTAAGAACATCCATGATAAAACTTTCTTTTCCTCATTACATAAACTTACTCTCCCTCCTCATTTATATAGTTTTTGTATTCTTAAAGGAAAAGGCCAATGCTCCTCACTTTATGGAATGAATTTGAGGCCAATGAAGGAGCTCAACTTGCAAACACTATTGCAAATGGCAATATCATCATAGCTATGAGAGTTAAAGTGACCACATTTAACTGTAAGCCATCTCTAAGCATTTTAAGCAATTATTACTTCACATATTATATTGTAAAAAAAGAAACACACTAATTAAAATTTTTTTAATTAGATTTGGCCATGACAACTAGAGTTGCAAGTTGTCTCCTGATAAATCCTCCGACCCCTCAAACTGCTCCGCTAAGGCAATGGTAGGCTTTTTTTTATCTTTATTATGCACTAAGTTCTATTTTTATTTCTCCTCCCTTTCTTCACTTTGCTTTTCCCCACCTGTATTTTCCTTAATGAGCTTTTTCCTGCATACTTACCACAAATCCTCTCTATTTATGTAATTAGCATAGGCTTATCACTGCTCAATTTGACTACTTACCAACAAAAAATGAAAACTTCTTCCACTTTAACATATTAAACCTATTGCCATGGCAATTATAGTTACAACATATACTGCAGCTTCTACATAAAAGTTTACTTACCATGAAACGTTTAAGTCACCTATTCACAGCATATCACATAGAGCTAGACTCAATTGAATATGCTGTAATTTTTTCCCTCTGTTTCTACCTAATTTATATACTCTTTAAAAAAAGCAAAATAGAAAGCAAATTGTTCATTAACAAAATATAGTGGCTTTAGTTCAATTCAGCACAAACCAAACCATTATATATTTGTACTCAGTTTAATTTTCCCTGCATTAAGTGAGCTGTAGTAAGAATGTACAATACAACTTTTCATTAATATCTCTGTTGCAAATTGCTGATTACTAACAATTTTTCTCCCATTTTCCCCTTTTCCATTTTTGTGTATATATATATATATATATATATTTATATATTCCACATTTGATATTTACATTTTTGAACACTCTAGGTCTATTGACAAACAAACTGTAATGCTTGGTTTTGCACAATTTTAATTTGGGTTTTTGCTTTTGCAAGATCCTAATGACCTGTGAATCTACTATAAAGGCAGACCATTTATCGAAAACAAATTCTCCACTTTTCCCCTGTTATGAGTTACTACGATTACGCAATTGTCACCTACAAGAAATTTAATGCAACACAAGGCTCTTATAAAAAGGATAAAACAAAACTTGAATCCATTATTACTGTTATTTCTTTTTCCTCTAAATTTTTTTGCATATTATCACTCCAAATTTTGTCACTACTCAAATATCACACATCTCTTTGTGTTATCAGGTATGATCAGAATCACAAAGAAATTCCACATATCCTTCAGGGCATAGCCTATAAAGATTCAGTCAAATTGCTACCCCCGCCCGAAGATACCGATATCATCAGTGTAGAAAATGCAGTTAACACATTGAAAGATGTAAGAACACTTTTTCACATTTAAATTCTCTTTCCAAATTTTTTTCCCCCCGTTTCAGCTTCTAAGGTGTCAAAACAAAATAACTCTATTCAGATATCCATTAATATTTAAACTCTACTTTATTTTTTCCTTTCATCTAACATAGTATAAATTGTAGATCAAGACTACATGGATTCGTGGCAAGACTACTATGGCACCTGATCAACACTCTTTCCTGTACCCTACATGTATTAACTGTCAAAAAGCTGTCGATGCTCCTCTAGAATGGGTCATCAAGTGCTTATCCTGCAAGGAAGAATCTGGTGTTGAAGCAAGGTAAACATGACACATATATTCTATATTGCTTAGCTCAGTTTTTTTTACAGCATTCTTTAAAAAATTTTTGCTTCTACTTTAGCTACCTATACACCACTTTTAAAACCTATTGTTTAACCATTGCACTCCATCACCAGTAAATGACATCTTCTCCGGCTTTTGTTTTAGGACTTTTGCACCATCTAGAAACAAATAAGTGTTTAACAGGAATTGTTTAGTAGTATTTGGCTACTCTTGACATTCATATTTCTTTCTGATGCAAGAAAACTAACCCAAAGTTAAATATTTAAACATCTAAGGATAAAATTTCGAACAGTTGGAATCTGCCATACAAAACTTTTAAATTGGATAGTTATTGATTTTAACCCCTCTTAGAAACATTTCTAGAATGATCTAGATTACTCCAGTTTAAATTGCTTAATTTCACACTTATTTAAGTTCACAGTCCAAGTACTCAGTTTTTCATTAAACTGGTTACACCTTTTATCAAACCACTAAACACCCTCATTGACCACTACCAATTCTTCCAACCAAAAAATAATACCTAAATTTATTATGGAAAAAAATATATATTCAACATAATAGCAACTTCTTCAAATCTCTACATTAAACTATTTACTATCATCTTTCCCTGTTTATGTTTCCAGTCTTTCTTTCTTTTCCTTAAACTATTTACTATGAGTTTTATCATATCAGTTTTGCGGACCATGAAAAAACAGATTTAGCTGAACACAATTGGTAAACTAACCAAGGCCAAGAACATGCATTTCAATCTATGCTGACATACAACTAAAACAGATGAAGCTACACAATCTTTTTCTTAGCTCCTATTTCTGCTCTTTAATGCTTGATGCTCCACTCATTTACTGTCTTCATATGCAAGATGTCGCACTGGGATCATTATTGATGATGGAACAAGTTCAATCAATACAGTTATCTTCGGCAAAGATGCTGAAAAACTGATACAGTTCACAGGAGTTCAACTTTGAGATGCTGATGAGCATGTAAGACAACCAACCTCTTAAGTTAGTTCATACTACAGTTTAACTAAAAAATTCCAACCACTTCTTAATCATTGAACCCTTTAGATAGCATCTTAGAGCCAAGATACAAATACTCTTTCTAAATGCAAAAGAACTAACATAAAATGCAGTTATAATTTAAGCTTTCAGTCTTTTCAATATATCAAACACATAAATTCTATGAATGCCACCTGATCTATACTTATTGGAAAAATACAGGGTGTTGAACTCCTTCTCAACTTAGATGCGCAATTCGAATAAATGCCTCCTCTGCTTCATCCGTCACTTTGACTCGGATTACAATGGACAAAAGGATGATAAGTATAGCATTGTCAAGGCATATATCTTGATGAGGAAGTGCAGATTAAATTGGCCAGCACTCAACAGCCTACTACTACTACTCGCTACCTCTTACGCGATACAACTATAGCTAAGAAGCCAATCCAAGCTGCGAACACCATGGTCTAATTGTCTGAACCTACCCAACAACTTACCGGTGAAAACAATTCTTCAGCCCAACTACAAAGCTGGTCCTTGAATCAATTGCCCAGCCATCTGACATTGCACAGGGCTCAACCTCCTCCAAAACTCCAACAAAGAGGAGCTTAAATTTCGAGGTTCTGATGACACACAAAATGCATCATTTTCTGGACAAGTTACTGCTGACCTTTTTCCACTGAATGCTGAAAAGGAATCCACTGAAGAAGTCAAACCACTCCCTTCCAGATCTGCTGACATGAGCCCTCTCAAGAAGC
Source organism: Gardenia jasminoides (assembly GCA_013103745.1). Lineage (NCBI taxonomy): Eukaryota > Viridiplantae > Streptophyta > Magnoliopsida > Gentianales > Rubiaceae > Gardenia > Gardenia jasminoides. The sequence goes on from CM023101.1 coordinate 4,628,253, forward strand.
AACGTGATGCTGGAATATGAAATTTATGACCTCCTTCCTCTTTTGTTCAGTATCTATATTTCTGAATTGCCAATTCCCTCTCTTTTGCCATCATATTAGAATCCATTAAGATTTCATATATGATTGAGACTTAATGGATCCTAATATATGAAACTATTTAGTTGTGATCAACTTTCCTGTAGGCAATCAGTATTTTTGTTTACCTCTCTCTTAGATGCCATATTAATCTCTCTATTCACTAGAAGGTATCTTGTAACAGCCCCACCTCCCCCTAAAGCGAACCAAAGGGATCGGCGGACTGCCTGCCTAGCTCTCGCCGGGACTCACTACAATCCACAATTTTCTTCACAGATACAAATACTCAAAATCCATTCTCGATAACATAACCTTGAAGGTACTTCATAACAACATTTACATATCTCCCAAAAGAAATTACATAAACTCGTGGATCAAAAGGTCGAGCATTTGAAGTTTAACTTAAGTACATTCACCTCTCCCAAAAGTAAAGAGGATTACAAGTAGCTATACCAGACAAACAAACCTAAAATTCCCCAAAATGATCTAATGTTATCCTTGGGCCCTTTTTGCCTCGAATCCTGTTAAGGAAAACAAATACGTGATATGAGCTTACGCCCAGTAAGTATTCCAATAAACCAAGCAAAACATGAGCAATACCAAAATTAATCATGTTAACACGTAATCAAGAAGCACAGCTTCAAGTATAACCATAACCAAATTTAGGAATCAAGAGAATAAAGTTAGGTACATAGTGAGCGATAAACGATAACATTGTTTCAAATAAACAATTGTTCATTCAAGTAAATCAAAGAATGAATAATAGATGAGAACTCAAAGGATACAGGGCTCACTGGGAGCCATTTTCCACCTTATAACTTCCAATAAACAATCCCCTACATTTTTCCACCTTATAACCTCCGAACTCCCACCTTATGACCTCCAAAACGATAAACAATCCCCGAAATTTACTTTCACCTTATAACCTTCAAAACGATAAACAATCCTCGAAATTTAACATTAAACATTATACTCAAGGCCTTTCGGCGAAGAGTTTTGAGCTTTGCACTTATCATTGGTAAGTCATCACCCAGGGCTGTCCAGCTGATCCGATCTCGCAATGGCAGGTCTAAGATAAGCTTTTGGCCTACCTGACCTCACGATGGCGGATCAAGAATAGGGTTCCAGCACAGAGTAAGCTCAGTTCAGCCGATGCGATAAGGTATACATCGGCCTACATTTATCATTCAACTATGCTTTGTGAGCAAGCAATTATTGAAAATTAATTGAATTAATGAATCAAGGAAATCACAATAACATGTCACTCATTGGTATGTCAATCAAAGAGGCTTTTAAAACAAATAATAGCATTTACTCAGATATCATGCATCGTCAAGGAAACATGCATTGGAACACTTACCAAGTTAGCAAAATAACCTCAGGCGTTCGTTCCCAAATCTCCTTTATTTCCTCCTTCCAAGTCTAATGGCAAATGAAATGAAAATATTTAGGATTGACCACCCCAAACAAGAGAGACCAAATGCATACACTAGTTGTTTCTTTGTTTGATAATAATCACAATTTGAATGCACAAAATCATAAGAGGTCTAGTCCAAGGTATGAGTGTAAAACAAATGAAGAATCTTATAAACATAGTAAAATCATGAGTTAAGTAGGTTGGAACACGGCAAAGGTGGATACGAGTCAAAAGGAATAAAAGAAGCCATTATAGAAAGGAAATGAAAATCGACAGGTTTGCCACCTTTCAGTGTTTTAATCATAACTGTGGCTGTGGTTATCGGATTGGGGAAAACTTTATGGCGTTTCGAAGCTAAGACCTAGCCCTACAACTTTCATGAGAGGTCAAACATCAAATCATGCTTAATTATAGTCAAAATGGCAAATCTCAGAGAAGCAAGAAAACTGTCAGAATGGCTGCAGGCTGATCGAACAGTCTCAGGAAAACAGCCATAACTCGACGTAGAAAAATCAAAATCAAGCTCCATTAGCAGCATTTAAAACTAGGTTCATAGGGCTTTCTAACGGTATAAGGCTTGTGTGCTAATTCATTCTCTACGGTCAACAGTAACCTCAGAAAATTTGCTGTTTTTCATTCCTGTTTTCCTGCAAAATTTCAGTTTTGGTGCAACTTCATCTATTAACTCTTTAAAGTTAATCCATCACTTAACATGGTGTTTAACATGCTAAAACAGCAAGTAATTCCATCATCAAAGCATCACAAGTCATTGAGCATTTCATCAAACACATGGTAACCAAAAATGAAAACCTAACTTCTAGTTTTCAAACACAAGATTTCCTTCCATAATCTTTCCTTCTAATCAACCCCAAACACCTTAAACTTAACTATCATGCATCCTTTTTGAATTTAAACATAACTAAAGCAAAGTTAAGTGTCTAATTACGTTGAGAATTGAGAGAGAAAACCACCCAAAAAGCTCCAATTCTTCAAACCAAGTTTGATGATCAAGCAACAATCTAAGCTAGGGTTTCACTTGAACATGTTTTTCCTCACCTAAAATTGCTAGAATCAAGCTTAGGGTTTAGTGTTTTCTTGCTTATGGAGTTCGGCCAAGAGGAGAGAGAAGGGAGGGAGTTTTTGGTTCAAATTTTTGAAAATGAGAGGTTAAATAGAAAGGCTTAAGTCAAGACTTGTTGGATGGTTGACAAGTGGAAATGTCTTGGCCATGAATTGGGTTAAAATTCTATGCAATTAGTTTCTAATCCCTCAATTAGAATGTATCCTACTTAATGCCACATAAATTTTATGCAATTTGCTACATGAAACATGTAAAATGAAATTCCAAATTAATGTCATGCTATGTATGCAAAATGAAGTACTTAAAGGAAAATAATGCACTTAATGCTTTCATGGTGCAATCAAGCCATTTTTTTTTCATTTTCATTTTTTTCTCTGGGTTCTTACATATCTAATTGCCACTGGAATAGGTTAACAACCCTCTTTCAATGTCAGTTACGGTACTATCAATCTTTTCCTCCAACATTAGCAGCCTATTCTTACACCCATCATATAATTATCATGCAGTTATAGCTACCATATCATATAATGTCAGCATCACAATAAACCACAATCTTTAAACTCTTTATCCTACATCCAAGAAGCTTATATTTCTCAGGGGCCAAAGCTGTTGCACAGCCTTATCCAGCTAGTATATACATAAAAACGCAAGCTTCCTTCCTCACATTGAGCCACGTGGCAACACCATTGGAGGGGTAGGGAACTATTTAGTGTTTCCCTTCCAAAAATAGCCCTCAGAAAGCTGTTGTTTGCTTAAGAGTTACGCCTTTCTGAAGGTCAATTCTGTCTTTCCATATCAGATGTCCTATTCTAGCCTTCCCACAATGCCATGTGCTGCGAACATTTAAGACTGTCGAGGGTTAGAACCGTCATTTTATCTCTGTTTCTGCTGCTCAGCCTCCTTGTTCCCCGATTCTTCTTCTCTGTTCGCTTTGAGTCTTCAGGGAGGGCAACTGTTCCACTGATTGGTCAACCATGGTTGTGTGCAAGGTTTGTTTGGATTTGCTTTCTACCTGCTATTGTCAGCGAGCCTGTGATTTTTCCCCTCTTCCTTCATGTTCTACCATCCGATTATCTCTCATCTCCAACTCCTCACCCATGGGATAGTCTTCTGCAAAGTATGTCTTCCCATGTGATGTTTGTCCTTCCTTGATGATTATTCTGATAAACACCCTTTTTTGTTGTTCTTTGCCCATCATTAGAACGGAAAATTTTTCACCCCCCTTCTCTTACACGACTTTTTTTTTTTTTTTGGCTTTTCTGTGAAGTGAAGAGGTTAGAAGTCAGTGTTCATTCTTGTGCAAACCTTTTTGTATATGCTAGCGCATCTCACTCTCTCTGTCTTGAATGTCAGAAAAATAAGTGAGTCTCTTGTTCATCCCCTTTCCCCCCCCTTCCGAATTTCCTTTTCATTTACTAAATTTTCTCCTTCAGTTGTCTTCATGCGAATTCCCCTTCATGCTTGCAATTCGTGTTTATGTTTTTTTTATCATAATTCGATTCTCTCTTTCTTTTACATTCACATGGGTAATCTCTTAGTGCTAATTATTGCCATGGATTCTACAGAATGTTTGGTAGATTGCCATGTGCTTTTAGCCCAAAAAATTGTCGTTTTTTATGCATCAGACATCCATGCCCATTTGATCTGGTGAGCACTGTACGATTAGGTAGCGAGCATGACTCTGCTGACTTTCTCTCTCAGACTCTTCCTGCTTGTCCCCAGTTACGTATAAGCTCATATTTACATCTGTGAACATAAGAGTGAGCGGTGTGTATCTTGCCCGGTATATTAAAATTCCACGCATCTGTTGGGGGCGGTTGTGGGGAGTTTACTTCCGGCTAGGTTGGAAGAAGAGAAAAATATGTTTGGGATGATCGGTACAAGTTAGGCTGCCATTACTCTTGGAGGATCTCAGAGCTGCGGTTAGTTTGATTTGGATAGCGTGCTTTCCCTGATTTCTTTCACCATCCCTTTAATTATCATCCACGACCCAAAATAAAATAAATAAATCGAGCGTTCCCTTTTTTCTTGTTGGCTCTATAATTTTCAGATTCTGAGAGCTGTCGTTTCAACTATTATGATCATGGTTCGCCATATCGAGTCGATGACTTCGCCGGGAGTCATAACGGCGGGGATCGATCTGATCGATCCAGAATCATAGATTTAACCATATCGAGATGACTCGTGATAACTTCGGCGATATTAGGCGAGTTGTAAGCGGTTTCAGTGCGTCTCATACGATATCGGCGTTGGGTGAAGTTGTATCGGAGATGGAATAAACTTATATGTACATAAGAAAAAAATAGGGAAATGAAGAAAGGAAAGAAGAGTAATTCAGTGTGAGTTAACGTGAGTGAATGTGTGAAGAGAGTAAAAGAAAAAGTAAAAAAAAAAGAAAAGGAAAGAGACCACCTACATTTGTGGTGGTTACGGTGGTGTTATGGAGAAACAAATAGAAGAAGTAATAATAGCAGTATTAGTGATAATAGTAGTATGAGAAAATGTCAAACAGGAAAAAAAGAAAAGAAAGTTACAAAGTTGCCACTCAATTTTTTTAGAATTTCAAACACATCCCAAAAGTTCCTTAAAGTAAAGTTAAAAGTAAGTATTTTTTCCATAATCATTTTTTCTACTTTCAATTTCATCCTTACTAGATTCACATTAAACTCTAAATTTAGTGTCTTATTTAACAATAATATGCTAATATTAATAGGAATACAAAGTGCTCTTACTACCATAATTATTTACTTTTAATATTATATATTCACAGTCACACTCGAGTTACTTTGTTTCAATATTGATAAGTATATATATGATAATGTAGGTATTTACCAAATCTAATTTGATGATTGTGGTTGTTGTGTTATTTTTTTATTTTTAAAATTTTTTTCAAAATTTTTGGATACTCTTATGTCTTTATAAAATCGTATCACCGAAATTCAACCGATATGCATATCGATATGTAACAAGCTGAGACCATAGCGACAGCGATGACAGTGAACCATGATTATGATGAGCAGCTACTCCACCGCGACTAAACAGGTATCCTGGGCCTTTCTTTTGCACTTTTTCTTCCATGGATACACTGTATACATACGTAAGATGCTCTTTACTTGATTCCTATCACAATTCTCACTTACAAGCATATTATTCCCTTTTTCTCCTTTTTGCTACAAAGTTCCCTTCCTCTTCCCTTTGTTTTTTTTTGGGGGGTTTCAAATCCTTGTACTTTGATGGGAACTACAAACTTATAACTGCTTCAAGGGTCCCCTTTTCCGTTCTTGTTTCTTTGTCGTTCTAATTTATTCAGTTCCTCGGGTATAGATGTTGCTGATTTTCCTTGAGTTACTATTTGGCTATTTGTGCGCGGCAGAGAAGAGTTAGTAGTCTATTAGTCTCTTGTGCGTCACAATTGTGCTCATTCACATTAGAAGCTCTAAATTACCGCCTTGATGAGGAAATGGCTGATCCCTTGTATTTACGATTGGGGAAGAGGTATTATATGTAATCAGAAGTGGTTATGTGTTAACTTAATGATAGTTGATCTTTTCATGTCTCTTGTTTTTATTCTCTTCCTCTCATGCTTGACTTGGTAGTATCAAGGTGCCTACAAGGTTCGATCACATTCTCCCTCACTCTACAATATTTTACCCCACTAGATCTCAGTCCCTAGTCGCATTTGTTTTAGATAGCAAGTCTGAATCATCCAAAGCCTCACTGCTGCTTGTAGGTTTCAAAAGGACTTATTGAAATATGGACCTCAAGAGTTGTTGATACCACTATTGCGGGTTCCTTTTCTATCCTTGTCTTCGAATCAAAATAAGCAGCGGTTTGACCCACAACTCGCATCTTTGCTTCACAAGAGAATTTGCTAATATATCTATCCATTCTTTTTGTGATGATTAGTGCTAATATGTCTATCTATTCTTTTTGTGATGATTCTCACTATCGAGAGGTTATGTTTTTGGATATGTGTTGTCAATTAGTACTTCTACAATTGAGGCCCCAAGGAAAATCAGCAAACGGAAGATTGAAAGAGCCGTAATTTTTGTCATGAATCATGCAAGACTCTCATTATCCAATTTGCAGGCTGGTTTTACTGGTATCGGGGCTGGTGCTACATATCACGGGCTTAGGCCTATTGTCGAGTTTATGACATTCAATTTTGCAATGCAGGAGCGGTTTATGAAGAAGTGAAATTATTTACGTTGAATATTGATTAATATGCTACTTTTACTGATACTCTGGATTGAGTTTGATGCTTTAATTGCAAATCGGTTGGACATTTAATCCTTCTCAAGTTACCATGGAACTTTTTGATCAATACCTCAATGTGAGCTCATTTTGGATTGCAGGCAATTGATCATATTATTAATTCTGCTGCAAAAACAAACTACATGTCTGCTGGCAATATAAACGTCCCTATTGTTTTTAGAGGACCAGATGGCGCTGCTGCAGGGGTAAAATTTGTTTCCCCTTACACAATTTCTTTAATGAATTGAACAAGTTGACTATTTCTCTCTCACAAACTACTTTGTCACTATATACTTCTCACAGTCCCTTGCATACAGAATATACTATTTTCTCCGTCTACCCTGTAACATGGAGTTACAGAAATGAACCTATTTAATTATTCACACTTCTGCCATATTCATCACTTGAGAATAACACATCATTCATTCCTTTCCATACATGAACAAGTCCTTCCAGCAAGGTTTTGAATTTGTCATGAGATTAAGGTTAGTTGATTCTATATTGTCTCTCTTTTTGTCCATAATTTGACGTTATTCACAATTCTAAAATTATATTTATCTTGCACGCTAATTTCTCTTTTTTCATGTCTACAGTCACATGATATCCCTCTCTATTCTACTGTTTGTTTCGGCAATCTCGTGGTTTCCATTAAACATCTGGTATCTTACTGTCTTTTCCCTTTTTAAGAAACCTTTCTCATACAATCCTTTTTTCCCCTGTAGATTGAGATTCTCAAAAAAACTGTTAACTATAGACGGTCTGATTGTGCAGCAAATTATTAACCTTATCCTCTCATTAATACAAAGGCTTACTTTCTTGTTATTCTAAAGCACGGATATGTTTTTTGGTTAACTTTTTTTTTTTTTGTTCATAGGAGATTAGCATTTTTTACTAACTTTCACTTCGAAAAACTTGCATTACCAAAAAAATAATGCCTACTTTTATTTGTCTTTCTGCTGTAAGGTTTTACTATATCATTTTCACAGATATTTTTTTTCCCCTTTTGCCATGTCCAAAAAAAAGTCCAAATCAATCTAGCCGGATGTGTTCAATGGAATCAGAAACTCCACTTGTTGGAAATGATGCAAAAAACAAAGGCTTATTGCCTGCATCGTGCTGACACACCAACTTGCTCAAGGTCCAGACTCACAATGGTCAGTTTTTCCTTCATAAAAACTTTCTTTTCAGCCAATAGCATTCGTATGTCAGCACCATTCTCACAATCTCTCATAAAAACGAAACTAATTCAGTTCAGTTGGTTTAAAATAGTTTTTACTCTCCAAATTCCTGTAGTTCATTGAACTCGATTGTTTTTCGAGCTGGTCAAAGCCAAACCTCCCAAATCAGCCATATGCGGTAGCATGTACCTATTACAAAATCAGAAAATGTAAAAAAATTACTTAAAAATATGTACTTAAATCATCCAATAGATGAACTATTAACAAGAAAAAAGAGGAAACAGCAAAATGATGAAACATATCAGCACTACAAGATCTGGAAGGATCCTTCTCCAAATCCCTTCCAATTTGTTCCTGTCTTTTCCTTTTGTAACAAATCTTTTTGATAAAATCCTTTTCTTTCTTGTCATTTCCTTTGCTGATAAAATCCTTTTTTATGCTAACTTAAAATTTCTGGTGTTTTCTTTAATTTCTCCGGACAACACAAATTTTCTGAATGATTTTTCTTTGTCGCTCTCTCGATGAAGGAATGGGAAACAGAGAGGTTCAACAAACAGTCACTCAAACCATAGAAAGCCAAAGCTGAACCTGACAAGTCTCAAAAGGTTTACCCTCTTTCCCTTTTTTCCTTTCCTCTTTTTTTTCCTTCCCCCCCTCCCTTTCTCAAGCTTATGTATGGCCAATTTAACTAGAGACCTTTGTTTCATGATTCATTCTCTGTGTTGTGCTATAAATATTTTATCTCTGTTTGTGTTCCCTTCCCGTATAGTGAATTCTGCACAAAAAAATAGTAAAGAAAACAAAACATTTGCATAATCTTAATACTTAGAATACTGTCACCTTAAACAAACTTATTTACCTTATGTATATTCTAATCACTCAACATATGTTGTCTAATTTTGATATGCACGCGAATTTCACCCTCTCAATTGACCAAAAAAAAAAAATTGCCAACACAGCTGATTACTAATAAGCCTGAGACACCAGAAATTCATCCATTTTGCCAACTAGACAGATAATTATACATATAAACGATGAGTATTTACTATCCATCGTCTACAGTGTTGTTCTTCAAACTTGTGACTATTAGGAGAAAACACGACTCAAGCAACTTTCTGCTTGTCATAACCAAACTCAGAAGTCTAAAAATGAAACTATTCTTGAATTTTTAATCATGGAGTACCTTCTTTGATATAAGCACTGCATATTCCTGTGCGACTGTGCTTATGGATCCACAATTTAACTGCCTGTTTATGTCATTGTAAATCCACTGTTGCTGATAAATTTTCTTTCAGATTGTTTTCCTTCCTCAGAAAACTGAAAAAAAAAAAAAGGGGTCCCCAACAATTCAAGTAAGTATTTTCGAGCTCTATTCACTCTTCAACTTTCAATTGCAAATTTAATCTCACCAAATAACATGTGCTATAAGTGACTTATCATGCCTCTTTATCAGCATTTCTTCCTTGAATAAACTCCGAAAGAAAGAATATTATAAAAAACTTTGTCCAAAATAAAGGATCTCTCCAGGCATATAGCGATCTCAATCTCCGGAAATTATTAACCTTAATCGTCATTCAATGAGATGATTACTTTCTTGTTGTTGAAAAAAAAAATATATTTCTGAATTGAGTTTATTTTTTTTCTTAACAACAGATTAACATTCTCCTAACTTCCACCAATTAGAGAAACCCTTTTTTAACCAAGAATTCACATCCTCTTTTATTGTCTTTCTACTGTAACTTTTTCATACATCAATTTGATCAATAATTTGTCTTTACTTTTGCTATCTGAAAATTAGTTGCACATGATTGTCACCGGATGCTTTCAATGGGGTCAAAAAGTCCAGTGGGTATGAATCAGGCAGAAATTGCCCGGTTCTTGGCTGCGTCATCCTCACATATCTTTTGGTCTCAGCTAAAGCTATAGATGAATATGCTGCCCTCGACTAACTGCTTGCAGGTCAAATGAACCACCAAACATACATCCAAGATTGAAAGCCATTCTCGAAAGAATGGTTAATAAGTATGTAAATTTCTTGAATACTACATTGGACTATAGATTTGCACTCTCTCATTATCTCAATTTTTCCCCTCCCTGTGGCCGTATAGCTGATGGAATATACCAACAAGCTCTTGGAATGGCCATAGAATGCCGAAGCTTCGATAAGCTTGAGCAAGTAGTTATCAGAAATGACAATATTCAAGCAACCCTATCCATGTGCTGATGCCTCTAAGAAATTTGTGAACTCTATAGAATATTAGGGTGAGGTAATTATGTCAGTCTGATTCATTCTTGTTAACCTTATTCCTAATTGTAGAGAACATTAACAATAGCATATCAGGTCCAAAAATTTGATAAATCCTAACCCTCCACTACTTTAGTGCAGGTCCAACATCTACTTGTTAGAGTATTCAAAAAAACTGACATCCCCTGATTATTTAAGCATATGCCACTTATTCCTTTAAATAATTACATATTAATTCTTGTGAGATATGTTCCACTCAACCTTCTTTTTCGCTTGTCTGCCTAATAAAATCTTTTTTAATGAATGTCACTATTTCTTCCCTCTCTTAATCATTTATCTAAAAAAATGAGACATGAAATTTGTAAGATAGAATTTTACCTTTCAAGCAATCAAATTATTTTCAATATACATATAATTGCCTCTCCAACTCAAACTGTAAACAACACTAAATTTTTCAATATTATCACACAGCACATTGGGCAACGACTGTGCCTTGCACAGCTGGCCAATTTCTAGTTAAATTGATAAGAACAAATACTACACTTAATCTTAACCTAAAGGCCCAGAAAGTCTTCCGCTTTTGCTTCTTGGGTTCGCCAAACTAAAGCCTCTCTTTAACAACCTCTCTCTCTTCTCAGCTAACCATTCCCATACTTTGAAAGATTCACATAATTTGATGCTTGTATTAGATCATAAAAATAATAATTCAGAACAGTTTCATGTAATAGCTTTGTAAAATATGGATTTCTTAATTGGCTGGCCCTTCTTTAAATTATTGGACACTGGATTCATTAACCTTACACAGGAGATTGCCTAGTCGAATAAATAAAATATGTATTATCATTTTTAAATTAATAACACCTGAACAAATAGAGAATCATACAGAATGCCATCCCTAATTTTCATTAGCATATCGAAGATGAAGATGATTAATTCATAAGGAATTTAATTCTACTTGGAAAAGTATTAACATAAGCAAAATGTTATCCCCAAAATTTACCAACATATCTAAAAATTATAGAACTCAATTTCAATCAGAATACGATCACATCATTCTCAATTGCAATTAATGTATCTTAAAAATTAATCTTGAGGTGTGACTATAAAATTGTCAACCAGAACAGTTACATTTGGAAATTACCAATACTAATCATATAGCCAATCATTTCATTTGATTAATTAAAATTACAAATGTCAATATCTGTGGTACATTAAACAATAAAAATTAAGATTATAAATATCAAAACCTGGACTACTTTAAATAATTGTCGACCACAAAATTGTCAATTTTGTATTATTTTTCAAAAATTAATAGGTGTTGAATAGATAAAAAAAATCATAGAAAATGGCATCTCTAATCATTGTTAGCATATTTAAAAACCATATATATGAATAGAAAGTGTGCAATTCAAAGATAATTAATTCACATAGATTTTAATTGTTCACTTCAAACTTATATAAGTCGTACATTTGCAAAAGCACAAACCAAATAAAATCTTATCTCCAATTTTTACCAGCATATTTGAAAATTTAATCCCGAGGTATGAACTATGAAATTGTTAATTATAAAATAATTCCAATAGTTATATCTTGAAATCATGAACACTTACTGTTTTATATCACAAAAATACAAAAATGAATTTTTTTCACACAATCAAGGCTTGCTTGGTGCTAAAAATTACAAACACTAATTAAGATAACAAATACAAATCATTTTATATCACAAAGAGCTTGAGAAAAAAAAAAAGCCTAAAATAAACCCAAGGAAGTCTAAGACCTCATGTGACAGGTGAAAACAAGGGCCAATCAAAGTAGGCCCGGGCCATAGAACAAGAAAGGATAAAATCTACCACCAAATTACCAATAAACCAGCACAGAAGGGCAAAATGGAAATAGAACGACAAAATTAGCTACACAGTGGCCGACAAAAGTAGAAGCCGAGCATTCCAGAATTAGGCCTTGGCAGCTGAAAAGACGATGGAGGACAAAATAAATTTCACAATTGCAAGATAATCGGTGAGATTCACTACTCCCAACCTCACGGCGCTTTATGTATTTTAAGATATTCACAAACAAATATTTACTCTTTTTTATTTTTTTTCCCAAACTTATGTAAGATAGAGGCTGAGCTCATATTGGGTTGAGCTCAATGGTGCCCAAACTCAGCCTGTTTAGTAATTAGGCCTCCATTAAGCCCAAATTCAACCTGACTTTTATGCAATGAAACCCTAACTCTAAACTTTTAGGGCAGAATGCATCGGGCTCAAACCAGCTTGGCCCTATTGATAGTCCGATTTGAAGGCACCCTCTTAATGGATTGGTCCATGAGAAGTTTAAATCACTTCTCATAATGCATTTTAATGCTACTTTGTAGTTTAAAATTGACATGTAATATGAGAATATAAAATGAAATTAAAGTTATTCATATCTTACCTAACTCCACCAAAGCATTATGGGCTGCCTTCTCGCAAATAGTTTTGACAGCTTCTTGTGCTATCAACAATACTCTAGCTGTAGACTCATTTGTCGCTTTTGCTGCTGCAGTCATTGCTGCCTTTGCTACCACACTTGGAGTTTGATAAACAAAATCATGCGTTAGCCAAAAACTAGTGCTGGCCATTTCCTAGTTAAAAAAAAAGAAAGGAAAGGAATGAAATAAATTGAAAGAATCTTAGTAGTAACTAACTGGCATTGCCAATCGATAATTTGATTATAGTTTTATCTTTAAGAATCTGAAAATTGGGATTTTCTAGAATTTGCACATAGTAGTGTACAATTTGGGCTTTCTCGATTACAATTTTTTAGATTAAAATATGTTAAGGTGCGCCAAACTTAGGCAATCGGTCTCTCCCCCATAAAAAAAAAAGTGAGTTTATATTGAGTGGGCAGATATCCTATTCTACATATATATAAAAACGCAAGCTTCCTTTCTTCACATTGAGCCACGTGGCAGCACCATTGGAGGGGTGGGGAACTATTCAGTGTTTCCCTTCCAAAAATAGCCCTCAAAAGGCTGTTGTTTGCTTTAGAGTTATGCCTTTCTGAAGGTCAATTCCGTCTTTGCATATCAGATGTCCTATTCTACCCTTCCCACAATGCCATGTGCTGCGGACAGTTAAAACTGTTGAGGGTTAGAACCATCATTTTATCTCTGTTTCTGCTGCTCCACCTCCTTGTTCCCCGATTCTTCTTCTCTGTTTGGTTTGAGTCTTTAGGGAGGGCAACTGCTCCGCTAAGCAGTCTTTGGTTTGAGTCTTTGGTTTTTATGCACACAACCATGGTTGACCAGTCAGCGGAGCAGTTGCCCTCCCTAAAGACTCAAAACCAAACTCGAGCTGAGAAGGTGGGCGGCAAAAGAAGACAAAATGGTTCAACCCTCAACAATTATAACTATTCGCAGCATCATGACATTGTGGGAAGGGTAGAATAGGACATCTGATATAGAAAGATGAAATTGACCTTCAGAAAACATGCAACAGCCTTTGACTTTTAGAAGGAAAACACTGAATAGTTCCCCACCCTCCCACCTCAACTCAAAAGAAAGGAAATATATAATGTGGATAGATATATGCCATATATAAACTCACTTTATGGGAGAGACCCTAACTAACACCTTAATATTTTAATCAAAATTGTATCGAGAAAAAATTACACTACTATGTGCAAATAGAATCCCAATTTTCAGATCATAAAGATAAACTATAATCAAATTATCGATTGGCAATCTATAGTTACTACTAAGGTTCTTTCAATTTATTTCATTCCTTTCCTTTTTTTTTTAACTGGGCAATGGTCAGCGCTAGTTTTTGGCTAACACGATTTTGTTTATCAAACTCCAGTGTGGTAGCAAAGGCAGCAACGGCAAAAGCGACAAATGAGTCTACAAGCTGAAAGAGTATTGATAGCACGAAACTGCAAAACTATTTGCGAGAAGGCTTGCCCATAATAACTTTGGTGAGTTAGGTAAGATATGAATAACTTTAATTTCATTTTATATTCTCATATTACATGTCAATTTTAAACTACAAAGCATTAAAATGCATTATGAAAGTGATTTAAACTGCTCATGGACAATCCATTAAGCAGGGTCCTTTCGAGATCAGACTATCAACAGGACCAAGCTGGTCTGAGCCGATGCATTCTGCCCTAAGTTTGAGTTAGATTTCATGCAGAAAAGTCAAGTTATTTGAGGCCTCAGAACCTAAACGGGCTGAGTTTGGGCACCATTGACCTCAACCTAATATGAGCTCAGCCTCTATCTTACATAAGTCTGGAAAAAAAATAAAAAAAGAGTAAATATTTGTTTGTGAGTATCTTAAAACATAAAGTGATTATGGGAATGAGTGAGGTTATCTTACGGTTGTGAAGTTTAATTTGTCTCCGTAGTCCTAAAGCGTACCAAAATTACGGAACTTCTTTGTACCCACTGTGTGATTTTGTCGTTCTTCCCATTTAGCCGCTTGCTTTATTAGTAATTTGGTGACTCCTTTCTTGATTGGCCCCTGTTTTGACCTTATTTTACAGGTTTATTTTGAGCTTTTTTTTTTCTCAAGCTCTTTGTGATATAAAATGATTTGTATTTGTTATCTGTTAGTGTTTGTAATTTTACCAGCAAGCAGTTAACTGATTGTGAAAACTTCATTTTGTATTTTTCAAATTTGTGATATAAAAAGCGTTAAGTGTTCATGATTCAAGATATAACTATTGGAATGAAATTCTTTAGGTAACAATTGCATAGTTCATACCTCGAGATTAAATTTTCAAATATGTTTGGTAAAATTGGAGATAAGACTTTATTTAGTTTTGCTTGCAAATGTAATGAATTATATAGTTTGAATGAACAATTAAAATCTATGTGAATTAATTATCTTTGAATTACACTTCTATTCATATATGGTTTTAAAATAACAATGATTAGAGATGCCATTTTCTATGATTTTTTATCTATTCAACACCTATTACGAAAATAATACAAAATTGACAATTTTGTGATGGTAATTATTTAAAGTGTCTAGGTTTTGATATTTATAATCTTAATTTTATTGTTTAATGTACCACAAATATTGACATTTGTAATTTTAATTAATCAAATGAAATGATATATGATTAGTATTGGTAATTTCAAATGTAGTTGTTACGGTTGACAATTTTATAGTCACGCCAGTTAATTTTAAGATACATTAATTGCAATTAATGGTGTGATCATATTCTGTGCAATTGAGTTCTATAATTTTTATGTTGGTAAATTTTGGGATAACATTTTGCTTATGTTTCCAAGTAGAATTAAATTCCTTATGAATTAATCACTTATCTTCGATATCTAATAAAGAGATGGCATTTGTATGATTCTCTATTTGTTATTATTTAAAATGATAATACATATTTTATTTATTCGATTAGGCAATCTCCTGTGTAAGGTTAATGAATCCAATGTCCAATAATTTAAAGAAGGGCTAGCCAATTAAGAAATCCATATTTTACAAAGCTATCACATGAAACTATTCTGAATTATTATTTTTATGATCTAATACAGGCCACGGGCTACCCACAGGCACTTCTCATCGTTGAGAGATGAGTAAGAGGTGCCGTAAGAGTGGAGGATGATCGGGAGGACGAGGAGGAGAAGGAAATTATTCTGGCTCTAAACATTGCCTTGATTTCAAGACTTGAGTCCACCGCATGGGTGACTTCCAGGATTTCAGGCTCTCTTGCACCCTCCACGGTCAGTGTTGGACTGTGAACTCAAAACTATTGTTAAAATGAAGTGACCTGCATTTGTGGAACTTGAAACTACCAAACTAAAGCAATGCAAACTATGAAGTTAGGTGGTCTGATGATTCTTATGCAGCCAAGTAACCTAATACAATTTTCAGATGTTTTCCTTTAGTATGAAGTGAACAGGAAGGTGCGTTTTTTTGCCATTTCTTTCATGCATGCAAGAAATGGCAAAAGTAAAATTATAAAAAAAAAAAAGAAATGGCAAAAGTAGTTTTATCTATCTATTCAAATGTCCTAGAAATTTTCTAAAAGTTCTAAAACCTCCATTGAGATTTATATAATATGATTTAGTTCCTTTAAAATGTCAATAAGTATCACTAATGTCCCCTCACATCATACATTTGGTAACAATGCTACCCTTATATAATTACAAATATTACTAAACTTCATGTAAATTAAGCATAATCAATCTGAATTAAAAAATAATAATAATCCAAAATTTAGCCCAAAAGAATTGAGTTGTTTTTTCTTGTGTTGATCTTGATTGCGATAATTTTATGTTAGCCGAACACAAGCCCAAGTTTGAATTCAATTGATTTTCACAAACTTGTCACTTGAGATCGAGTTGTTTTTCAAAAAATATATTCGTAAACACTACAAGGAATTTTTAAGAGAATTTTTGGAAAAATTTACTGTACCATTTTTTTTCTTTTTTTTTTTAAAAGCATGGTGGATATTTAATGATGAATGATGTTGCAAGTAGATCTTCAACTATTTGGATGGTTGATTATTTGTAAAAAATTATTTGCTACATCATCAACATATTGTTCAACTACCTTTTTATTTACATATATCATATCAAAAAATTACTATAGTATTTTCTTTAAAAAAATTATTCCAAATAATCTACTATTTGAACACATTATGGAAGGTCATACGTAGCTACTAGCTAGCTTAACCTGTTATATTAGCACAATAATTGTTCGTCCAAGAACAATTACGTAGAGAAATTAAAACTTATTAATCCACTTTTGTACTTGAGCAAACCCCTTGAAATTTGTTAATCTAAGCATCCGCATGGAATTACACATGCTCGTGTCAGAAGGTTTTAGTAAATTAATAACAGTGTCGAATCTACACTTATATACAGCCTTTTTGCTTTTCATTTAGTTTTAGGCCCCGCACTGTAGTCAGCAACCTTAATCGTATTCAATGGTTGTGTTTCATGCCATAACTTTTATGCAAATAGGGAAAAGATTTGAATGGTTTATGTTGGTCATTATACTTTTTTCACATTAAGTACCAAAATTAGATAAAAGTAGTACATCCAAAGCTAGTCTGTCTCTTTCGTATTTATTGAAGTTCCACACTTATATAAATACAGTTTTGTATTGCATATGCAGAAATGGGGGAGAAACTCAAATTTCTTGGAATTGAATTTCGTCCTTACCTTTTAGAACTATTTTAGTAGAGAATAAGGAAACAGACCCGATTCTGACCTGTCAACTATAACAATTTTTCCACTGGTTTTTGGATCAAATATTGCTGAATAAGCATTAGCTACGTGAGGTACCAAATTGGCTAGAACTTTTGTTGCATAATAGAAAGAAAGAAAAAGGGAAAAATAAAAGCTAAAAACTGAAAGGAAAGAGGTTTGTTGGACTAGACCGTGGTGATTTACCGTTGAACTAGAAAGCTGGTTACCATGCTTTAGTTCATACTAGGAGGAGGTAATTTTTAACCTCGTCCAAAAATGTCCAATTATTCAAATTCAGATGTTAAATATGAAAAGTTACATAAAGGTGCACCAAAATATTTGTGGTTATACTTTTGTGATATTAAGCAGTAAAAATAAGTAATAATTTGTTAAGGAAACACAAAACAATATGATGAACATGTTACTGAGGTCATTAAGATGCTCCTTGTATCTACACACGATGAAAATAGAATAAATAAAAAAAGATAGATGCAATCGAACCAATAGTTATGATTGTAAACTTCAGTTTGATTGAGTCATATAATCATGCATAAAAGAAATTAGAGGTGAGAAAATATAAGGAATTAGAGAAGAGAAAACAGAGCTAAATAATTTTTGTCGTACTGAGCAAGTAATAGATGCCACAAATACTGAATAAAGTTATTTATACAATACTGAACAAAGTTAATTCTTGTATAAATACTGAACAAAGTTGATATCAACATGAATTGATCTAATAATTGAATGAGCAGCACATTAGGAGTTTGATTCAGCATCCTAAAAAACTGCATTGCTTCTTATTTACTCCCTTTCAACATTCTCCTTTCAACGTTCTCTTTTCACAACGAGTCTTTCGTATACATATTTAAAAGTTGACAATAATTATTTTTGGACACTTATTTGCCAAAGAGATTAGATAAAGAAAAAAAGGAAAAAAAGAAATAAGATTGACTTTTTTTTTTTTTTTTGTAGCAATAGACTTTAAAAGCAGAAACCTGACCTCTGTAAAAAAAATTTGAAATCAATAAATCTAAACCCAAACATAAGATATAGGCACATCTAGATAAAAACTTCAGTATTACAAAATTAAAACACAACATAGGACAAGGCACGTCCTATGGAGCAAAGTCTCCTAGATGAAGATTTAAAATTGATGCAGAATTGAGAACAACCGTAATTCAAACTCTACCACTAAGTTACCTAGGACATAATACACGGAAGTGCTCAATTAATTCAAATACTATTAGGATGTGGCAGAAATGTTGCTTTTGAGTCCTCTAGTTGAATGTTGTGTCAGCAGCAAAAAAGTTTAACGGCTTGTATGGTACCCACTAAAAGTAACTGTTTCATGTCAAAGTAAATCACATCCATTCTCCAAATGTATAATACTATTCAAAAAATGTTATGCCAGTAGCATAAAGTTTAAAAATAGCTTGTATGATAGTACTAACTAAAAGTTACTGTTTCATGTCAAAGTAAATCATATCCATTCTCCAAGTGTGTAATATTACTCAAAATTTCAAGCTGACATTCACAAGTTCTACTTTGTTGTGTACTTGGGAAGCAATGGAGTAATTTATCTCAGAAACCTCAGTAACTGACCACAATCCAATCTATAGCTAATACTCCCTCAATTGCTGGTTGGTAATATTTGGTCTGCTGTAAAGGGTATGCTGCCACTACCATGCAGGCAGTGCTCTTGGGTAGTTTCAGAAACCTATCTATTCAAACATAGGTTATTTTGTAATTTCAGTGAAATTAAGTGGCAGAAGTAATTGGGACAACAACCATCCAGCCTAATAGAGCACGCCACGTCATCATCACAAGCTCAACCTGTGGCAATTGCATTCCCCCTTTTATATAGTAACCCGGCTGCTACAGTAACACGGCTCCGCTCTTTTATATAGTTATAAGATAAGATAAGATTAAGATGTTCATAAGATCTGCTCAACTAGAGATTGCTCAAGTTTAAGGCTCAAAAGGATGGAAATTAGTCAAAACACAAAGTTACAAGCCCGAGCTCAATATCATCAAATAAGTGAACCACAAAAATAACTCACCAGAATCTCAGTGATCTATTGCTCCAAATCTGGATTGTTGCACTATGATGATGTTACCAACCATTTTTTGAGGAAGTTTTGCTGAATCATCATTAGATTACTCGCTACAATAACGTACCCAATAAAAAAAAAACCAAAAAATGGGAAAGAAACAGAAACAGAAAACAAAAGGTACATGGTAAAAAAAAAAAAGTTTGTTACGAGAACTGAAATGATGAACTGGACCATGGTGCTTTACTGTTTAACTAACCAACTGATCACCATGCTTTAGACTACTCAGTAGAGATTGCTCAAGTTTTGGTTCTACAAAACTGAGTAGTCCAAACAAAATGTTAGAAAGCTAAGCTCACGAACATCAAGTCACTGAATCACAAAAGTGCATTCTCAGAATCTTTTCTAAGTGCTGAGCTGCATACTTAGCTAATGATTATCCCCCTTCTGGTTACAGTGCTTTCTATTTGTTCCTAAATAAAATGTCTTGCGGGCAATAACCAAAAGGAAGCGGTGAGGTTCGAAACCATGAGGAACTGATGATGGATCAATGAACATAAAAAGGAAGATCGGGTGACTCATAATGATATAGTGGAGAAAGATATTATTATGTCTAGTGATTTTGGCACACCCCAGGTGTGTACTTATTTCAAGGAAATACATGATTAATTTTTTTCATATTAAGTTACATATCATGGTAGACTAGGGCTGCAAACAAGCCAAGTCGAGCCGAGTTTTGGCCTTATCGAGCTCGGCTCGACTCATTTCTTATCAAACTCGAACTCGAGCTCGAACTCGACGAGTTGAAAAAATGAAGCTCGAGCTCGAGCTTGAGTTTAAATCGAGCCGAGCTCAAGCTCGAAAAAATAAATAAATAAATTCTTTATTTTTAAAAAAAATAAATAAAATAATTATTTTTCTTAATAAATAATAAAAATATTAGGAATATATATGTAATTTCACTATTAGAATAAAAATAAAAAAAATAATATATATATATATATATATATATATATAAATTCGAGTCTAGCTATCGAGCTTGAGAGAGTCGAGCTCGAACTCGACTCTAACATGGAAACGAACCGCTCAAGCTCGATTCGATCTCAATATTTTGAGCTTAAAGTCGAAATTAAAGTGTGGATGCATTTCGTCTTTTGCAACCCTATAGTAGACACATAGGGATGTGAGGGAGGTAGCGTGAGGAAATTATAATTTGATCCCAAAGGGATAACTTTTTGCTTATTGTAGGGATTTTTTTTAGAATATATTGGGACCGATTTGCTTTTCTAATGAAGGGCAGATTAAAATTTTCAAAAAGTGACGCTATGTCTTTACACCACATAATGCTGCTCACTTTTTATATATTATATAGATATTATATACTCATATACGAGCCGGACTTCAATTGGATCTAAGCCTAATATGACCCGCACTCCGCTCACATTTGATTTGGGCGGAATATTTAGGTCCAAATTCTATCCTTCCGAATTAAAGTTTCAACTCAATGGGCTTTATGGGTCAAATGAACCTTATTCAAGTTGGCCCGGCCCTATTGATAGTCCTAGGAAAAATTTGTAAACGATCAGTTACTCTTGGGTAGGCTGTCTCCAGAAAATTTTTGCATTAATCAAAAAATTCCTAGTAAGGATTAACTAGTTTTGCACTTTGCTTTGTAATGTTATTTTCTTCTTACTTTATCCCCTAAATCATTAGTCAACTCTAACCCTGTGCAACAGAAATGTAAAATGATATTTCTACCGTAGGTGTTAACTCTAATGAATTCCTTTAAGGTATTGCACATTTTGCACTTTACCCTTTAATATCATTTTTCTCTTAATTTGTCTATTTATCCCCAAAACCACTCAAGACAGATAATATTTAAAAATGTCAGTATTCCTGACATAATAATAAAAATTATTGTATATTCAAGGATTTAAGTCTTGTTAAATTTTATCTCCATAATTACATGTTTCTGGATAGCGGGAAATATTTCACTCATTTTATATGATAAGGAGAAAAAAATAAAAACTAATAGTGAAAAAGTAAACTATAAAGATATTATTAAAGGTCAATAAATTGGGTTTGTTTGGATTGATGATTAGTTGGAAATTTTTATAAAAAAAAGAATATTGCAGTAGTTTATGCAATTTGATGTTTGTAAAATAAAAAAGTGGTTGAAAACAATAAAAAGATGATTGAGAAACATGCCTATGACACAACAAAAAAATTTTTTAGAAAAATTTAGCAATCCAAACACTTTTCAATAGCATCTAATTATGCTATATTAAAAAAATGACCCTAAAAATTTTGAAACCCAAATCAATCATGTTTCTCTCATTTTAAAGTATCACCAGCAAAAAAAATATTGTATACTTCCATATAAAGAAAATATTAGCTATTAAAAGAAAAAAGAACCATATGTATATTTACAAAGAGAAACTGACAATATTCAAGCATTTTTAGTCTTTTAATAGCAATTTCACACATTAAATTTTTAATAACAATTTTTGTTAATTTTTTGATTACTACGTGAAATTAGCAATGGGATGAAATTTAATTAGGACCATATCTATAAATACATTATTTTTTCATTACTATGTTAAGGATATTGATTTTTTAGATATTATATGTCCTGGATGTTTTAAAATATTGGAATTGGCCAACAATTGTAGTGACAAATAGACAAATTGGCAAAAATGATGTTAGGGGATAAAGTGCAAAATAAGTCAGCAAAATTACTACATTTATCTATTAAGGGTATAAATGTCTTTTTGATATTACAATTACACAATGTTTGAGTCAATTAATGGACAATTTAGGGGGATAAACTGGAAAAAAAATAATGCTGGGAGGCAAAATATAAAAATAGATATGCCTTAGGGAAGTTTTTGTGATTAATCCAACATTTTATATGGGGGAAGTTAGGATGATTTGGGAGGGGGTTGATTTTTTTTTTTTTTTTTTTTTGGTGATAAAAAGCACATTTCATTAACAAATGCCTTGATTTATATATTTACTGTAATGGTAGGTTGAACATACATTTGAAATAACAGATCTGTAATTTAATAATTAAATAGATATAAAAAAGTTATGTTTGGAATAATAGATCTGCAATTTAATAATTAAACAAATATAAAAAATATAAGTTATGTTTGGATCGATGGATTTACATTTGGGGAAAAATTTGAGAAGCATGGATTTCAAATGACTCTTATATTGGATGAATTTAAAATTTCCAAAATTAGCCTATTCTATCTTATATGTGGATTTAAAATCTCATTTTTAAAATAAAATTTCCAAACCATGGAAAGGATTTGGATTGTGGGTTTAAAATCAAATTCACCCAAATCTACCTATCCAAACACAGCATAAGAAATTTTCAAATTTATTATCAATAAGATAAAACTCTAAACCTCGTGATTGGTGTCATGAGTCTGATGTTGTGCAAGTGAAAAAATGGTCTTTAATCGGACAATAGTACTTTTGATGGAGATATTGGAACAAAGTTCTCCCAAACGTATTCATCTGCTCATAAGGAGACACATAACTTGGATTGCTCTGGCCTTGGCAAGGAGATGAAGGACGACGAAAGTTTGGGTTTTTCTATTAAACTGAAAGCAATATAATTTTGTGCGCATATTTGAGAAATTTCAACCGTCACTAGGCAAGGAGTGAGGTTCAAATTCACTATATTAATTAAATTTCCCTTTTGGTTCTTGTATTCGAGGGTGTGACTGCCAACAGTTCGATACTTGAAGAAAAAGCTTATGAATTCCATATGGAGTGCAACAAAAAAAAAAAAAAAAGGCTCCAGACAAATTTAGATAATAGTAGCTCACTACAATCACTTAATAATAATGAGTACCAATTAAAAGACATCATTAGAAATAAATTAGACTATATTTGATCTGTATACAGACACACAAAGACACACACACACGTATGTGTGTGTGTGTGTGTGTATATGACTCATATTTGAATTCGGACACTAATTTGAACCCTTACTATAAAGGCGGAGTCCCAAGGCGATGATTTTTTAAAATTCTTTTGACACCCTTACTACCTACTATAGAAACCAAAAAAGGCAAAACAAAAAAACAAGAAAAAAAGAATATAGAGCTTGAATACCAATTATCTCCATAGTTTCATACTAATCTCATCAACAGTAAATAATTGCAAATTCCATTAAAAAAATAAATTAATTATGTCACGCTGCAAATATCACAACATCGATTTTGGCAAAAATAATTTCCATAAGGTATTTTTCTTTTACTTTTTTGTCAAGACATAAGGTATTATTCCGGTACCCACAATCGAGCCTGAGTTTGTGACTATCCTTGGCAAAGTAGAAAGATATAGCAGAATCGACGCTACACACATGCAAGAAACCTTACCTGACGAAACAATAAAGCCATCCATACATACACCAAGTGTATGTATAAAGCCACGAAAAGACAGAGTCCATCCTCCAGAATATATAGGACGGATGTGACAAACCAATATAGAGTTCTCTCATCAGGGGAAATTAAAATTAACATCGACATGGTAAGCATATGTAATATGATGTTTCAAAGATTTACGCATAAAATTTAAGAAGTGTATCTAGATATTACATATAAGTTTATCTCATTAAGCCATCTCAATATCGGATGCTGGCGGTGGCGGACGACGTCGGATGTATGCGAAACACAGCCAGAGATACATCACCACAGGAGGAGGGACGAAAATTGCTAGCATAACGATAAGCGATGGACTTTTTATGCCTGCAACAAAGTGAACGATGATCGCCACAATGGACAAGATGGGAAGTATGGATAGCAACAACGAAAGAACACAAATGTGATGGGTCATTGATGCGCGCTCTGAGGAGTCGCCAGCCATCGCTGCTGCTGATGGTGACTCAAAAGTTTTGATGTTTTGAACAAGGGTGGGGCTGGGAGTACCGGTTAATTTGCCAGCATCCCTTCTGCTTACATTTATACTTCTGTGCCTTCAATATTATTCTGAGTTGTTAATAAGGAAAAAAATAAATTAAAAGGGGGAAAAAATGCCAATGCATGATTTGTGAAAAAAAAGAAAAGGAAATATTATATGTTAAAGGAAACGTATGATTTCCGAGAGGAGGAGGGGGAAAAAAAAGGGAAGCATACGTTAAAAGGCGAATATGAAGATGCCTATTCAAAAGAATCAAAACCCTTGCCTTGCAGATTTTTCTCAAACTTCTCCAACTTCTGGTTTACTAATGCTGGGAAACTAAGAAGACGTTAAGAATTTAGGAAAAAATAATTTCCGTATATTCTAGTGTACTGAGATTGGTATATAATTGGACTGTATAGCTAGGTACAACTAAATCAAATCAAATTTAATCTAATCAGATCAAATATTTACATATATTAAACCAATCAAATCTTCAGATGTTCATCTAATCAAATAAAATATTTACGATCATGATATGATTAAATATGATGAGATATGCTCAGAATTAAGAATAAAAAATGGCTTTACATTGTACGTGTCAGGCACTTGATTTTAACCTTCTTTTCTGTAGGGAATTTCTTTCGTTTTTTCCCGTATTTTATGTTAAAATCTGCCATTAATATATTGGCAATTGATGTTTTTCCGCTATTTAGACTTTCTTTGGGATTTCCTCCAAAAGCAAAAAAGTTTGAGTAAGTCTGATCTCTTTTCTCAAAACAAAAATAAGCGAAAATGAGTATAATATTGTGACATTTAACTATGTGCTGTTTTAAACAAGTGTTATATCCAGCAATATTTTATCATATTTAATCAAGTCAAGGAAAAATGATATCTGATGTACAGGCCTTACGAAAGCAAAATTCCAAGGAAAAGAAATTGAGGGCGGTAACTATAAACCGAGATGATGATTAAGTAGTACAGATATTGCACCTTCTATTTTAGCATTTTTTTCGCAATATGGGGATGCTTGATAATCCTATTAATTACTTAAATTGATGAATTAAGTGCTTTTTATGTTTTGTTTGATAACAAAACTTCCTTACATCTGAATACACTACTAACTACTTTATTTCTATACAAAATTATAACTGAGAGTGCTATCACTTAATGTGCCAATATATTATATACAGTGTTTTCATGGAATTTTATAGAAATCTAGGAATATACTTGTCGTGTACTTAATTTGATGTGAGCATGGATGCCAACGTATGCTTACAAATTCATACTAAGTGCAAATGCCCCAAGTTGATTCATTCCAAGTTGCTTCATTCAGAAATTAGTCCTAAGGTGGTCAGAGAACTTGGGAAACGTTGGTCAAGCGCGCGGAGGAAGAAGCGTGAAGCTGTAACGCGGAGAAAGTGCAAAATGGTGCGATCAGCGGACCGATCCACGAACCAACGCCTCGCGGATTTCAGTCAGAAGCGAATTTTCATAATTTTGAGATCTGCGGACCGAACCGCGAACCATGCATCGCGTATCCATTCACGGATCCCAGTCGCGAATTTTTGTGATTTTTCCACTTTTTGCATATTTTCTTTAGTTTGTTGTTTTCATTGGTTCAATGTCCGAATTAGGGTAATTAAAATAATTAGTTTTAGTTATTTGGCAGTTTCCTAAAAATAAGGGTCCATGTTGGTCAAATCCATTAGTATTAGGTTTAGTTATTTTGAGTCCAAGTTGGACTAGGTTTTGAGTCTTTGTAAAGGCTATAAATAGCCATCTTCTCCAATGTTTTTTTGATAAGACAATTTTGATGAAATAAAATTGAGAGTTTTCTCTTTTCATGTTCCTTGGGTACGACCCTTGATACAAAGTAAATGAGTTCCTTTGTTCAAGTATTGGCTTATCAATTCAAGATCGCGTGAGTTGTGACGCCATTCTATCCAAATTCCTTGGTTCACTAATTCGCTAGATTGTGGGTTGAGATTCAATTCAAGGTTCGCATTCTCGAGGGTTAGAGGGGTCGTAGAATTTCCATCCTTTTGTATCCATAACCTGTTCAAAATAGATCATTCCGCTGCGTAGCAAATTCGTTTCTTCCAAAGCGGGGGCTTGGAGATTCAGGTTTGCATCATAATTCAATTGACATAACTGTTTATTTTAAAAGTCCTAGTTGTAGCTAGTTAAAATCTAAAGGACAATAATGATTGAAACTTGAAACATTAGGGACTAGAAATGTAATTCACAACTTTTGACAAACGTTGATTTGATGTTGGCCGCCGGTTGTGATGATTTTCTATTAGTTGTTCTAAATCTACTTAAAATCATAAATTTTGTGGACTAATTTTTTTTCTGCCTAAACATGGGGGATTGTATTAGCACATAGGCCAAATATTGGGGATTAAAATCACATTTCTCCTTTTTTTCCATGTGACAAGACTCTTTGTTTTGCATTTTTTTTATAAAAAAATTCCCTTTCTAGGTCTCCAGTTTTCTTCCACTGTTATGATTCACGCCTAGCATCATGGAGATGGGTTTCCGGTAAACAAATTAGTCAGCAAGTTGGGATTAAGAAACTATTTTTCAATTAGATATATGCTTAATTTATGAAAGCATAAAACTGGATCAACTGCTATTTAGGACATGTACACCATTAATATATTGCTTCAGCAATACATTAATTCATACATAGATTGTGCATTTTGATTTGTGATTCAAGCTCCAAAAAAATTCTAAAGAATTTATTAATTCTTCAACTGTGACAATCATATTAAGGATTATTAAGGGTTGATTAGTGTGAAGTGTGTTTCCACCTTTCCAAAAATTGGCAAATCGACAAAAACAATAAGGTATGAATAAAAACAATAAGTTATCAAAATACTTTATAATTTTACTTTGCTTTTATATATGATAAAATATTTTGATAGAAATACCCACCAAAAATGCACACCAAAATTTTTGATGTGCATTTTTATCAAAATATTTTATTATAAATAAAATCAAAGTAAAACCATAAAAAAAGATTTGAATGTGTTAATCTAGTTTTCAATATTATGTTAATTTTCTTGCCATAGCCTTTATGATTTCCATTGGAAAAGGAGCATTATACTAAAAATAAGTCAACATGTTCAAATTCTAATTTCCATATCATACCTTTAAAAATGTTAAACTAGTTGAAGAGCCAATGGAACTTAATTTATTTTAAACAAAAAAAAAATGAGATTAAAAGGTGATTGAAAAGATATTAAAAATTTTTGTTTCAAAATATTACATAGTTAGACGTTAACAATTTACTCTTATATGCTCATGAGGAGCTTTTGGTACTTGCACCTTATATATTGTAAAAATAAATTAAAAAATTTTTTTCTAAGAAAAAATCTACGATAACCTCTTAAAAAATATCTCAAAAGCACATCAAAAATCCAAAAATACTCAAAACAACACATTACCATTCTTACCACATCATCACTCCCTTCAACTTCCATCACTATTATCTTTGTCACACTTTTATCCTCTCTCATTCCCATCATATCTCCCCTTAGTAGTTCATTACTAATCCTTCCCTCTCCTCCCTTTTCCTATCTACCATTACTCTTACCTCCGCCATCATCCTTTGTCCCTTTTTCCCCTATCCTGCAAGTCTCCCTTTCCTATACCCCTCATTTTTCCTTTTGCTACCCCTACCATGCCAATCCCCAACCTTCTTAACTATGTTCCTCCTTTCCTGGCTGCTTTTCCTTAAACAAATTTGGAGAGAGAGAAAAGGAGATGGGAGAGAAGCATCAACGAATAATTAGCAGGATGGATAGAGTTGAAAAGGTGATGGGGAAAATGATTCACCACTATGTTGAGAAAAAGGGGAGTGTGGTAGTTTTTGAAAGAAATCTAAAAAACTTAAAAATGTCCAATCTATAAAATTTTTAAAACACAAAATCTACAGTAGAGATTTGAAAATATTCCAAAATACACCAATCTAAAGGGGGCCCTTATATTTAATGGTTATCTAACATAAATGAAGCAATAGCTACTCGTACCCTTATTAATCAAAACTTTTTATTGAAATATACCCCAAAGTTAACTTTTACTTTTATATACCAATAAGATTCTTTGGTTATGATATTTATAAAGTAATTGTGACTAGCATATTACTACACCTGATTCAAGAGTCCTAACTTCTCTAGTATTTGATTAAATTGTGAGTAAACATCTTGTCATTCTCATATTGTTGTAACTAAATTTAATTGATAAAATGGTAATGCAAAAAAAATAAAAACATATATTAATAATGGTGATAAATTGTAGGTGGAAGAAGTTTACTCCATCCTCAACCTCAAAATTCAAGAGCTAAATTTTGAATTAGAAAAAGATCGCATGACCTTAAATTTTTTTTTTTGTATTTTCGATGCATGCTTAACTTTAACAATCATAATATGAAATCAAAACAAAATAGCATAAATAAAATTGGTCTTTCAATTGTAAGTCAGTATTGTGTCCAAAAAAGCAAAAAAAAAAAAATCTCTAGTTTTTACATCCAAAAAGTTATATTACTATATTGCATATATGTCTATAAAGAAGGAAGAAAAAATAATTAATACACATTTCCACTCAGAATCCATTTGTTTTTTTCCCCTTTCAGGCTCTTCTTATAGTATGCTTATTTTTTTTACATGTGCAAGTGTCAAACCGAAAACCTCTCATTTGCACTCCCATCTCCTCCAGGAGGGTATGTCTGCTAATGTCAATAAATTATTGAACAAAAATTCTGGAATTTAGTCGTTAAAAAGTATGATACTTGAAAAGACTCATAAATTATGCCTAATCTCATGCAACCATTCATTTGATTTTATTCTATCACTTTTTCCTCATAGTGTAGATTGCATGATAATATAAAAGTAAAAGTCAAGTGTGCATTTGTTATTTTCTTATTTTTCATTGAAATACATATACATAAAAAAATGAGATTTGAAAACAAGAGAAGAGATGTGTATTTACTTATAGTAGAGATCTTGAGAGTAAAAAAAAAAAAAAAAATTCTTGGTACGTCCTAATATATAGGCAAAAATAAAAGTTTTGTTGTATTTTGATTACTTTATGATTCTTTATTTGAATTATTGGATAACTACCTTTTATTTTATACTTTGGGTAAACTATACATATTTTGTTCATGTGCCTAAATCGAAAAACTATAACATATTGTTTTTTATTCAAAATTTGTCTTTTTTAATTTGTTATTAAATTCTTTCAATTTGAATGATTGGACTGTTTCCGTTACTTTATTCATTTTTACTAAAGTTTCTAAATTTTGTAGGTTTTCATATTGTATTATGTTAGATAATGTTTACATATTTATGTCAGGTTTACCAAAAGAAGGATTGAAATATTAATGATGCTTCCTTCTTGAAATTGATTCTCCTTATAATTTTGATAATCTATTGTTCTAATTGTATTATTGCCAAAATTGAAGGATTTAAAATGTCATAATGGGGGTTCATAGATCCACTTCTGATTTCCATTCCTAAATATGGATCAATACTCATTCGAAATAATGTCTAAATCATTGGATCCATGTATGGTATATTAATTATGATCCATGGTGCCTTTTGGTATCATGCACTTAAAATAAATTCAATATTAAATGATGAAACAAGTGTTTCACCCTTAGATTATACTAATTTGAATTTTTGAAAATATTGATCGCTATTATCATTGTGAGATACGGTTTGAGTGAATACTTCTCTAAATAGACTGTAAAATGTTCCATTAATTGCATATAATATGGTGGGCTAATAATATTATCTGTCCCTAAATTGTCACCACTTGTACTTTACTCCCTCAAAATTATAAGTTTAACACTTTACTTCCTTATAATAGTAATTTTGACAAATTTCTCAAGTCAATTGAGAATAAATGAATTTATTTTAATAGTATTTAAATAAAAATTATTTTAGAACCCTTAATTTGCATTTATTAATTTAAATACTCTTATTCACTTCCAGGTAGTAAAATCTTATTTTTATTGCAGGCTAACTTGCGGTTGGGTCTTCTATGTTTCAAGTTAGGCCAGTTTTGAAAAGTAAGTTTGAACGTATTATCCTGAGTTTATGGCTTTCCAAAAGAGTCCTTTAGCAAGTTAGTTCTTTAGTTGATCCAATGAAATGGCCACTTAGAAAAGTTCATTTTCATTGTCACTATTTCGCATAAGGTTAACTTTTCTAAAAGGGCTAATTTTTTTTTTTTCAAAAACTTTAGAAACTTTTATTATTAAGCTGTAACTTTACATTGTTAAGGGTAAAGGCCCAAGAAGACTACAACCTAGTGCCACCAATCACTATAGGAAAGGACTAATCCTCTCCTCATCGCAACAGATGTTTAAAGTATAACTGCTAACCTATTACATAGATCATATTTGTGGTATTATTATGACAAAAAGAGCACATTTGAAACAGTTGTTCTAACATTTTAATGTCTTCCACTAGTGCTGCCACCTTTATATTGTTGAAAGTTCCTTGTTGGATCATATTCACCAGTCTTTTCTATTGATTAGCACCTTCACTCTAGTCCATCCTCTTTCTTTAGCTTTGATCAGTGCTAGCCTCATTGCTGTAGCTTCATTTTGTGCCTTTAGGCTAGAGCTTCTCTCCACTAATGCCCATTCTTCTTTGATTTGATTGTCTGCTGCTATAGCTTGAATTCCAATTCAAAATCTGTTTGTTGCTTTCTCGTTCTGCACTCCTATTTTTAGCTTTACCTCATCTTCTCTAGCTTCCCTTCCTTCCTCGGCCCTTATGTCTTCAACTGTTTCTTCTGTGCTCCTATTTCTGCCTTTGCATGTTGCATCTTCAAACTCCATCCATTCATTTGTGGCCTTATTTATGGTACTTAGCCTTTCATTTTCCTTGCCTTTGAGTTCCTGTCCTTCCAGATTTGTCATAACATATTGGCTGTTAATTCCAGGTGGTGTTGTCCTTGTATCCTATGTCTAGCTTGAACAGCTGCATTCCACATTTTTTGAAGTTATCTACTTGGTCCTCTATACCATCCCATTGTATTGGAGATATTTCCCACGTCAGCTTGGTTTTACTACATTTCAAGAGTGCATGTTCAGTTGTTTCGATGTCCACTCCACATCTTCTGCAGACTGGACATCCCTTCTAAAAGGGCTAATGCCAAGGGCTCTATTTTAGATGAGACAACTGCTAGGTTCGTTGAGATTTTAATCCCTCATCTACCTTCTACCTATATAGTAAAAGCACGGATGAAGTTGGCCAAATTGCATGGTTGGCTGCTGATGTGGTAGCTTCCCATTTGATAGATGGTGGTCGTCATTCATGTGAGAAGCACGTGCTGAAGCTGGAAGGAGCAAATGGCTTAGTTAACACTTAACACATACCTACTAAGTGCGAACGCATGTTGCAAATGGTGGTGCCAGATTGCTGATCTACCTATATAGTAAAAGCACGGATGAAGTTGGCCAAATTGCATGGTTGGCTGCTGATGTGGCAGCTTCCCATTTGATAGATGGTGGTCGTCATTCATGTGAGAAGCACGTGTTGAAGCCGGAAGGAGCAAATGGCTTAGTTAACACTTAACACCTACCTACTAAGTGCGAACGCATGTTGCAGATGGTGGTGCCAGATTGCTGATGTGTCGCGATGCCATTGGAGGCTCGGTGGTCATCCTCCTCAGCTGACTTGCACGTGCATGTGCCGAAAGGAGAATTTTGCTGTCTTATATTTCCCCTTTTTCTCCCCTTTCCCCGTATACACGCATTTAATTCGTGTGTACCTGCCACATCACCTTTGGTCAAATTTACGCGTGAAGTCTGCTGCTGCTGATGACGTTTCGCTTGCTAAATGGCTAGAATGTTGTCCTCCTGCATGTGGAACTCACGTGACTGGATATGAAAATTGGAGTTGGTTGTGCTGATGTGAACAACCGACAGATGCTTCCATGTAACCCATCAAAGAAATTAATACACTTTTATCTTTTCTTGTGCATGCGTTGGGCTCGAAGCATCAGAGATGTCTTTCTTCCCTCTCCTCCTTCGTCATTGTCATGTCTCTCTCTCACCTTATCTCTCTTGTTGCCCATCTTCCTCCTCCTCCGTCATCATTGGGAAAGCCCTTGTTCCTCCTATCTTCTTCATCTATTTTTTTCCCTGTCTTTTTTATTCTAAAATAGAACAATGACAACAAAAACGAGGTTCGGATTTTTATTTTCCTTTTTTTTTTCTTTGTAAATTGTAATATCTTCTTCTTTCTCGGAACTTCTCTATCCTTTTAGATCTTTCTTCTGGGGTTTACTGGTCTAATTTTAATATATTAATTTGTACTATCAGGTGCAAAAAGTTCAAAATTTCTTCCGACATTCCGAGGAGGATGAGGTTCTGTAAATTTTTCCCCTCGTCTTTCTTTAATGTAGCAAACCGAACGATGTCATTTACTGCCTCCACATTTTTTGCTACTGGAAATAACTGGGGTTGTAGTTTGAGGAAGTACCCAATTATAACAACCTTTCTTCGTTCTCTCTCATCTTTCTCAGTTTCACTTTCCTTTTCATTAAGAATTATCGCTGTATCTTCACTCTTCCATGGTTAAGAAGATCTCTCCCTACTTGCCTTATGTAATTTTTTCGTTTTAATCTCTTAAACCCAATGTCTACCTTTTTTTTCTTTGCCCTTTTTTGGCCAAGCAACTACAGATCTGTTCGAATTTTCCAAGCACCTATAGATTTGTTTGAATTTTTTCCTCAAATTTCTCTTCTTTTTTTAATTTTTTTCCAAATCCTCTCTCTATGGACCGAAGCTTTCAGGGGATCAACATTATCAAGAAAAATTATTGGTAGATTTTGCTTGCTTTAAAAGTTTTATTTCATTTTCTGCAATGGACTTACACTCACACTTTGCGTAGCAGTATCAGCCACCAAAAAGAAAACATGAAAGCGTTTTAGAGAGGAAGGGAAAAGAAGTCACACTTTTGCTTAGTGATCGGTGATTGTTAAGGTTATTTTTCTGCTCTATCGCATGTATTTCTTGGATGTGATTTTCTATTCCTTTTCCTTATAGTTGTATTCTTTAAATATCACTTATGCTTTTTTTTTGGGTTGTTTTTAATGATTATGATAGGTAAACAAAAAGAGAGAGATGGCCACGAGAGAAATTACTGAGAGTTTATTTTAGGACCGTATTGCTTTTTCTTGTTTGCACAGCGGAAGGTTTGGCGTGTTTTGATCTCTTCCACTATTTTGTTTAATTTGATTAAGATGTTTGATCTGCCACATATGAATTTCATAAATTTTCTTTTATGTAGATTTTCATTTCCCTCGCTTAAGTCTCTCTTGACCCCTTTTTTCTACATAGCGTGCTTCAAGTTGATAGCCAAAAGTTATATATACTTCGTCTACTTTTATGAGCCATAAAGGCAAGAAAGTGTGTACTAATGATTTGGTTCATGCTGCTGTACAAATGTCCATATGACTTTAAAGAGCTAATAAATTTTGAACAAAGATATGGTTGTGAAGTTAGTTTAGATAATGTATGCTCTGGTAAGGTCCATCAAACTGGAATCTGTAAAGAAAAATGGATTGTAGCAGTATAAAAGCGGTTAGTTCATAATATGTGTAGAACAATGGCATTTGTCTGATATTTTATCTTTAATATAGATGATATTCTATGGACACATTTGTAAGTATTGCACTTTGCTAAATCTTCTTCCTAATTGTTGCAAATTCAGTATCTTAAGTAGTTTCTTAGGTGTTCTAGATTGCAAAGTGCATTGAAGAGCACTGGACGCAATGGCCATACTGTTTTCTCAATCAATACATCCCAAACGACCTAAAATTTGATTTGAATTGTTTCTTGGTCACTCAAACTTTAAGTATGTCAATAATGTTCTGTTATTCAGTAGATTTTCTTGGGTTTTTATTTTTTATTATAAACTTATTTCTTTAGTTTTTTTTTCTTGTATTTGTAGTCTCCAAATATAGTTTAATGGTTAATTCACTTTACCAGTTGTTTTCCGTGATTATGAAGGATAAAGAAAGAGTTCGATTTCATGAACAAAAATTACAGTTTCTCTTTGTTTGCTTGGTGTGGTAATGTGTTAGTATTTTCAGTTTCTTTACATGTTGATAAGGTATTGCTTTTTACACCAATTTATTTTTTTTAACGTGGAATCATAAAAAGATGCAATGACTAATTTCCATGGAAATCCTATTTTCTTAAATTATTTGTTTTTTCTTTTGCCATTTGGGTGCATTTTTTATATGCTTTTTCATGTTACATATATCATATGGTTGAAGATCCAACAATTCTACAATCGATTCATGAAATCATTAAGTTTTTCAGTTAAAATATATATGATTTTTTTGCTTTTGGGCTGAAGGATGGTATTCCCTATTAGATAGTGTATTTTATAATTTCTAGCTCTTGAGTCATTCACTATTTGCATGTTGCTGATACTATTTTGGAATGACATATTCTATTTGGAAATGCCTACCATTTTCTGATTGAGCAAAATGTATTTCTAGGAACTTACCTCTTTTAATCTGTTTCTCAAATCTACAGAAGGAGTTTTGGTCTATTGTTTTATTTCATTTTGCTAAAAAATAAAAAAAAATAAAGTCAACTGCTCACCTTTTGTTTTCTTTTTCCTTATCCAATCTCTATCTCTCTTACTCATCAACCTTTGATTTTTTTTCTCTCTCTACACAGAAAAATTCCTTTTTTTACTGATATTTTTCTCTTTGTTGGGACATAATTACCTTGAAGATTTATCTTATCTTATTTATATTCTTTCCCCTGATCTCGCCGCTTTTTAGTTTTGAATTTTTCCTTTATTTTTACTGATTTTCTTTATTCTCTAATCAATTTCATGTTTGTTTCAGGGTGCAAATTTAAGGTTTGCATTTTTGTATCTGGCATCCACAGTCTCTACAGAACTTGCTGGGTCAGAAATCTCACATGATGTTTATTTTCTCATGGTTTTTTGACTATGATTAGTTTTTCTTATGGAGTTTTCGTGTAATTATCTCAGGTAAAGAAAGACAAGGAAGGTCACTGGAGGAGGAATTACAGTTAGTTTCTTTCCCTTTCTTTCTTTTTTTTTTCCTGGTTATTTGGCTGTGTTAATAT
Source organism: Gardenia jasminoides (assembly GCA_013103745.1). Lineage (NCBI taxonomy): Eukaryota > Viridiplantae > Streptophyta > Magnoliopsida > Gentianales > Rubiaceae > Gardenia > Gardenia jasminoides. The sequence goes on from CM023101.1 coordinate 4,663,797, forward strand.
GGTGTTTTTTCCTCTTTTCTTCCTTTAGCTATAATACAAGAAAATTCAACATTGTTCACACTGGTGTCAACTATTTATGTGCGACTACATTTGAAGCATCTACCATATTTTTCAGCACTTAAAAAATTGCCTCCAAACAATTTGCCATTGGTATGTGACTACATCTTTACTATGATTTTATCTCAGTTTTAAAACATGTTAAAATTACTATCCCTTGAAACTTGAAGGCCACTACCTAAAATCGTGTACTAAATGAGGTTAAATCAAGCATTTGAAGTGCTAATGTGAATAACCTGGTATCCCTTTGCTTGGCTTATTACTTGCCAGAACATAGAGTGAAAACAAATAACGACTTCAAGTCTAATAAGAGCAGAAAAAGGGCAATGTGAGCCATCTTTTTGTTTCTCAAGTAGTCCTATTTCCTTGCACAGTAACTAGGCTAAACTTTTTAACACCAAAGAAATTCTTTTCCGAAGAACCTTATAACGAAGCATGTGTTGTGAACACAATCAAGCTATATCCACACATCTGCAAGTTAGATTGCTTGATCACTGACAAGATATTGAATTAGTCCAACTGTATTGTATAGTCAATGCAACAATAGCGAACCATAATGGAAAGACATGTGTTGTCAATAAGGAAGGATCGTTTATCTGCTCAGAAGCAGTGGAATATTCAGCCCAAGTAAAATGCAATTGAAGCCTCTCATCAAGTACTAGACATAGCAATAAAATATTAGTTGGTCCTCAAATATGTATGATTGCTGAAAAACCCGCTGGAGATATAATTAAGAGTTCAGACATTAATGTTTATAGCAGTAACTCAAAGGTTGCAGTTAAGTCAATAGAAGGGTCCAGTGTAAATAAATACATATTCAAGAAATGCACTAATTGGAGTGATAACTCCTTTCAGAATGTAATAACATTTTTAGTGAAACTCTATAAATTACACAGGATAATTTTATTAGCAGCGAGAAAGAAAGAAAGGAAAAAATACAGAACAAATGGAGCAATTTTAAAATTTAATAGCATCAAGGAGATAGATTTACACTAACACTGAACAAGGTTCTGGCTATTAAAGCTAGAATCTTTGAAAAGTTGCTTTTGTATCACATGCTTGATAGTGTCAAACTTGGAAATAATCAATGGGCTGTGTTCTTTATGCTTGAAACAAAGCATGAGGATGCTTACTAGGCTGAACTCCTTAGGAAACTTTTTTCATTGTGTTAGTGTTGGCTTCAACCTAACTGTGAATGTCGTCAGTTTCATGCCATTAGACATTAAGATGCAATCTAATGACTACAAGCATTTACAGGTCTTGTGAAAAGGGGTATACTTTATCCAACTGTGCATTGTTGCACCAGCTGTTGATTTGTAGTTGTTCATACAAGTGATTTTTGCCTAAGTGGTGTTGCTATAATTATTGTAAAAAAAATTTTAATCCTTTTTCTACAGTACAATACAAGATATAGCTAAGTGAGACTTGTATATGACATTCAACCCCACCTCTCTTATTTGATAAACCATAGTTGCATGCAGAATAAATCATATAGGTTGTGAGATTATCGTCATACGTCTATCTTATAGAAGTGTAGAACCCTTGTAGTTTATCTCTAGAATGCTGTTAATATACATCTAACTTGGATTTTTAACATTTAATTCGCTGGCAGAGATAAGAGTGGTTTTGTTTACACATGAGTTGCATGTTTAGTGATTTGCTGTTAAGTTTTGTTCATTCAATGCTACCACATGCTATGTATTGATGGCCTTTTTTTTTCCCCCCTGGTGTAGATTGGGATTTGGTGGCTATGGGAGGTTTGTATTCTAAATTTTAGGCCAACTCATTAAGTTCAATATCAAGAAGCTGTGGGCCTTTCTGATTAACTGTCTCTTTTCCTCATGGTCTTTATGAATTTTGCTGGTCTGCTAATTACAGACTTGACCATAAAGAGTAGAAAGATGAATGGGTTCCCAGCCGTGTCGATGCCTTCACTAGGCATAGCATTCAGCCTCCAGATGTAGTTGTTTCTGCTGGTTTTGTCAACTTTGCATGTGCTGGTAGTACAATAAGTCACCCCTTTATTGGCTATTATCAATGCAACATGAAAATCTAAATTTTATGCTTGCCATTTTTTGAGCCTTGACGTGTTTTGCTGGTATGGCATCATACAGAAAATAACTTTTTAACTATGACCTAGCTCCTAGAATGTATATCCTTAAAAGTGAAAAGGTTCTGCTTAAGTTCTTTAAATAATTGGGATGGTTCTAGATAAAATATCAAGCCACTTATTTCAATCGGGGGCACAAGACCTCTATAAAATTGGAAAGTTTCTATAAAATATAAATCGGGTACTTATGGTAGTTGGTTTTGCAGGAGGACAGCTTTACATGTAAGGCAAAATAAAGAACACAGGAGATGACTGGATGTATCTTAACCTTCAATGGATTTAAAGTCGTGTTACATGTCCTGAACCTTTATCTTTACTTTTTTCTCAGTGTAGTTTTCTTCATTTGGTTAGGCGTACATACATATACAATCATTTTAGGTCATAAGTAGCATACATGAGTTACTCTTCATCAATTCTTGTCTCTCGTTGATGTTAGTTTGTTGCTTTCTACTATGGGAAATCTCCCAATTTTGCTAGGTGATGCATTTTTCTCCTTTTAAAAGTTGAAATGAACATATGAAAATGATTAAGATGTTAATAGAAAATAGAATTTAGCTGATTGCTTTAGTTCATTCTCATATTAAATTTTTTCATTTATACACTTGTATTGAAATTGTTAAATCTAACTTTGATATAGTATAACTTTGCCCTTAATTATTTCACATGAAGACCAACAGCTGGTTCTCATATCAACTATGTTCTGAAGCGGCTGGCATCTACGCTGTATGGATTCAGGTGGTATGCATCATTTTGTTGGTGCCGATCGCTCATATATAAGTTGGGGACATGCACAATCAAGGGAGTTGGGATATGGACCTGATGGGCAGAAGTATTGTTGACGTCTGGATAATCCTTTTTTATTTTTACCAGCTCACATGAAAGTACAACAGCAATGCAGAGAAGAAGCAAGATGCAATGTAGTCTTCGAAGATGTGAAATCAAGCTTTTGCGAGCCATAGTATCATCTATAAATCACTATATGTACTTGTTTAGTTATTTCCGTGGATCATTATTCGCTACTTTTGTGTAGTGGTGAAGATGGGGGAAAAAATAAACTTTCATTCCCTATCCTCTGATTTCTTTTACTTCACTGCCAAATGTAGATTGACTCACTTAGTATCAAGTCTTTCAAAAAGTTGCCCAAAAAAAGTTTTGCAAAAATTACCAATTAATGCCCAATAATTTGTCTTTTTGCTCTATTTTTATTGCACTGTATTCATAAACAAAACCATTCACTAATCGTGGTTGTCACTGGTTCAACCATTTCCTCGCCACATAATCGTAAAAGTTCCTAGAACTTTTGTCTTCCTTTTCATCCTTAGACACAATACATAAAAGTCTAAACAGAAACATTTGGGCATTTCTGGGCAAGTTGGAAATACACACCGCGCATCGCGCGGTATTCTCCTCCTAGTATATAATAAAAAGAGAGGAGTTGTTACTGTAGCAGTCCAATGCTTGTCACATGGCTCCCATTTCTTTTTGACAAGTGGCATATTCTTCTTTTAAGGAAGATGGTTTTCCCTTATTTTCTCTTTCCTACACAAACTTTAATATACTACAGCTTCTGCATTTTTTTACCTCCATTAGCTTCTAACCATTACACATTTCTCTTCTCTTTTTTTTTTTTTTGTCCTTCTTTTCATTTATCCTAATTTTTACTCTGCTATTTTCTCCGTTATCAATTGACGCTTCCCTTTTTTTTTTTTTAATTTTGTCTATGATCTTACTTTGCTATTTTCTCCGTTATCAATTGATGCTTCCTTTTGAAAACAAAAATTCTGTTTATGATTAACTAAATGAATATTTTTGTTGCAGGAGATCAAGGATGGATATTTCCTTTGAGAAGCATATGGAATAGACATCTGCTCCTCCATGTATTAATGATCATCTTCGTTATGTTCCTTCTCTTAATTCTGCTTTTTTTTCCCGCTTTTTTCCTTATTTTTTCCTTCTTTTCTAGTTTTGGCTTTGTTATTTTCACCATCCCTATTACCAACAAAAGGGTTTAACTTGAAGGATCCTAACAAAACTAAGAGACTTACTAGACTTCATCTACTTTCATGTTTGGCAATTCATGCCATCCAAATTTTGATTTTTATGTTTTGAAAGATTTTGGATCTAGACATTTGATGTTTGGTTGAATATTGAGGGTTAGCTATTTAACTTTTTATTGTTTTATATGTGGTAGATCTGTTGAAATCTAGAGTAATGAATTTAAGAAGTCGTATCAGGAGAATCATTTAGCTAACAAATCTATATTTGCTGTAAATTCAATTAACTTTGAGAATTTGTACTGTTTGATTAAAAAACTTTTATGCCTTTTTCTACTGCTGTTAAAAGCTTTTTTGCTCATCCTTAATTTAGGTGGTCATATCTTATCAAATTATCTGCCCACATGATAGCTTTGTCCTTTATCATTTGCCTTTCATTTTCGAAACATCATACAAAATAAGATGGACAAAATTGCATTTAACCTATTTAGTCTTATATTAATATAGATCTCTTTGTAGGTTTTTTTAAATTTTGGTGACAAATATGGAAAAGCTTGAATAGTAGTAATAGTGTGCCGGTGGTGAGGAGCAATAAAATAAGGCAAACTTGCTAACATATCTCATATTGTTAATTTTCTTTCTGAAATTTTGTAATGTATTCCTATTTGTATTTTTCATTGGAACATTGTATGTTTAGTAGTACTTTCCGATTTAGATTTTGAATGAGTTGTTGCTTCCTGACATCATCAATGCAGTTTATCATGCTATTGTTATATTTTGAAGTACAAACATGCAAAAGTCTATGTAATTGATAGAATCGATTTTACAAAATCTTCTTTTTCATGCTTTATCTTTTTAGTTAATTTGGAGCTTAGGACTGTTTTGTTTTTGTGCTAATGTTTTTAATTAGTAATCCTAAAAAGAAACACTATTAGATTGGATCTATATTTGTCATATTTTTTATTCTTACATTAGGCATAGATTACGATAAAAATGTAATTATATATATTTTAAACAACATTCTAGATGGCATAGCACAAGATAGGGCATGAGGACGTCCTATAAGGCAAAGTGTTTTGGATAAAGAGTTAAAATTGCTTTTCAAATTAAAGTGCGTCCACAACCTAAAGAATATTTTCTTCTATTCAAAAACAAAATAATGTTATTTTTGCACATTTAAACTTTAAATAAAGACACAAAATGATTAAGAATAATAAAGTGAAAATAATTAAACTTAAAAAATTAATAACCACTTTAAACAAACATAATGGTTATTTGTTAGGCAGCCAGAAGGACAAAGAAAGCCAAGTTTTTGCAACTGTACACACGAATCCTACAAACTGCACTTTTGAACCTCCTAACCACCATCCAACAAGCCCCTATGTTTGGGAGGGCCAAGGCTATGCCTTGCAGCACAGCCTGATTCCTCTAGTGGAAATAATAGAAGAAGATGAATTTCAGACAAAGTTATGAGAGAGAAAAAGAATAAGGACAAAAAGAATTTGTGGAATATTTTAATAGGTACAATCAATTCTTAGTAGAATTTGTGGAATATTTCTCTTGATCCTAACAAATCCCTCCCCTCGTAGAAAGCCTTGTCGTCTAGGCTAAAATTGAGGAAACTGAACATGCATAAACAACTAACCTTCCCCTGAAGTTTCGTCATGACTCAGGTGAAACCATTTGATTAGATACTAGAGAACAGGAGTAGAATTTCCAGAAATAACCCATCGTTTGAGAGCAAGCTTCAGGGTGCAGTGGACAAGAATCTTCAGTGCCAAAAAAATCTTGGAAAAATAGATAGATATACACTAACAAAAAAAAATCTTGGTTGAAAGTGTTTTGTGTGATTGAAACTAATATTGCGAGTTTCAATCAGAACATACCTATTACATGCACCCATATAAGAGCAAAAATATTGCAGTCGACAACATGTTTTCAATGATTTCTATCAAAAACACAGAATTACGGGCAAGGGAGAACCAGAGAACAAGGTAAGAATAATTACATACTATCACAATATGTAATCACAGATTCAAGAATAAGGAAGAGAAAGGCTGGCCCATTTGACATATTTAACTATATCAACAAGTACGGAGTTGCATGAAATGTTTCTAGAACAACCTAAACTCCCAGACAAATTACATAAATATAGAAGTGTCAAAATAGATGAACCGAATGGGTTTAGAGTTTAGACGAGTTATAATTGATTAATAGATATAATTGAATTAATCCATTTAGACCCAATTTATACATATTTAATAAATGGACACGACTATACCCATTTACCTATTTATACCCATCTGAAATTTCACATTTTTAAAAAAATTCACATATTGTTTGACAAAAAATAACGACATTTTAATGTGATTAGATTAATAAGAAATCCAAAAGTATCTCCTTAATGCACATCAAAAATTCAATTTGAATGTATAATCATTTTTTATTTGAGTATAAATGGATAAGTCAACCCAATCCACTGCCCACTAATTAAATGGTTATAATCGAGTTTCCTATTTAAAATTGTGAGGGTTCGGAAATTTTATTTTTATCAGAAAGTAAATGATAATGATAATAATAATAATATTATGTATTTTCACTTAAATATTAGTGAATTTATGCTTTGAATTATTATTTTCTAATTTAGATGATTTTTCGAGAATTATTTGCCGGTGTGTGGTTTCGGCCAGTTTAAGTGTCGAATGTTGTTTCGAAGCGTGAATAGTGACTTTAAGATGAACCTGAGCATATGTATACATATTATAGAGATAAATTTAAGGTTGGACAGTATAGGAATGAGATAAACCAGTGAAAATTAGAGTGTCGCGCGTCGACGCGACAAAAAGTGGTTGTTTGACCACTTTTCTCTAATTTAAGGAGGACTACACTTTTTGTCCCCTTAAAAGCCTTGTTTCTTGCTTCTTTGCTCCCTCATTTTTCAGCCACACTTGGGCTTAGAGAGAGAGAGAGACAGCCGAGCTTGGAGAGAGAGAAAGGAGAGAATTCCCAAGCTTTCTTCTTCTTCTTTTTCAACTTCATTCTCTTGCACCTTGAAGACACCATTTGAAGAGCTTCATCTTGCTTCCTTTTGCTTCTTGTTGCAGCCAAGTGAGAGAGAGAAAGGGGGAGAGAGCCGTGAGTGAGAGAGAGAATGGAAGAGAGAGAAAGCTTCATCTTGTTCTTCTTCTTGTCTTGAAGTTTTGTGGAGGAAAAACATGAAGGATCGAGCTAGATCTGGGCTTAGATTGGAGGATCTCAAGGTATGGAAGCTTAGCACATCATCTGTGGGTGGACCTTCATCAAATCTTCCTTGATCTTACTAGATCTGAAAAGATTTTGAGGTATAATCCTTAAAACTCTTAGTTTTAACTTTATTACCGGTAGATTTGTTAGATCTATGGGTTATTTTGCTAAGAATGCTTATGTATGAATCATTTGAGTTGGGCTCTTGAATTCCCAACATAGGTAGCGGACTTGAGGTGACTTTTAGGTAGCGGACTTGAGGACCTGATTATGGTTGTGTTTGTCGTGTATGAGATGAGTGCATTTTATAGTTAGAAAGTAGCTTTTATTGTTGAAAATTTCGAAGGAAAAGAGTGAGAGCTGGCCGAACCTCACTTGGAATGTTTTGATACTTGATTTCGAAATGTTACAATGTATCTTGGTGAGATTTTACCTAAATAAATATGTATTATGTTTATTTATGAGTACATGTTTGAATGGAGTGAAATCATGAATTTTTAATGGCGAAAAGTTGTGTTTTCACTAATTTTTGGATAAAGTATCATTTTGGATAAATTTGTTTCAAAACAGGGAGCAATTTTTGTCGTCTAGAACCTCGACTTCCCATATGAGTTTTTGACTGAATTTTGGTTCAAACCTAGCCTATATATGAAAGACTCAGTGTACAAAATTTGGCATTTTTCCCATAAGATTTCGTTGGCCAAATGGTGTCCACAAAGTTACTTTACAAACCTGAAAAAATAGCTTTCAGACAGCTTTATATCTTATTTTCAAATAACCGTAATTCCTTGCTCGGAAGTCGAAATCAAGCGACGTCAGTGGTGTTTGAAACTAGACTTCAAGAGCTTTCCAATGGTATAAAATTCATATGCTAGTTTATTTTCTACAAATCACAGAAATTTTGGGAAGTTGGCTGGTTTTTCAAACTGATAACACCGTGCTTTGACTACAACTGAATATTGCAACTTGATTTGACCTATATTGCAAAATGAACTTGAAAGCGAAGTTTTCTAGTGAATTGTAGTTCTCTGAGTCTAACTTCCATACCCATAAGCCTTGCTTAATTTCAATGAGTGTAATTTTAGATATGGCCCGAACAAGAAATCGTAGTAGTGAGGGTTTGGTGGTTCTAAGTAGTGAGTTAAGACTTTGAGTTTTAGATATTTTGGTTAGTATCTGATAGTTGAATTTTGGCTCAGGTGGTCAAGACTTTGTCGAGGGTGAACCAACTAACGAAGTGTAGCCTTCTTCCTTGCTTACTCGTTTAATTAAATCAAGGTGAGTGTTCCAACCTCTTTTAAATGAAAAATCTTACTATTGTTTGCAAATGAATATTTTGTTGAAATGAGTTACTGTTATTTCCAAGTAAAATGGTTTTCAACTGTGAGTGTTCCTTGTTGTTGGTTGTTCTTAAATGTTTCCATGATTTGATTGGTGTTTAATTGATCTTTAACTGTTAATCTCGATCGTTATAATTGAGTATTTGGATTGGTATTTTACTGATCTTGATCTGAAAGTATTTTATTACTAAATGTGTTCGATTGAGCTATTGCATTTTGTTTTAAATAAAACTTATTTCTCACTTCTATCGAGGCTTGAGGTAAAGAGGCTGACTGTCAAGGGTCCCTCGCTCACGAAGGAGAGTGTATACTTTATTGCACTCTCTTAAGGGGTTTGAAGGTTGAAATTGATTGTCAGTTGTCCCTCGCTTCCAAAAGTGTATGTTAGCTATTTATCAATGTTCGAATTACTTGTGCATGACTGTAGGCCATGTGTACTTTAACACATTGGCTGAACAAGGCCTTTCCTCCTTCGTTATCTACCTATTCGAGTCAGAAGTGGACTCGGTCGGGTAGGTTGGTAACTTAGGGTACTATACGGTATACTCGAGTATTACCACTAGGTGTTATAAGGAGGAGTAGAATGGTGATTGACCGACAAGACGGATTGCAACTGCTCTCGGAGGAAACTGTATCCTTTCAATACTTGAACTAAATGTTTATTGAATTATTGTTTATTGTATGTTGTTTGTTAAATTAAGTATTTATGGAATGATTGTTTAAAAATTCAAATGTTTTACAAAGTGACATTTAATTCAAAGGTCCATGAATTTCTTGTTTTTACTGGACATTCACTGAGCTTCTAGCTCACCCCAAAATGTTTTATTTTCCCCCACAGGGCTCGAGACGAAGGAAAGCATGAGTTGTAATCTTTCTTAGTGTAATTGGTTGGATTATTCCTTGTACCATTTGTAATCATGGAGTGTTAGACTTTTAATGTATTTGGGCCTTTAAGATGGAATGGTGGTTATATCTTAAGTTCATTGAATTGTAGTTTGAGAATTTGAGTTGTAAATTGAATTTAATAATGTTATTATTTGTGGTATGGATTGAAATGGTTAATTACGTTCACTTTCAAAGTGTCATTAGTCATTCGAGTGAGTGAGTCCTGACGAAAGTTAGGCAGGCGTCCCGCCGACACCCTGGGGTTCACTCTAGGGAGAAGTGGGGTCGTCAAAAAAATCATTCAAAGTGAATTGCATACCTAAGTTCACTTATTAACGAGCGGATTTGAACAAGTCAATACACCTAAATTATGATTGACGTCTCTACATAAATATACAAAATGTTTGTCAAAGAATACATATATCAATTCAGAAGATTTAGGAAGCAGGGCAGCTCGAGTCCACAGAACTTTAGTGCCCAAAACATCAAATAATAGAAAAGGGAAAGAGAAATAACCCCCACCCAAAAAGGGGGGAAAAACAAAGTTCTCAATCAAGGTGTGCATGCTACTCCAAGCTATCAATCAAGTTCTTAAAATCGAACACCAGCCAATCAGCCTTAGCAGCAACAGCACCTCGAAGCTGAACTCCAGCATAGCATATGAATAAGTCGGCACCTCCTGGTTTGCGAGCCTACAAGTAGAAAGAGAGAAAAAGCTTCTTATTCATTCAATTTAGATGCACAATTGGGCCAAAACTCAGAATGATATCAACAATGTATGAAAGCTTGAACAGGTTTTTAGGTAACTACTACAGCCAACTTGGAAGTAATTAAATCAATGTATGGAATCATTTCCTCCATGGATCTGCTAACTCTAAACTTTAAATCTTTTTGTTGCATTATTAATGTATGCAGACTTCAGATAAAGTCGGTTATCAGATTCTGAATATTAGACCATGTAAAACTCAACTTAACATGAAATAGAAACAGCTTTCATTGGGGATAAATTCTAGATTTTTTCACCCTTAGGGTGGTTGCATTTGGTACATGAAGTGGTCACCAAACTAGACAAGATTAACCTCATTTTTTTTTTTACCTCAAGATCAGTTGCACCATCTCCAATCATGACCAGCAATCTATATCCATTAGCCTGAAAACGTTATTAAGTATTTGGTCAATATTCTAAAAACCAATACACAACAAACAACTACTCAAAGTTCAACTCACCTTCCTTATCTGCTGAACTGCAGAAGCTTTTCCTCCACTCCTAGAAGTTGGCTCATTGGTATCAAACCCCAAAAACTCTCCAGAACTTCCAAAAAGAAGTTGATTGGCAAAAATGTGGTCAATAGGAATCCCAAGCACTGATGCAACAGGCTGTAAAACTGTAGCAGTAAGGATCTTGAACAGTTGCAAATGTTAAGTATGCTTCCATATGAAACACATGCAATTACCTTGAGGATTCAAAGCAAGGAACTATTTAAAACATGCAACATTGATGCAAGAAAGATTGATCAAATTTTGAAGCAGTGTAGAATAAAGATAAGGTTACTAAACCATAAGATTTTTGGCTAATATTTGAAGGATAACTTTTTTATACACTGTCAGTGTATAAGTTTTCATACACTAGCGGGTTTGGATTATGCCACATAATACAAATTTAAATTTGAAATTTAAATCATGCACATGTGGCATGCATCCAAAGCTGCTAGTGTAAAAAAAACACTACACTGACAGTGCATAAAAAGTTAATACATATTTGAACCCAATTCAAAGAATATTTTAATCAACATGACCAATGAGTACAGTATTTAATGGGCATCTTGACACATGGACAAATCAATCCAAGGATTCCTAGCCTCAATTGTCATTTGGATGTGAAGAAAAAGACCATATATCAGAATGCAAGCCACTCAAAGAGATATTAGTCTCAATTGTTATTTGGATGTGAATATATACATACATATATACATATAGATATATCAAAACACAAGCCACTCAAAGAGATAAGCATATACATTGATCATTTGGCGAAATCCTCCAGAGACCAGATAAATATCAGTGTTTCTAGCCTTCATCTTTTTGACTAATTCATCAATCCCAGGAGAAATTCTGCAAACCAAATAAATCAATGAACTCAAACATTTTCATTCCTTGAGGAAACATATAAGCTATGGCTTGAAAAACACTAAATGGTTTAGTTTTGAGTAAAGTTCCATGCTATATAACAACACATACTGCATATCTATACAAAGCAACACCAGATATAAATGCTCAAAAGATAGCAAAATATGATAAAACATTGTCCAAACAGAGTGGTGGCATAAAACTACTTGTTCTTAATTGTTTCACTTGACATAGGGTTTTGTGCAGAGTCACAAGAGCTCATCTTCAAGATGGCAAGAGTTCTGAAAGGCCTGGTATGCACATCCACACACTTGATCTCATCAAAGTGCAAATTTTGCACATCAAAGATATGTGTAACTCATAATCCTAATCCAAATTGAAACAGCTACAAGTTGCAACTTTACATGCTTGTAGCCAAGTCACAATCAAACTTTACCATATTAGTTGTCAAAATTGCACTGCAGAAATGGTAAAAACTATTTACTTGTACAAGATTGAGAGAAAAAGCAAAGCAAAGAATTTTTTCTGAAGAGTTATGTCTGTATTTCATTTCTTCACATGTGATGATGCCCAAACCATATAGAGTCTACATTGACCTATTAAAGGGAATAGATGATGCATATATGCCTCATTGCCAAAAGAACTAAAAAAAATTCTAGCATAAACAACTCACAGCTGAATACGGTTTCTTACCTTGGAGGTCTCTTTGAAAGGAAATCCTGGACTTGGGCCAGTGAGGGATTAAACAGAGACAATCTTGCAGCCAAGGCATCCTCAAAAGGAACAGAACCACTCATTGCCCTAGTAATGAGCGCATAATCAGATCAAACATTCAATTCTATGCACATCTAAACAATGTCTATTAAAGGCATATCACCTAGCAGTCCATTCTGCAACAGCATTTCCAGCTCCACAAAATTCCGCGAGTTCATCAATGCCCTCATCTAGGCATACTGTACTATCCACGTCAAAGCATGCAGCATCAGCAGTGCGCCACACCTCAAGGACCTCTTACAAATTTAAAGGATGCATCAATTAGATAATCGCCAATTGACACTCATCCATATCTTTGCTCTTACATTCTATTAAATCTAATTTATGCATCCTATATTATGCATTACATATAAGAGAAAATTTTTCTGAGACCTTAAAATTACCTTTTGACGGTAATGTGTTATTGAACTGGCCCTCTTTTGAAGCCTCCAATGGCTGAACTGAAGCATTGATTGAAGTGTATGATTTGATACTTCTCATTGTCTCAAATTTATTATCAAAACCAATTGTCTTTATCCTCAAAGGGAATGTAGGGAAAAAAACAGAGCTTTCTTGTGTAGAATAGGCACGAATTGGGTTCAATCGTGCAATAATCAATCCCTCCATCAAAGGTATCTGCTTGTAGCCAAAAAATAAAATCATGTTATATCATTTTCAATGCCAAAAATCCACACTGATAATCATAGATTTCATTGATAAGTTGCATTAAATTCAACTAAGCACAAGAATTTTTAGCACACAGTAAAGTGTAAGATTAAAAAACAGAAAGAAGGGAAGTGGATTAAATCCAAAATATAACAATACACCGCTTTAGAGAAGTGAATTCAATAATTAAGGAAACTCCATTTCCACATGAACTTATACAGACAGCTACAAGAATCACTATTATAAATTTCATATAGAAGGCATATGGATTATGGATATGGATTCAATCATTCAATGATCAAACAAAAATAACTAAAAATTCCCTTGACTGGTTCTTCTGCGAACCAAATCAGAAATTGCATCCAAAAACAATTTAATCAAATTTCTATCCTTTTACTCAAGATCTGAAACTAAACCAATACAAGCATCATATATGTAGCAAGCAGATAAGGAAAAGCAAAAAGAAAAAATGGAAAACAAAGGCCAACCCACTAAAGATTTGTTGAAACATTAATGAGTAAGGATACCAAAAGGGTTAGCACAGTTATACTGTGACCCTTTTCAGGGCATGAAAAAAAGGGTAATTAATGACTATAATTGGTTGGTCCAATGAGGAAAGCAAATTAAAGGGCACCCATGATATTTCAATCACTTAAATAGTAGTAATAGTTCAGTAAAGATCGATACTTAAAAGGATGACATTTTTGTAGGGACAAAGGGAAAGGACTGAGAAAGCCAACTGAAAGAGAAGGAAAGGGAGATGAAGAAATGAATGTTTAGCCAATCTCAGTTGCTAGCAGATGCTGCAACATGCTACTCCTCCATGTTATTTGCTCGTGAAATTCAGATAAATTTTTCAAGGAATTCAACTGGAAAAAAGAGTAGGTGCTCGGAATGTCTGGTAGAACTCTTTACTTTTCCTCCTTTTTTGAAATTAAACCTGAAGTCGAATCCCCAACACACCCCCAAAAAAAGAAACTTCAGAAAATGATTGAATGCATAGCCATGATCTAAGAGTTGTCAAAAGTTATATTTATATGCCTTCTGTATGAAAACTTGTAATATTGATTCTTGTAACCCTCTGTATAAGTTCACGTGGAAATGAAGTTTCCTTCATTATTGAATTCACTTCTCTACAGCCGTGTATTGCTACATTTTGGATATAATCCACATCCCTTTTTTCTATTTTTCTAATCTAACACTTTACTATATACTAATGGTTCTTGTACAATATGATAGCTGCAAGAGAACAATGCAATCCTGAAAAAGTATAAGATCTTGGGCACCCGCTCAAGTGAAGAGGCATATCAAGTATCAATGGGAAACTAAATTTCAGATGTTTTCACTCGAGTAAAAATGAGAAAATGTTTAGCCTAAAACTTCAAGTAATTTAATAGTCATGGATGTTTGCAGTTGAATCTGCAAAAATATTCTGGACCACTAATTCAACCATTTATTTATGGAATCAGTTATTAAATGTGAAACAAGGGAAGTGAGACAGGGTGGCGAAGAAAGAATGAAGTGGATATAACTATTATGATGGAAGGCTGAGGCAAGGGTAAAAAGCAGATGGTGTTGAAAATTGGCAAAAGGATCAGTTGACACTATATAATGCAGAATATTTGTGGTAATATCTTTCAAAGAGGTTTCACATGACTTGGTATTTATTTGGGAAGGTCTTACACACAAGGGTGCACCATAGCTGAGGAAACTTATTAGACGAAGCTAGGTTGAGTACAATCACATCTTGACCTTCTAGGTGAATATTATTTTCTCAAAATCATAATTTGACAGGCAGATGGTGGACTCATAAATCACTCCTCTCTGGGCATGGTTTTATATGATAAAAACCATTTTGATTAATTCTAGCTATTAGAAAATTTTCAGTCAACATGATATGCATCAATTGCTGCATCACAAGTATTCTTAGAGAACCTGTAACTTGATCACCTATAACAAGCCTCAAACTCAAAACTTCAACTACCAACCTGATATTCTAGCAAGGAAAATGGTGCAAGCAAATCAAGAAATTGAAAATGTCAAATAAAGATTTTCAGGAAATTTTTTCTGTCACCAAGTATGAACGCTGGCACATGCATTCTTCAGGTATCTTAAGTTACAGATTGAGAATTATTGACAAAACCTGTAGTTCAAACTATACCAACCCAGTAATGTTTCCAATACTGATGCACTAGACTCCACCTACCCTAATAAAACCAGATAAGTTGCTTAAAGTATTGAACTATTGATCAATATTAGAGCATGAACCTAAAAGGCCTTACCAGTCAAAACACATACAATCCACCTGCCATACTGTAACAGTATCAAAAACATTGCCAGGCAACTAATAACATTAGCTCAACCTTGCTTTGCAGCCATCTTCTTTACTTCTACTAATGCACATTATCTAAACAAATTTCTAGTTACACGATGTGGATAACTACATCCTCATGTCCAACATCTAGATTTGATTTGAGGAACACCAAAACTTTATCCAAATAGCTGAATTGCTTCTTGCTCAAGAAACAAAATTTTCTCACTAAACTCTAAATACTCTCACAAGGAAGTGCAAAAATTCAACTTTCAGTAAGAACTAACTTTGTAAGAACTTCCTTTTTTCGTTGACCTCCAGTTCTCCAGATATATAACATTGTTATTGGAGCATCTAAAGTGCATCCACAAAGGATATCTTCTAGTTTAAGATGGACCAAACTGACATCGAACTTCTACTTTGCCCGCATGATCTAAAATAAATTGATTTTTATGGTACCTGTTGCTTGTACAATCAATGCACGTACCACAGAGGTAAATTGAACAAATGGCAGGAACTTCAATGCTTCAATTCATATATTTCAGGAGAACCAAAATTTGATCATACATTCACTTCCTTTTTCCCCTTTTCTTTGACTCCTCTGAATCAAATGCAAGTGAAGACTCTTTAGACCATCATCTCTTCACATCGCACCCAAGAAACTCAAAAAAGAAAAAAGAAAGACTAGTCTATATCATTCAGAACTAGGTGTTATTACAGGAAATGAGCCAAAGCAACTAATTTGAGTCTTGAATATCTTGAACAAAGCTTTTGGCTCAGTGTCAAAGCTATTACTTTAAGACCAAATTCTAAGAAGCAACAAGGACAACCTGTAGTACAACAGCTGGAACAACATGAAGAGGCAGGTATTCGACTAACAGAATCAAAATACAACGCACAACCTGGTCTAGAACACATTGCACTATGGATAATGTATCATGACCCCATTTGTATAATTCCTTGTATTAAAACCAAAGCAGCCAATCTAGGAACACACATATCAAATTAAATCTATATATGTTCTATTTCTAAAATTGAATATCCTTGTCTAGAACAGTTAATATCAAATTCAGAGAACAACACTACCACTTTCACAGATAAAATGATGTTAGCTTGCGTTTTGCACAAGTGGAAACAGTAAAGATCAAAACTTTAGCCGGACGTGAACGAGTACAAATCAAAACGTCTCTTTCCAGCATTCTTAGATTGTTAAACTATATCCCACCATTTCAATAACTAAACAAAAACCAATAACATTACCGCGACTGGTTCTTCTGTAAACCCAGATGAGGAATTGCAGCCAAACACAAGCAAATGAAATCTCTAACCCTTTGTTCCAAGATCTGAAACCAAACCAATACAGAGATCACTAACATACCAAACAAATACAGAGATCAGTAACATACCAAACAGCAATAAGGCGATAAAATGAGAAAAAAGGGGAAGAAAAAAAAGACCAACCCACGAGAAAAGGTAGGACACCAAAAAGTTAGGCACGATTACACTCTACCCAATTTCAGGGTATGAATAAAAAAGCAAATATGACCCCAATGAGATACTCCGATGAGGAATCTGAATAAAAGGGTATCCCTGATTTTTCTATTGCAATGATATTAGTATTATTTTATGAGTGTCACTGTAGAGATATACTTGAAAACAGCAGGATTTTAGCAGAGGGTGAATAAAGGGGGAAGAGGGAAGGCGATGTGGGGTGGATTACTGAATTCTTGAATACGACAGTGGAGGGAGGGGAAACAGAGCCCACATACCAATGAAGACAAGGGATTGTGGGCTAGTGGTGGGTGAGTAGTCACCGCGCGACGCGCGGTGGATCAATGTGAGTATGCCCAGGCATGTGGTGGTTGTTGGGGTTGGTGAGTAGTCACCGCGCGACGCGCGGTGGATCAATGTGACTATGCCGCGCGACGCGCGGTGGATCAATGTGACTATGCCCAGGCTTGTTAAGTAATGTATCACTGTTATTTCATGAAAATAAAATATATAAGTGTTTTGATAATGATACTAAATGATCAAGCTTATAATATGGATAAAGAACTTGATTAGACAGAATTAAAAAAGGAAAGTTATGAGTTGATTGGAAAAAGAAATAAATGCAAAATTAGTACAAATGTATATAAGGTATGTAATTGATAATTGATTGAAATTTACTATAAATAATGAAGTGAAAAAATGGTAAGTTAATTGTTACCAAATAAAAGAATAGAATCTACAAAAATACTTTAATAAACACAACAATTTTTTACCACATGGCAAAAAGGTAGAACATGCACTTGGTAGAATATGGGAATAGCTAAATTAACAATCTACTTATTATATATATTAGTTTCTTTCCTATGCATTTGCATGAGCACTTTTTTTTTTGTATTCTATGATTTTTATTTTTTGATCAAAACTTATTATAAAAGAAATAAAATTCTATTTATGAATTATAATATACTAATTGTAAGACAAACATTAAAATTAAATATATTAAAAATAGTTAATCATAATAACTTAATAATTAATTTTAATCAAATATTATTTTTTAATTCAATTATGTTTACTCTAATTAATGGTGGCAAGTCGACATATTGAGTGAAGAAGATATATTTAGAAATAAGTGTAATTAAACATTTGATTCTTTCACAACCAAAAAGAATTTTAAAACCAACTAATGCTGAAATTAGTATATGCTCAAATTATTTAAAAATAAGAGTAGCAATTTGGGAGAACTTTTACAACCCCACGTTTATATGAATACTAGTTTGACTTAAATCAAATTTGAATGGCGAAAGTAAAGAAATTGCGTGATATAGAGTCATTAAAAACTGAAAATTGTCAAAAGTTTAGAATTACAAAGAAATAATCAAATATAAAATAGAGATAGAGTGAGCATAATCGAGGAAAATTAAGAAAAGAAAAGTCGTGCATTGATAAAAAATTGGAAAGATATAATCAATGTAAAAGCATACAAAGTAGGGAACTAATAGATTAAAATTCACTACAAATAAATAAATATAGAATGATAGGAAAAAATAAAAGTTTGTCCATATTTTAGTAATAGTAATAAATAATCAATGTAACTATATATAAAGTAGGGAATTAATAAATTAAATTTACTATAAATAAGTATAGAATAATAGGAAAAATAAAAGTTTTTCCAAATTTAGTAATGGTAATAAATTATCAATCTAATAATAAGACTAGAAAATGTGATTGTAGAGCATTAAAATAGGAAACTACAATAACAGCAACAAAGCCTTTATCCCATCATGTGGGGTCGGTTATATAAATCATATGACTCCATTGTGTTCTAATGTTTTTATTAAGATATTAAAATAGGAAAATATTGACAAAAAATAAATTAAGGCATAAATTATAAATATATATATATATATAATAGGTAATTAATAAAATTTTGAAATTTATGATAAATGAGGGAGTAAAAATGAATGTAATTTATTATTATTGAAAATAGATGAAGAATAAAGTCAATCAAGAAACATATGCAAACACATCTTTCACATGGCAAAAAAGATAAAATTTTCATTTAACAAAATACAACTAACATAGCAACTTACCAAAAGGAGAAGTGAATATATATATATATATATATATATATGTATGTATGTAGCAAATTAATCTATAACATAGCAACTAACATGTGTATGTATGTATGTATGTATATGTATATGAATCTTCTAAAGATGAAATTGTAGGGGAAAAAAATCAATGTGAGCATTAACGTGGCATATTTTTTTCAAATTTTAATAACAGCAATAAATAATCAAACCAATAATAGGAATAAAGAACGTGATTGAAGGTAATTAAAAAAGAAAGATATAAGTTGATTGATAAAAAAAAATAAAGAAAGTACAACTAATACAAATTTATGTAAGATAGATTATCAATAGATTTATTGAAACTGACTATAAATAAGAAACCATGCTATAAATGAGAAAGAAAAAAGGAAGGGAATTAATTATTACCAAAAAATAGAAAAAAAATACAAAATACAAAATACAAAAATATTACGGACATCCGCATGATGAAAAGGTAGATAGTCCACTTGACAGAAGGTTAGAATAGTCAACTTAGTAACCTACCAAAACTAGAACTAAATATTATACATGATATATGATATATGATTATATTGAATTGAGATGAAGATATATTTGAAATGACAGGGGCAAAAATTGGTTATAAATGTTAAATAATCAGAAATGATATAATGAAATATGAGGTGTAATTTTTAGCCTTGTCCAGAAATGCCCAATTATTCAAATTCAAATATTAATCATGAAAATTTATATAAAGGTGAATTAAACATTTGCAGTTATATTTTTGTTGTTTTATTAAAGAGTGAAAATAAGTAATTTGTAGGTGAATTAAAATAAGTTATATTTTTGTAGTATATTTGCAGTTATGTTTTTCTTGCCTCTTCTTTTTTTCTCCCTAGCACTTTAACGTTAAACGATTGAAGGATGGATACTAGACTGTCTTCATCTGTTTGGACATATTTTTCACAAAATAATTTTGAAAAATTTTATAGGTGATGTACAATTTTTTTTATAAGTGGATTATTTAATCAGGGCTCCAACTCCTCTCAAATGGAATAGGAAAAAGATAAATAAATAATTTTTTTAGTGGAAGCTCTTGGAACATAATTTAACTTCACACAACATTTGCTATTTAAGGCACACACTCAAGACTAAGGCCCCATTTGATAACCCAATTCAACACTTAAACTTAATTGGTTCAGATCTTAAAAATTCAGATGTGTTTGATAACTGAAAATAGGACATCTGAATTAATTAAGTAGTACTGAATTTTTTAGGCAAAACTTGCTCTCAAAAATAAGTGATGAGCTATTCACTTATCACTAGATGTAATATACATTCAAATATATTAGTTTTAGTACTAAACAATTCAATCACTTAATGGATTTAGATTTCAAATTTCAGATTTCAAATTTCAATTTTCAAACTTCAGTTTTATCAAACGCACTCTAAATTGTATAGCACCATTTGAATTGAAATAGCCTTTCCATAATAAGATATAAGAACATAAAACCGGTCAAAACTAGTAAATTAGCATGAACCATATGACTCGATTCAAACCAGATTATTTGTTTTAGTCTCATTTTAATACTCGTTTGATCTTTAACTTTTATTTCACATGAATGAGTACAGACTGCATCCTACATCTTAACTCTTAAGGGTTATGCATGTTTATTATTCTACAACTTGATGGCCTGATTTAAAATTATGCAAGAATAAAATGGAGAAAAATAAAAGCCACAAACTTAGCAACCTCTTGGAGTTCATTTGATGCCGGTTTGTTAAAGTTCGTGTTTTCCTGTTTTTGTTGGGTTCGTTTGGATTAGTTGTTTTTGGAATTATTTTTCAAAAATACTACTGTAGCATTTGGAATGTGAAAAACAATTACTGTAACTGTCTTTGGGTGTTTTTGGAAAAAATTTTGGGGGTGTTTTTAAGTTAAAAATTTATTTGGGGCATTTTTAAAATTAAAAATTTATTTGGGATAATTTTTTTGGATAATTAACCCACCGCCACCACCACCCACCACATAAATTTTAATTTTAAAATACCCAAATAAAATTTTAATTTAAAAAATACCCCAAAAAGTTACCTCAAATAAATTTTTAATTTAAAAAATGGCCCCAAATACCCCAAATAAATTTTTAATTTTAAAAATACCACAAAAAATTTTTAATTTTAAAAATGCCATAAAAATTACCCAAATAAATTTTTAATTTTAAAAATACTCCAAGTAAATTTTTAATTTAAAAATACCCCAAATAAATTTCTAATTTAGAAATGCCCTAAAAATTTACCTTAAATAAATTTTTAATTTTAAAAATGCCCCAAAAAATAACCCAAATAAATTTTTAATTTTAAAAATGCCCTAAAAAGTTATCCCAAATAAATTTTTAATTTTAAAAATGCCCTAAAATATACCCTTAAGATATTTTTTATTTTGAAAATACCCAAAAAATTACCCCAAATAAAATTTCAATTTTAAAAATACCCCAAAAATTACCACAAATAAATTTTTATTTTAAAAATGCCCCAAAAATTACCCCAAATAAATTTTATTTTTAAAAATGCCCCAAAAAATTACACTAAGTAATGTTTAATTTTAAAAATCACCCAAAAATTATCCCAAATAAATTTTTAATTTTAAAAATGCCCAAAAAATTACCCCAAATAAAATTTTAATTTGAAAAATACTCCTAAAAATTACCCCAAAAAAATTTTAATTTTAAAAATACAGCAAAAAATAATCCAAATAGATTTTTAATTTTAAAAATACCACAAAAAATTTTTAATTTTAAAAATGCCCTAAAAATTACCCCAAATAAATTTTTAATTTTAAAAATGTGCCACATAAATTTTTAATTTAAAAATACCCCAAATAAATTTCTAATTTAGAAATGCCCCAAAAATTTACCTTAAATAAATTTTTAATTTTAAAAGTGCCCCAAAAAATAACCCAAATAAATTTTAATTTTAAAAATGCCCTAAAATATACCCTGAAGATATTTTTTATTTTAAAAATGCCCTAAAATATACCCTGAAGATATTTTTTATTTTGAAAATACCCAAAAAATTACTCCAAATAAAATTTCAATTTTAAAAATACCCCAAAAATTGCCACAAATAAATTTTTATTTTAAAAATGCCCCAACAATTACCCCAAATAAATTTTATTCTTAAAAATACCCCAAAAAATTACACTAAGTAATGTTTAATTTTAAAAATCGCCCAAAAAGTATCCCAAATAAATTTTTAATTTTAAAAATGCCCAAAAAATTACCCCAAATAAAATTTAATTTGAAAAATACTCCTAAAAATTACCCCAAAAAAATTTTAATTTTGAAAATACCCCAAAAAATAATCCAAATAGATTTTTAATTTTAAAAATACCCTAAAAAATTACCCCAAATAAATTTTTAATTGTAAAAATGCCCTAAAAAATTACCCCAAATAAATTTTTAATTTTAGAAATGCCTCAAAAAACTATCTCAAATACATTTTTAATTTTAAAAATACCCTAAAAGATTAGTCCAAATAAATTTTTAATTTTAAAAATGCCCTAAAAAATAGTCCAAATAAATTTTCAATTTGGATGGGAGGGGGAGGGGAAGGGGTAGGGGTGTTGCAAGTAGGGGAGGGAGGAGGGAGTGGGGGAGAAAGAGAGAGGGAGAGGGAAGCTAGAGAGGGGGAGGGAGAGGGGGGGGAGGAGGTGGTGGTGGTGGGGGGGATAGGGTGAAAAAAGAAGGGATATATATATATATAAATATATTTTTTTTATGTATAAGTTGTTTTTGGTTATTTTATAAAAGGGAAATATTTGTATTTTCTTTTCTGTTGATCACACTCTCAGCATAATTTTAATCATATAGTTTTCATTTATTAGACTATACGATACAACAAATAGTGGAAGTGCAAATAATAGTAAAAAATAATATTTCCTTTATAAAAGTAGAACAAAATAACCATTCTGTTTATAACTACAAATAGAACGGGAACATGTTTTGTTAGCAAAATTGTTTAAAATGTTAAAAAAAAAAAAAAGATTTGTGTACATGTTGATGATTTTTTTTTATTTTTGTTTTGAATTTATGAAAGTCTTTGATTAATTCATAACACATACAAAATCATCCTAAGTGACAATAAAATATGTATTAGTGGTAAGTTATATCCAACAAATATCTGGATGAATGATTCAAGAAAATGTTACCCGACGGCCCCTTAGGTTCATAATTTGTCTCATCCTTTTTTTTTTTGCCCCCTTTCTCACATTTCTTTCCGTGGTCAATCAATTTCATCTTATGGTGTTATCTTGTGCTTGAAATGCTTAAAGATCTCTCTTTTATTTTCTTCAAAACCCTATTTGGGAGTGAAGTTTTTTGACTATTTATATAAAATTCTACTGTAACTTACTGTAAAAATTATAGAAAAAACTTTTGGTACTGAAGTTTTTTTGCGTGTTTTGAAGTGGTATATTAAAAACTTTGGGAGTTTTTAGAGGGTTCCTATAATTAATCTCGACAAGCATGTCTAACTTTTAATATTTAACTTTTTTCCTTTTTTGAGTATCCATTTTATTGTTAATAAATCTTAAGCAAATTGATTTCTTTCATGTAAATTAGCTTTGCTCTTGACTATGATCCATGTACATTATGGTGCCTGCATCAATTAACTAATATAACGTAGGGAAAATTCCAGCTATTCCTTCATTTGAGCTGATAAAGCTGAAGTTGCTATCTTTCTTCTCCCCTTCTGGTGTCAATGGCTTCAATTAGGACCTCTTTTTCTTGCATTAGTAAGGCCACCAAGCCTGACTCTTCCTAGATCCACTTGCGTGTAGTTTGCATGCATAACTTTGAACTTTAGAGTTCTATGGAATGCCAAATGAAAAGAAAGATTGGCTTTATGGATGTGCAAAGAGATTCAAGTTAAATAGCAAAGGAATCAGGTTATAAAAAGTTCATAATTTCATCATCGTGCACTTGTAAGATAAAAACATCTACAAGAAAGGGAACATTGATAGCATACCTGGGATTAGTAAAAGATTCATACAGCTAGTTCATGATCCATTATCATACGTTTATAACAAGAAAAACTTGGTTTTAGTCCGCCATAGGCTGCATTTCAGCTTGAAACAGAAGGCAATGAATGCTCCCATGCTCATTAAGAACCGAATTTAGCACAATGATCTTTACCCAATAAGGCTAACACCTTGATTCACACTGGATATCGAGCAAGAAGAAGATGATGATGATGAGAAATTTCCATCTTTATCTATGTTATTGAACACCATCATTGCCTCATCAAGTCCCATGGTTTGTCTTTTACTGGTTACATTGTTTCCTCTTAGTAGCTTTTTGGCCCTCTCCAACAGCAAACTAGTATCTGATAAATCAGGGCTAGAACTTCAGCTGAAAAGAAGTAAAAGAAATCCAAAACAAAACATATAGATGAACCACAAGGGAAAAGACAAACAAAAAACTTCAGAAGAGAAAAAGACTTAGTTTCACTTGGTGAAGGTGAGGAAAAATATGTTGGGTGAATTCTAGCTTTGTCTGCCTCAAATGCCTTAGTGACCTCCTCCTTAATTGCCATGATTCTCATTTCATTCAATCTTACTACATCATTATCCAGAAACCTGCCAATTACTTCACAACAACTGGGGTAAAATTGGCGACCCTTCTCCACTGCCATCAAATATGCAACACGAAAGTCATAAGAACTTATCATAAAGGGGATAGCAGGAAAAAAGATGTTGCTTCAACCTTTTTCCTAGTGTTTAATTGGATCTAAGGTTTCCAACCACCCTCTTACTGTCAACTTTGACTTTATGAAGTGCATTGCACTTTACTGAGTACAAGTTTTGCTTTGTCTTTGGCTCTGCCAGCAAAATCTTGTCTCAAACATCTTCACATTACTTTAAGATTGGCATCTAGTTAACAGACACCGGCATTTCAAATATGCCACCAATCATCAGGACGTTTTCCATACATTCCAAAATTAGAGGAAAAAGATTACATCTATAACATTGCAAGATGAAAGGCAAGAATGCAATAAAACTGTAGATTTCTGAACCATGATCGGTGAATAATGATTTTCACGTAAATTTGAGGTTTTCCATCTAATAGTCGTCCCTAGGACCCATGATCAGTTTCCGATGAATATAAAGACCAACAACTTATTTTTCCAATATTTTGAAGAGAACTTAAGGACTTCACTACCTGCATGTTGCAAGGCCTGTAACCGAGCTTGAAGTTGCTTTTCTTGCTCAAATGGACTTTGATTCAAGTCGACCATTTTCAAGTTTCTGCACCAGGTGCTGGATGCTGAAAAGGTATGAAACTCTGAGGATGAATCTGTATCTGCTAGCTCCATTGCCAGCTTGACTTCAGAGGGAAGTAATGCTCGTACAACAGAAACTGCAAATTAAATCAAAGAAAACGTAGCTGGGAACAACACTTACCTGAATTACAGTATTTAGAAGAAGCTATTTAGCACAAAATGGGAATCCAACACATCATTTGGGAAGCTAAGTTGCACCAGTGCAAATATTTGGACTTTAAATAGCTGTCAATTAAGTACTTTAGTAAGTGAGTGAGCCTTTGTCATCCACTGCCATTCTGAATGTTGTATAATGTGAAGCAGAAACATAATAGAAAGGATCTTTCAATAAAGAAAGGAGTTTTCAATAAAGAAAGGAGTTGCAAAGCCTGTTCAATTTTACTTCAAAATGCACTTCTACTCCTCAAAATTCTCAATAATCACTTATCCTTTTACCTAATACTTCTGGGCAAAATAAGTTTCACCAGAAATAATCTCAATATCTCTCAAGTAGGGCCCTGGAGATGTGCTCTCATTCATTTCCTCATTCTTCAGGAAAGAACACCAGAAAGTTCACCAGAAATTCCAGTAGGCACTCAGGACTTCGGCTCAATATCTAATTAAGGCTTGAAGTGTATTTTCCATTCCACCAAAAAAGTCAAAAAGTCAGAATTACCTACCTGTGGACACTACTTAAACTGAATTTTCTGACTATTATTCCATGTTACCACTTTGATTGTTGTGGTACTCATAATTGCTGCTATGCAAACTCAAGAGCACGTGTATTGATGCACAACAGCTTTAAGATGAAGAAAACAAACTTCAAATGTAATCAGATGGATCCAAATAATTTCACTTAAGAAGCTTTGAAGTTCTTGAAGATGAAAGATTGTCTCAGCTTGAGGTCACTAATCTTGTTAACTGACTCATGGACTCTGTGTTAAAACTTCTTTAATAGGTGGAAATTTTACCTCTATTTTCGAGAAGCGGCAGCCTCATAATTAAATCATCTGCCTCCATAATTGACGAGATAGAGATATCACCTTCAAAAGCCTTCATAATCTCATCTTTAAGTTCCATGTATCGCATCTTCTTTGTACTCTGCTCCTTCAGTGGACCATTCTCCAAGAGCAGAGTTTCTTGCATGTCATCCTCCAGGAACTGATCCAGAACTTCTAAGCAATTGGGGAAAAAGCGCCTGCCAGTCTCCACTGTTATGACAAAAAATACTGCAACATCAGATATACGTATATATATATAGAGAGAGATGGTACTTGTAATGCTTCATGAACCAAAGGGAAACTGACTTTCACCTGGAACCTTTAAATCTAATCTTTTCAAATTTCAACAAAGTAGATACTGGCTGGTAATTTTAGGGTTAGCCTTCCAACGATCATAAGAATCTTAGTGAATACGGGAAATAGCTTTTGATTTCTTCACTTTACTTCACTGCAATATTGGACTATTGTAAACTGACAAAGTGAAAGATATCATTCTCTTCGAAAAATTCATTTCTAGTTTATTAAAGTTAATATCTGCAAAACTTTAGGCAACTTTTTTCCTTTTGTGACACTGACATATGTAAGACTTCAGACAACCATAGAGGAATGCAGCAATTGCAATTCCTATGTGAAATCAGCCAGTGGCATTCAGTCTGCTAAATCAGCTATAAAGCAGTTAGTGGCCTCTAGTCTTAAAATGCCATGGTTCTTTTTGTCCGGGGGGAGGAGCATCACTTGCGGTTTTAATTTATGCTTTGGCTTGCTTGCATAAAAAGGATAATTATGAAGGACAGGTTATGCTTGTGGGGTATGCATATAAATCCTGTATGTGAGTTTTGTTGTGCTGCTGATGAAACTGTTGCTCATATTTTATTCGTATGCCATTACTCTGCATTGATTTGGGAGGCTGTCCAGAGTTTCATGTGTTAAGGCAGGCTATTGAGTGGGATTGCAAGCTCCTATGAATGAGCAAACATGGATTTCGAGATTCATTTGTGGCTTCAGTCTGCAGACTAGCTTTTGCAGCAACTGCTTATTATGTATGGTACAGCAGGAATAGGAAGGTTTTCGAGCAAGTCTTGTACCCTCCTACTTTGGTTATTCAGCAGATTCTTAAAGATCTACGTGGCATTATTGCAGGGTAAAAATAGTTGGAAAGAAACCAAGAAAATGCTCAGCTCTCTATTGAGTTAGGAATTCCATTTGCTGTTTTTAAGTCTTGATACTCTTATACTGATAGGTATATATTTGTAGAGAGTTATAGTTACTTTGCTTTAATCTTACTGATTTGAATTCTCTTTCTTTTGGTGTACCAGTCAAAGGGGTATGCTCCTTTCTTGTGGTGTACTTGCTCTTACTGATAGGTATATATTTGTATAGAGTTAGTTACTTTGCTTTAGTCTCACTGATTTGAATTCCCTTTCTTTTGGCATACTCTCTCTTACTTATTAATGAGAAGTTCAGAAAGCTTACAGAAAAAAGTCCTATGTGAAATGCCAGTTCTTTTTGCTTTTTTCGTATACTCTATTGTATATTTCAAGATTATCAGGGGGCACAAAGTATATTCATCAGTGAAGAAAATGCTCAACAAAGATAATTTCAGAAGCTAGGAGACCAACTGACCAAACTTGGACCTTTATTAATTACTCATTCAATGCACGACTAAATCCTTTCTACTTTTGTTGATGACAGTGGCAACCCCCAAAATTGAAGTCAATTAGATTTCAAAGTTCCAACAGTACTTGAGATTGTAAGTACCTGTTTTCTGCAAGGCCTGTAGCCGCAACTGAAGTCGTTTTACTTGCTCATATGGTATCTCATTTAAATCAACCTCTCTCAGATTGCCACATGAGGCTTTAGATGCTGCAAGGCCAGCAAACTCTGAGGTCGAATGCGCATTTGCTATTTCCATTGCTAGTCTAGCTTCTCGTGGAAATAGTACTCGTGCAAGGGCCACTGCCACAGAAAAATCCCACTATGAGCATACATTCAAATTCTGGAAGTTAGAAAATGTTAAAGAAATGAAACATTAACTGGGATCTAACTAGGACCCTTTCATCTCAGATGATTCTATTGGATATCAGTAAGCAACAAACGCAGAAATAAAAACAAAACTAAAATGATTCTATCGGATATCAATAAACAACAAATGCAGAAGTAAAAACAAAACTATCAATTTGGGAAGCCTGTCACTGAAACATCCTGTTAGAGCTAAAGGACTAACTTTAAGAAAAGAGATTTTCTGCTGCTCATCAAGGTTAAAGTTCTTTGCATGGGAAAGTAGTAGCTGGATCATCAGACTTTTCTTCACAAACTGATAATATAAAGAAAAGTAAAACTCATCTCTCTATAAAGAAGCAAGAGTATATTTTTGTTACTTCAGGAGGAGCACATACATCCTGTCTTCTCTCACTTATGAACAGACATTTTCCCTCCTTTTAGATACAATCTGAAGCAGTTTTTCTAACAGACAATCAGAACACAAATACCTCTCTTGGTACTTAAATGTTAAATAACCTCTCAAGGTATTAGTCTTGTAAAGCTCGTACGTGTTCTGAGTGCAGAATAGTCAAAATCAACGGAAAATTGCATCATCTCCTTTAATTTGTTTCCAAAAAACATGACACAGAACCTGGGCCAAAATGTTTCTAAAATGTGAAGAGAACATTTGATGACAAGTTAGGAAGAACAAACCACATCTCAAGAAAGCCCCTCAAAATATGTCTGATTCATTCTCACTTTTTCAGGAAAGAACAGCAGAAAGTTTACCAGATATTTCTCTGGACACCTGGGCCTCTTGCTCAACATTTAGTTGAGGCTTGAAGTGTGTTCATAAATGAATCTTTTATTTAATTATCATTTCCATTGCACCAGGAAACTGAATATATTGGACCCAACAAATAGCTGTGGATGCTAGTGAAATTGAATATTCTGACTCTCATATCATATTACCAGCCTGAAGGTTTGTTGTTCATAATTGCTGATACAATGTCCAGAGCACAGGCATTGATGCACAACAGCCTTAAGATGAAAACAATCTTCAAATGCAATCACATAGATGCACATTCAAGAAACTTTCTTTTCAAGTTTTTAAGGATGGTCTCAGCTTGATGTCACTTATTTTTGTTAACTAAGTGATGCGCTGTATGTTCTTCAGTAAGTGGAAATGTTACCTCTATTTTCGAGGAGCAGCAGCCTCACAACCAAATCATCTGCCACCATCATTGATGACATAGACATATTACCAGCCAGTGGATTTCTAAGCCTTTCTCTCTCCAAGACATCAATGCATAATCTGTCTTTATTAGTCCCCTGTCCCCGCTTTGTTGATTCATTGTAATCCTTAGGCCTAGTCAACCTCCTGCAAATAGTAATCGATGTTTGTCCATGAACTGTAGAATCTGAGACACATGCTCCCTTGCTCAGTAGACCCACAATTACTGATGGATCCTTGCGCCTAGCTGCTACATGAAGTACAGTGTATCCTCGAGAATTCATAAGATTGAGATTAGCATTACCCAGACTGAGCACCTCGGTGACAACCTTAGGGTTGCAATAGGCAGCAGCATAATGAAGAGCACAAGCATCATCCAAGGTGATATCAGATTCATCCAAAAGTAATTTTAATAGCTCTACATCATCAGAGTCCAGTGCTTTATGTATCCGTCTGACTCTCTTGTCAGTGACGAAATTCACTTCACCAGCGTCATGTTTCAGGTCTTGGTTAGACTGTTCCCTAAATGATTTTATATCAGTCAGAACTTCATGTGGAAGCTCCTTCTCAAGAGTAAGATCATCTAGATCTGACCGTGCTATTCTCTGGATACTGTGTGAAAGGAGCTGGCTCAGCTGGCAGTGGAAGGCTACTGTTGTTATGGGGATTACATCTTCCACGAAAGCCTTATCCACAAAGTTGAGAAGCCGACGCTGCATGCAAAAGAATGAGCACCACAAAGAATTATCAGGACCTGATGTGAAACCTGTTTCTAATGGCAAGATAGCACTCAGGAACATCTGTCTATTATAAAATGCACATATGCTGGGAACAAGATAAGCTGAAAACAAAGAACTGGTCGATACGTTAATGCAAGAAAAAAGCTTGATTTAAAGCACAGAACAAACTTGATTGGAAAGGCTAATGCAACTTATCTAAACATCAAGTTTACAAGAGCTTTCTGCTACATAGTGCAGATGGAAACATTCTTAGTTATAGAAATTGCAGTTCGAAGCCATAATAAGCACTTTAAGATTAAGAATGATGAATTCAAGAAACCATAATAATCAATTAATGCAGGCTACTTAATTGCAATGAGAAAGAAAGTGAAATGCAAGCCAAAGAGTAGTCCAATCAAGTTTAAGACAATAATGACCTCAATGTATATGCAGCAAAATTAAACCTTTCAAATTGTGCAATATGGCTTGTGTAATTGGAATTCCCTCAAACGTGATTACAGTGATTGGCATCATGAACAAATCAGAAACATAGTTCTGTAAGCAGACTATACATGTCTTACATTTGTGTAGACAAGTTTCAACTAACCAAAAGCTAGGAAATGAGTTGTTGGGTAAAAATGTCCATATACTATATTTCCCAACATTCACCAGATTCATAAAGTTTCATATATAAAACACCAGAGTTCGCAACATTTTCAAGAGTTTTTAAGGTTCAACATGAGATGGTAAAGAATATCTATGACTGACATCAAGTTTTGAAAGTGTATCCGACTTAATTTAGAAGCATAGAACAAATTATTCCATTTAGTTTTCCCTATCCTTGCACTTTTCTGATCCTTGATTGGTTGCATGCCGGAGTGGACTAGAAATTAAAAGCCAAAAGTACTTTCTGTTTTTCCCTTTTGGATCATCTTCTCATCTACAATTTCAAACCCTTTCTGACTTTAGAATGGTTAGCATCAATTTGAATATAGTACTAATACTGCCTAGATTAAACCATCAAAGTTTAGCAGAAAAACAAGCAGAGTAACACTGCATAAAGTATGTATCCAAATTGGCATCTAAAGCACACCTGAAAAAGCAAAACGAGCTCATTCATCTGAAACGTTGCAGAAGCATACATGAGCTCCACCGCATAGTTAATTGCAGGGCCACACGCATCATGAGCACAAGACTCATCAACACATGTTGAAACCTCTGGTGGAGAAGGCTTGAGCTTTCCAGTATAAACATAATTCAAGAAAACCATAAATGCTTCATATCCTATGTTGCCATGAGGCACCAGTTCTTCTATGACATATTTTGGTTTGCTTTCATTTGCAGAACCAGCATCATTACCCTTCTTAAACAGTTCATGGAAAAATGGACTTCGTAAAGCCAAGATACAGCGATTTACACCCACAGAAGTCCCTTCGACAACAATCTCTGCATCACTGTAGTCAAACTCAGCATCAAGCAAAAGCTTTTCAAGACTACCACCTATTTGAGGACAACTCAAGAATCCGCCACTTTCCCCCACTTCATGGTTAGCAGAAGATGCACTGTTTCCCCTCTCTATAGCCATTGGATTACTGAGTGACGACTGAAATTATGCACAATGATTCCGCAACTCTAGATTAACAGGAACCTCATCCCAAACTCTTCAGAGTCCAAATTCATTTTTAGGCATCTGAAGCTACATTCAGATGTCAGATTTTA
The DNA here is from genome assembly GCA_013103745.1 of Gardenia jasminoides. Lineage (NCBI taxonomy): Eukaryota > Viridiplantae > Streptophyta > Magnoliopsida > Gentianales > Rubiaceae > Gardenia > Gardenia jasminoides. Next base: position 4,695,814 of record CM023101.1, read on the forward strand.
GAACAAAGGCACCAATCCAAGAATCCACCATTACCAAGTTCTCAATTTTATCCAAACCATTGAGTTTTAGCTCTCTTCATCTTCTCTTTTATGCACATATCCCAGTCAACCCACGATCCCAACTCAACTCCTAAAACTCTCTAAGAAAAAAACTAAGTGAAACCAAAAGCGATATTCTAAGGCAACCTATACGCAGAATTCTCAGAACTTGCTTAGAAATCTCAAGGAAACCTCAGGATGTCGAAAGCACTTTTTCATGTAGCTGTCGTGGTGGTATTACAATAATTGCTTTACTTTTTTAATTGGTGAGAATTTAGTTATGTGGCTTCAACTATACCGCAATTCTCATTTGGTCCCCAAACTCTAAATTAAGACACTTGAATCCCTAAACTCAAAACATTTTAGTGCTTAAATTATACCTCAATTCCCACTTTTGATCCCCACAATCCTTTCTACAATCCAATTTTGGATTCTTTAGATATTCTTTTTGGTAGGGTTTTGTTATTATTAATTTGATTTTACAGCTCAAATTACTAATATTCCATTAGTTTTGGTGATTTCATTAATGATTGTACCTAAATGGGATTGTTTTAATAATTTAGAGGCTATAGTGTTCCTATAATATAATGAAAATTAATGTATAATTGAAAAGTTGCAAGGTAGAATTAACCTTTTAATTATGCTATATTGGCATTGTATTCAATAATATTATTGGAGATGAAGAGCCAGTTACAACAAATTATTTATTTATTTTTAGCTCCATGAATAATACATGATATTTCTTCTCAGCTCTCTATTTGTATAATGTATTGTAGTGTTGTTAATCGAGTCGAGTATTGAATTTTCGAACTTGACTCGAACCTTTATCAAGCCAAGTTCGAGCTCGCTCGTTTAAGTTAACGAGTTTTGAAATTTGGTCGATCTCGACTCGATAAAAGGGAAAAGTGGCTCGAGTTCGACTCTTTAATCATAAACGAGCCGAGCTCGCACGAGTTCAAGCTCGAGTTTGAAATTTTATATTTTGTGAAATAATAAAAATTAATAAATCTAATATAAAATGACAAATATACCCTCACTAATGAGCCTAATCGAGCTGCTCAACTAATAAACGAGTCGAGTTTAACTCGGCTCGTTTATTTGTCGAGTATTTTCCGAGCTTAAGCCTTGTCGAGTCGAACTCATTCGACCTTTCGAACTGCTCAAATCGATTAACAGCTCTAATGTATTGTTAAATCAATGTGACCATGCAATCGAAGTTTTTGTTTCACCGTGGTTCATTATAAAAAGAAAAAAAATTGACATGAGAATTAACTCTTTACTTTTTTTAGAAACTTTTCCTTCAATAGCCCCTATTTTTTAATGAGTGTTTAATAAATAGCTCGTGCTAGAGTTAATGATGATCAAACCTATTTTTTGGCAAAAGAATCGTTCAATGGAGTTTGTCTCACATTATTCCCAACTTAAAATAAAAGTTTAAGATTAACTTATTATTTTGATGAAACTCATCCCTGTTTCAAGGAAAATTCTAAGGTACGAACTTCCTACAGTAGGTAAAGGTTTGACAAAGTCATAAGAATGCAACAGCAAGTAGAGACTGGTACAAACAAAATACGTAGAAGGACAATAGAATCAGTGAAATCAAATGAATGGATCATATATATGCAAAAGGATGTGTATATTTTAGCCAGGGGATGAGGCGTGCAAAATTCCAAAAATTGAGAGGCCGAATGTAAGATGCAGCACATCGTGAATGGGAGTGACATGGAGGACCTTGGGATTAAATCAGTCACTATTTGTTGCAATCTAAGCTTTATATTTTTCTTGATTCAAATATCTTTTATCAGTTATTAATACACTTGTCCAAGATATTGACTTATAATAAATAAATAAAATTTGATTTGAAATTATCCATATGAATAAACCTACATAAATTCTTCTTATGATACATAGTACTTTTTTTTTTATTTTGAGGGATGGGAACATGCAACTATAGTTAAAAATTAATCCGATGTCAAAAATAATTAGCATATTCTATTGAACCTTATTTTATATCTTTTTTTTATATATAATTCATTTTCATAAATTTGAAGACAAAAATAACACTTCCTAAAAACATTTTAAAATTTTGATTTTTATGTCACAAAAATAAAAATATGTTATTATAATGTTTTAAATTACTATACACGGGTCAAAATGCTTGTACATTGAATGCAGCAGGGTTTTGATAGTGAACTAAATGCAACACTATTTTTGGAGAAGTTTAGCACATGCTAACTTATAGGTAAGAGAAACATAGTATGACAGCTAACTAATGTGGCTAAGCAGGTAAATAATTTAGGATGTAAAAGAACCATATATTTTAATTAAGTGTAGTTAAATTAGTGAATAAGAAATTTCTTTGAATCTAAAGAAAAATATAATAATGGGATGAAATTTAATTAGACCATATATACATATACATATACATATACATATATATATATATATTATATTTTCAATTACAATGTTATAGATATTGATTTATTGGACATTATTTGTCTTAGGTGTTATAAAATATTGGAATTGACTAATGATCTCAGTGACAAACAAATAAAATGGGTAAAAATGATTTTAGGAAATAAAGTGTAAAATAAGTTAGGGGAATTACTGCTTTAAGTATTAAGGGTATAAATATTTTTTTTTTTGAGACTACCATCGTACAAAATTAGAATCAACTAATGATTTAGGATAAATAGTGAGAAAAAAAATAACATTAGAGGACAAAGAGCAAAAATACATATATCTTGGGGGAGTTTTTGTAATTCACCCCATATTTTACTCCAGAGCATGATTGGTAAGTTTCCGCGAGCACAGCACCTTTCCACGTATTTTTAAGTTTTTGCATGCCCCATTTTCCCGACAGCATGCTTCCTCTCTCTACGCCACGTGTCGCGGCACCATTCCTTGCTTCCCACGACATTTGCCACTGCTTAGGCGTCGCAATCAATCGATTTTACCAGGCTTTACGGATGGGAAACGGGGCAGGAGCGGTCATGAGAAGGACCGCTCCTGAAGTGTTCATGGCCAAAAAAAAAAAAGTGTGGCTCATATAATTTTTTTTTTCTTTTTGCACCAGACGAAGGGAAATGAGTAGAACTTAAGCAATTCTCAAATCCAAACTCTAAAAGGCTCATATCACTTCTTGTGCATTATTTTTCACACCGTGTATGGGGTCCACAAATTTTGTTCTATAGTTATACGTTATGAAAAATGAGTTACATGCTGTGCAAGTGGAGTTACATGTTGTGCTTTTGCACAAAACCATCCGGAACGGTTTTCTGGTGACTGTTCCGGCCCCGCATCCGTACGTATGATAGGAATTACGTACTATAGTCGGTCCCTATTTCAAACTACACACGAAATGAGGACGGCTAAAACCCATATGCAGACTGCAGAGTGGCGTTTAATATTTCGATATCCATTCTCATCCTGAAATATGGACGGAATACCTCCTCAATCATGTCTAAATCACTATAGTGTACGGCACATTAATTGCACACTAGTATTCTGACTTGTACATATTTTTATAGGGACATTTTATTTGAAACACACTATGATCACCATTAGGGTTCTCTGTGTAAATTTTTTTTTTTTCTCTTTCCTTGAATAAAAATCGATTTACTAACTTGATATGTTGTTATTTTTTTCATTATACTAATATACTATTTTGTTGCTAAATAAAATGTGCAAGAAAAGGTATATAAAATTTAGTAGTGGGTCATCAATAGATAATTGGATAATTCAAACCTATCTAAAACTATACATGTGTATACATACATACATACATACATACATATATATATATATATTTACAAACCGCAATAATCTATTTTGCACCTACATCATTATGGAGGAGAGAGAGCCCAACTGGGCTTTTATAAGAGGCTACTGCTTCCTTATAATGCACTAGGTAGGGTTTGATCCCCCGACCTAGTGTATAGAAGAATTCCAAGAGACTCTTCTTGACCATTGGATAAAAACCTAATGGTTATCTAAAACTATATTCATTGATAGATCTTTTATCCAACATCAAAGTAATGTAGATATGTAGGAGTAATAAATTGATCAATCACATTTTGGTCTTCCAAAATAAATATAATTAGAAGTATTAACAGTTAATGGAAGACAAACAAGAAGAGAAATGAATATTTAATTAAGGATAAAAGGTTTCAAATTTGAAAGTATCAAATTTTAAATTTAAAATTGTGATAGATTATGGATTTATGTATTAAAATAAATGAAAAATCCAAAAAAAGAGCAGAAAGTTTAGAAGCATTTAAAGGGTCTTCATTAAAAAGTCACTCGATAATACAGGCGCGCGCGCGCACACACACGTACATATATATATATATATGTGTGTGTGTGTGTGTATGTAAAATTTTAACGCTTTAGTTCCTTACACTATCAATTGTTAAAATTTCTTGAAAAACAACAATTTTTTTTAAGTGTCTTCAAACTAAAAATGCTTAGTACCGTTAGCTTGCAGTTTCTTAATCAAAATAATGTTATTCAAATGAGGGTAGTAAAATATGATTTTATGCCAAAATAGATTTTGGTTGGACAGGTTTTCACCTACTCTGTACAAAATGTACTTACGCTTCACATTGGCTAGCTATACTTTAGGGTTCAAAACCAACTTGGCTTAGCTAAGTTGGCCACCAAGGTAGAGCTTAAAGCTCTCATTGGGTGTAGGTCATGGGATCAAATCCCATGGCTTGCATTTCTCACCAGGCTTTCCTGAAAAATTCACCAGACGGGGAGGCACCCGTCTGGTCCAGTGGTGGTTTAGTCCCCGCTGGGTCCCCCAATTGACCCCTTTGGGTCCTCCCCTCCCCATAGTATAGAGTAGGATTTGTCGTCTCGAAAAAAAAAAATATACTTTAGGGTTCAAATTGCAACTGAACCAGCAATTGCGTCATTGCCGGGTGCGGGCTTCTCGAATCTGAGTTCTAGCAACTGCAAAGCATTTAATGGTTCAGACTTCAGATCAAACTTTGTTAGACCTGATCTCGGCAATTTCAAATTAACGGCGTAATTATGTCGAATTTGAATGCGTGCAACCGCACCAGCCCGTGATCCCAGCGTCTCCCTCATTGCTGATGGACGTGGCCGGGGCTGCTAACAGTTGGCTGCAGGTCAAATTTGTGGTTTTTCATCACAGGCCCATTATTTTGAACAGCCCGACTTTTGAGAATGTCAAGGGCTCCGCTCAAAAAACTCACAAGTTGGGCCCAACTATTTGGTTTTCCATCTTACACACCAACATGGGAACTGTTATTGGTTAGTGTTATTTTGACCTTAGAGAGGTTACACCAAATGTGAAGTTGCTTCATTTCTAAAAATTGTTTTTGCTCCATCCACCACCCAAAAAAAAAAAAAAAAGAATAATCAACTATGAAGCAGTTTTCTTGGAATCTTGGGGATATATTAGATAAAATCGAGCACAATGTTTCCTTATTAAAAAGGAAATAAAAGATGAGATATTTAGTTTTTCACTTTCATTTGTCAAATCCTTAAGTCTTGTAAATTTTTTTGGTTTAAATTGGACATCTCTTATTCTACATGTGTTCTGTTAAAACTATAAAATGAGTATAATGAATTTATTAATCTACTGCAACATTATCGGACAAGAGACGTGTGCCCTTAACGTTTTTTTATGCATTTTACTAAATTTAGATTCACCAATTGGTAAAGCCTTAATCTTGAATTGGAAACTCAACTTAGTTAAAAGCTAAAACCTATCTAGATCTATATTTGGAAGCACAAGAAGTAGACGAACAAATCCGAGCAACATGATATGGTGAGAAGTCTAGAACATCAACAAAAGAAGACAGAGAATATGATTAATTGAGCCATCCACTCCAATTATATGTGTGCATAATGCTTGATAGGGAAGATTAAAGTTGGAAAAGAGATATATTATAAATATCAGACAGATATAAAATAGAGAGGATTATTTTTTTCAAATGCAACTATACCATTTGAAATTAAATTGACTAAGAACCAAAATGATTTGGATTGAACATAAGTTAGCATGTTATAAAATCACCAAGTGTTTGCACAACATTAGAGATAACAGCTTCAGCCATTTTCGTCAGTTTTACTCTTTTTTTACCCCCACGAAGAAAAGCTTCCACGAAATTGAATGTGCATGAACTATTGAATGTATTTTTCCCACGAATTATTGAGTAGCATAAGTAGATTTTAGTATTGAATGAGGGCTCCAATGGGGTTGTGGGACATCCGCAGCTTAATAACGGATATGAATTGGTAATGCTTGACTAGACTTTTCACTGCAAATTAGACTTTGCATGATAGATGAGACCTTGCGACTAGATTGGTTCTAACGTCCTTATCTAATTCTAATGAGGGGACCTAATCAAGTCAAAGATTCTAATGTGTAAGTTTCTTTGATTATTGAATGAATTTGATATTGTGTTTAATTTTTATTTGTTGATCTATCGACTCAAACTTAAATGATCTTGTATTGACTGAACATGGTACGAGCATGAGTAGTTTGAATTTTGTTTTATGTAAAATTTCAAGTTTACGCTAATTAGCTAAGGTCAAAAGTTTACCAAATACAAAATGTTTTCAAACTTATTGTGACTTATTGACAAAATAAATATGAATGGGCTCTCGCAGAGCTAAATTAGATTCAAGTTTGGAGTAGTCTAGTAAGTCTTTTAACCCTAATTCTAGTCAAATAACAGCTAAATGTACATACAAATATGTCTCTGTGACTTGAGCAAGGATAGATCGAATCAACCTATATGTGATGGTTGACCTCATTTATATTCTCCCTATCCAATCATCTACTTAATTACTTTTAGATTTTATAACTTAAGCTTTTCAAAAGAAATCATCTAATTATTTCCTTACGTGATCCCAAAGTTACTTTAACATATTTAAATCACGATTTCATCTGACAATGTTTTACCATTCAATATGCACGAAGTAGTTGGATGGTAATGAGATAAAATTCATGTAAATATTTGTGACAATGATCCATCAAGCGGTAAAACTTTTATCAAATTGATTTCAATTTGCTTAATAAATTCAATAATGAAGCTCATTATGAACGGTTTCGATAGAGAGAAATTCTCCTCAATTAAATAAAGAAAAGCCTGGTCCTCGTCGGATTTCGGAAGGTAAAGTTATGCCTTTGTCTGATTCTTCTGGGTTATTATTTCGTAAATTATTTGATGTAAAATCACATCAAATTATTTTATTTGTGTAAAACTTAGTGTACATTGAACCAAAAAAATAATATACATAGTTAAAATATTTTATATGTATTTAATATAATATTGTTGTACATCGCATGCTAAAGCAAGTACATCAGACCAAGCTAAGCATAAAGTAGCTGCACCGCCAACACAAGTTGGTTCAGTTAGTAAGGACGGACCACTTCCTCACAAAAGTCGCTGTCGGTGTGAGGGCTGTATTGGTAGGTAATCTGTAAGTACCTCTATAAGCGACCTTTGGTCCTTGGGGCCTGCCCTGACTCGTGGTGGTGACCGGAGCCGAACCTATCCAAACTATTCTCTTACCAAAAAAAAAAAAAAAAGGTAGCTGCACCTGTCATAAGTCCTTATCTTTCATACAAAGTTTAGCTAACCAATCCTGTGACATTTTAAGCTGTGGACCGGTCAACTTGAACTTAGTTGTCAGGATCACGATCGTAGGATCGTAAGATCCCACGATCCGGATCGTGCAAAGTAAAAAACGATCCAATGTAGAATTCCGATTTCAATTTCCAGATTATGTATGTATATGTCTCTCTGTGTGTGCGTGCGCGCAATATAAGTATGACAGGAAAGAGATTTAAAAATTTCAAATGTAGACATTTTGAGGATCAGAAATATGTAATAGAAAGGGTTTGTCTTGTAAAGCTACGAGACCTTTGACCCAATTAAAGTTAAACTAGCACACACGCGCACCAAAAAAAAAAAAAAGAAGAGAAATTTGCATAATCCAACATTAGTATTGGTTAACAAACCATGAAGTGTTTGCAAAAAAAACAATGGCTTCAGTCATATTTGCTTTTCTTTTGGCTATGAAGAGCCATTGGAGCAGTTTTTTCAAAATACACAAGATGTAACTTTATTTGTTCATCATGTGATCCACTTTCAACAATTTATAATTATAGAATAAAATTTTGTGAATCTCATACATAGTGTTAAATCGTTGTACAATTTGGACCTTGCATTTTTGTTTGGCCAAGTCATGACGGTCAACCTTTAGGAACCAAAAAGCTTCTCAAAGGACTTGGATAGTGATAGATCACATCCACGTCAATCATGAATTATCGGTTTTTATTACTGGAGTTGAGTAGTGAAGGAGGATTCAAGTTGGTTGGTGGAACTTCCACAGCATTATAATGGTTAAGGATTTGAAGACTAGACATTTCCCTAGAAAATTTATAGCTTACACCGTACACGATTGATTCCAATAATTTTTTTATGATTTAATGATTTCAAAAGTGATTATATATATGGCCAGAAGGGTGAGGATGACAGAGGGAAGTAAGAATGTGAAAAGTGGGTCATAATCATTCACTTATTTATAAGAAATCAAAGGTTTTCAAAGTCATCTGGGTATAAGAACTAATATGAATTGCTATTTTTTAAAGTTTTTTTAGTAGAAAAATATATTATAGTGTTTTAATGAATGTGAGGTAAAGGTGATTAAGAAATATGTTCACAAAATATGTAAAAAATTTTAGATAGAAAATTGCAATTCAAACAATATATATATATATATATATATATTGTGTAGATAAACTCATTTAAAATGTCAAATCATCTGAGAATTTAATTTATATGAAATGTTTAGATGGTGAAAAATGGATCAAAATCATGACAAAATTAATAATGAAAAATAAGGCAGCAAAAATTAGTCCACTTGATCTTAATTATTCTCTGTAAGTAATGAAAGCAAATTATGAATTGTTTTAGTTTTCATACACGATCTCAAAATTTCACTTATCAAGGTGTTGGGATGCAAATCTTCTCCGATTAAATAAAAGAGGAGTCTGGTTCTTCTGCATTAGAGATGGCAAATGGGCGGGATGGGTGGGACTTGGGCGGGACTTATTTGGAATTGGAAAATATTGGCCATATCCAAACAGTCCCATATTAGCTGTGGGACTAATTTGGGCGGGACTAAAATGGGTTACACCCATTTGATCCCGCCCAAATACCCAAATTAATCCCATTTTATTTATTTTTTTAAGAAAAGCTCTTTTTTTTTCTCAATCAAATATCTCAATATTGTCTTTTCTTTTTATATTATTTAGTTTGTTTATTTAACTTTGTAAAAGTTCTACACTTTTCTTTACAAATTATACGATAATTTTTCAAACTAAATAAATTTTTCTAGATACGAAATTTATAAAAGACCAATTTCATATAGTTCATGTTGAACAGATAAAAACCAAAGCTTCCACTAGCTTTTTTTTTTTTTTTGGTGGATGCTTGGAAAAAATCCTAGTAGCAGGTGTTCTCGAAAAACAAATTCTAACTCCCAAATGTCATCTTCCAGTCAATAAATAATCATCAAAGTTTCACTTTTTAACGCCAAAAGGACAGATAAAATCTGAATTTAATACAAAACATCTTCGAAAAATACGCATTTGTAAAAATATGCTGTCAGTACGCGTCTCCGACACCTTCTTAAGGTTCTGAGGTTTGGAGAAGGAAATGAAAAAAAATTATTTATTATTTTGTTCTTATTTTAATAAATACCCATGGGATCCCAAATAAATCCCATACAATCCCATATTTTAAATGGATATTATTGGGAATATACACACTAAGGTCTAAACCCATATTTTTTATACCCATCCCGCCCAAATTAAATTTGGGTATGGATCCCAATGGCCATTGGGTATTTTTGCCACCTCTATTCTGTATCGTTCAAGGTCTAGTCAACCAATCCTAGTGATCCTTTACTACTCGACTCCAATGACAAAAAATCAACAATTCATGTCTGTCTGATCTATTGATATTGTTTTTCTCAGTAGGGTTGCTCAAGGATCATCCAAGTCCTTTGAAGCTTTTGGTGGTTCCTGTCACCCTAAAAAAGAAAGAAAAACAAGAATGGTTGAAGATATTATCGGTAATGTTGTGCAAATACTTGGTCGTTTATTGATTGAAGAAGCCAAATTCTTGTCGGGAGTCACAGATCAGGTCAAAGAACTAAGCATGTACAATGCTTCCTAAGGATGCAGATGCAAGAGAAACCTTGCTTATAGAATTGAATATGTTGTTGAGACGTTTGCAGTTGAAGTTGCAAGCAATCGGAGAAAAAGGACTTTGACAAGATTCGGTTCTATCTTTGCAGAGGGCAGATTGCGCCATGTTCACGGGTTGTAGATTGGAAAACTTAAAACTGACAAAAGCAATCTCATTACAAGTTTTCAAAGATATGATATAAGAGCTATAAGCGATGCAGAAAGCCCATGTGCAAAGACAAATGAGAATCTCAAGTGGGCAAGACAAACTTATGCCCATGAAGTTGAAGAATATTTTGTTGGGAAAGAAGAAGACATCAGGGAACTGGTGTCACTCATGGATGATGGCAGCAAGCACCACGCTATAATCTCCATTTGGGGTATGGGAGATCTTGGAAAGACGACCATTGCCAGAAAAAATTTATGGGCATAGAGATGTTCTACACTTCAACGTTTTGCTTGGGTTTGTATTACTCAGCAGGCCGAATGTATTATGCAGGATATCTTGATGCAACTTTTTCCTGAGAAGGAGGAGATCAAGATATTGAAGATAGGGAGTTGGTTCGACAACTTTATCAAGTGCAAACAGAGTATAAGTGCCTAGTTATTCTTGATGACATTTGGTATGTGCATGATTGGGAGAATCTAGTTCATGCATTTCCAGTTGTAGAAGGAAGCAGCACAATAATGCTCACAACTCGCACAAAAGAAGTTGCAGAGATTGGATATCCCTGCAAGCTTAAGTGCTTGAATGGTAAGAAAAGTTGGGAGCTGCTAAAAGCTACAATATCCTCGAGAAAATATGTCAAAGGTAAGACTTTAGATTCTTTGAAAGATGGATTAACATAATAAGAAGGGACACATGAAGAAAATATCCCTCACATTTTGAGCAGTGATTTTAAACTTGGACCGGTAAATGAATTGGTCAAGATATGAGTTTCCCGGTCTTTTCAGGTTGATGGGTTCAACCGACCAATTCACCGGTTCCTTATTTTTTAATTATTTTAAAATTAAAAATCTTAATAATACGAAGTTCGATGTTAAACTAAAAAAATCCTCAAAAAATGCCACCGTAAAAGGTAAATAAATAAACAAGAAAGAAAGAAATGAAACAATAAAAAATAATCAAACAAAACAAAAAAGTGAAACATATGCAAATAATACATGAATGATAAATTTGACGTACTATGTTCATGTATCAAGATCCAACCTTTACCATGGTTACAACTAATGAGTAGCAGTTTCCAGACAAAAAAAACAAGGACTTCCGTACTACATTGTACATAAGAATACTTTAGAATTTAGAAACTGGAAACATGCTTGGAATCTCATTCCCTCTTTGTAGAGGAGAAAATCCTCCACCTGTTGGGCCCATTGTGGATTTGTCCCCCCATGGGTGGCCTGGTGGGTGTGAGTACCATCGTAGGCGGCACCCGCCATGAGTGGCCTGGTGGGTGTTGCGGGGGGCCTACCAAGATTCAAACCCTGAACCTTTGGCACAAAGGCTTTGGGGTTGAGGCGTCTCTGGTACCACAAAGCCAGAGACGTTGGGAAGAATGGCCAAATGGGCCATAGAGCTAGCGAACATGACATTACCTTCCAGCCACGAACGGCAATTAAGGCTCAGGCCTTGGCCGACTTCATTGCCAAGGGGGTGTCATCAGCTCCAGAGGGGGCAGAGGCGCCCATCACGCAGACGCCTCGGCGGGATAGCCCGCCTCACCAGGACGGCTCTTCCGACCAGGTGAGTTCAGCCTGGACCCTTTACGTGGATGGAGCGTCTAGCAAAGAGGGCAGTGGAGCAGGCCTGCTTCTCCTTAGTCCTACGGGAGAAGAGCTCACATCCTCAGGTTCGACTTTCCGGCCTCCAATAACGAGGCAGAGTATGAAGCCCTCATCACGGGATGAAATTTAAACCCAAGTATTAATGAGAGCGGTTATGAAGAGACACGACGGGTCGGAACCGAAGGGACGTGACCACGACTCTCCAATGCCGAGCTACCATGTGTCCCCACAATCGTTGAAGGGTTCTACTCGCCCCCCTTCCGGAAACGACGTTAGGGGGTCGAAAGGACGTGCTCCAGGCTCGCCAGTGCCGAGCTGCCACGTGTCCCATGTCAGTTATGACCAAATCCATCTGAGGAGGATGAACCCGATCCTAAGGGGCTATTGAGGGGGCTATGAATAGTGACCGTACACGTGGCATCACGCAGACAGTTCGACTGACCTGCCGCGCTGACCAAAGCTCCAAATCCGATCTGACCCCTGAGCACACCTGCCTGGCTTGGTTGACCTACACTCCGGCCAAGCTGCTCAGCTGGCTAGCTAAGCTTGCCGAGCTAGCCCCTCGCCGTGGCCGAACTGGTCACCAAGATAGTCAGGACTCCTACCTACATAGTCGGGGGTCTCTTCTATCCTTATCCTGCCAACTGACAGATAAGTCCTACTCCCACCTCCAACGGTATTTGGGATGGGTTATAACTCTGGGAGACTCATCGCCTATAAGTAGATAGGTAAAACACCAGAAGGAGGTACGTCTAACTACTCTAGCCTAGTGCCTACACTCTTTCTCTCCAGCCTATCACTGTCTCTCTGACTTGATTGTTGGAGCTATTCCAGGGAGCAATCCCGCCGTCTTTGCAGGTGCAGGTGAGCTCGGCTGGTGGACAGGAGTTCGGAGAGAGGTCAGTTCGGCAGACCGATTTTTGCTCTTACACTCTTCTTGGGCTGACTAACCTTTCTTTAATATTCTCTTCAATCTCTTGAGCCATGGGGTTCATTCTCAAGCCAAACAACATTTGTTCATCCATTCATTCATTTTGGCTTCAAAAGCATGTAATTTTTCTTTGCATCCCTTCACCAAGTGAATGTCCAATGAGAGTGCAGGGAAAAAATTTAACTTCAAAATCGTTGCAAAGTTGGTACTTATATTTTTGAGAAAATAAAAATCAAGAAATTAGTTTCAGGAAAATAAAAATAAAGATCAACAATTTTTATACATATAAAAAATGAAAAAAAAGGAAGAAGATTGAGAACCTATGATTTCTATAGATCCATGCAGATTGCAAACTAGATGAAGGAGATTGAGAAAGTATAGTTCTATTGAGTCATAGAGTTTGCAAATTTTAAAAGTACAAAGAGATTGGAGGAGTGAGAGAGAATGGAGAAAAATTGTCTGAGAATTAGAGAAGGGGGAGATAGATAGAACATGAAAGGCATTTGACGGCTAGAGCAAAGTGAGATTAGGGTTATGACTTTAGTCCCTTTTTATTTTACTTTACTTTTTTATTGCGCTTATAAAATTTTTATGTTGCTCAACAACCAGAAAAACCTGTTGGTGTAATGGAAGCAACTCTTGACACCTATGTGCAAGATCGCAGCATTGAGCCTCACTGGTGGTCAAATAGCGTCATTTTCTCCCAAAGCTTAAAAAGGGAAAAGTTGAAAAATCACTGGGCCATGGTTCGAGCGGTTTAAAATGGTTCATACAGTTTCACCGATTTATGATAGTCTCTCATTACACTATGGCTTTCATACTAAACCGGACCGGAGCTATGGTAGATTCCAAATTTTATTTTCTTATGTTAAAATGTTGATTTTGCAACTCTTACAATTGCAAATTGGTTTAATTTGGTCTAAACTTTTAATGCCAACTATTTTTTGGCCTGAGATAGTCAATTGACCACATGTGATCAATTTTCAAGACAACAATTTGTGACATGGTAGGGACTGATTTAGAACTCACTAAGTGAAATACAAAGTAAGGATTAGAGCAGCAATTTATGAAATTTGTTTTCATCTCTAAGTCTTCTTCTCTATCTCCCTTCTCCGTCCCCCCTTCGGCCCTTCCTATCTCTCCCATTCTCTTCCATCTACGACCCCCTTCCCTTCTTTTTTCTAGCCCTCTTTCAGTAACCCATTAAAAATAATATAATTATTTAATTAGTTGTTGGACTGGTTGGTTTTTATGATATTACTAGTTGAACCAACAGATCATAGACTACTCAATGCCTTTATTTGCTATCCTATCCTATTACTAACCCAACTTAACTTAGTTAAAGTGTTCACCGAGTTGCAATGAGTTCCTTTCGTAGCTGTTTCGACTATATACTAACTAGGCTAGGATAAATGATGGGTTGAGTATCAAGTTGAGTCGAGTTTAATAACTGTGTTCAGATGTGATTAACCAAATAAGACATGACTAATGGAATAAAGTATTATTGCCTACAATTAAAGAGTTTATATAGCTATTAAAGTGTGTGATGCTTTTACGTATCACTGCATCATATTAAGCTATGGACTCTTTAATCACATGGAAAATTATGTAGACTTAAAAAGAAAGAGACATTCAATTGGAAAATGCCACTCTTTTATATTTGTAGATAAATTATCTTTATATGATACTTCATAAAATAGACAAATAATGTAGAGAGATATATACTTGAAAAACACATGCAAAGTGCGACAAAAGTGGTGAAAAGTGATGTAGTTTTTTTTCAAATAAACATCAATATTGCATTAAATTTGCTCTAATGGCATAAATAACATTGGGCATACAAATATCCAATGGATTTGAAGAATAGATATTATAGATTTAAAAAATTAATGAAATTACACTGTGAAACTCCAAAAAATACTCAAAAGTAAGATAGAGCTCATGTAGTCCCAAAAATATCTGTGCATGTTTCGAACCGTAAAATCTATTAATTTACTTCTACAAGCTCAATATTGTGTGAGATGTGATGAAATGGACTTAAGAAATCTCAAATTTGACAACTGAAATCTAAAATTTAAATCTATTAAGTTACTACATGTGAAATATTAAAATCTTTATACTTATCGTGGAATTTTTTTACTATTTCTATATGTTAGTACTATTACTTTTGCTTCTAGTGAAAATTATTTCTAGCTCTACTCTTGAATTAGATCATCTTCGACAAGTTACATATTTGTATTTTTGGCTCCCAGATCCCGTAATGAAAAAAATCTAGAGGTAGCTAGGACCGAAATGGTGCAAGTGTGGGGGTCTACCATGAGCACTTCATGTGCATGGAGGAATTCTCAAAGATAAGGATTCATTGAGAGAGTGGAAAACTATGAATAAAAATATTGGTTCATATCTGAATACAGAAAAAGGCTACGAAGAAGGATCAGTTGGAGGAGCAATAGCTAGAGTATGGTCTAGTTATAACACCTTGCCATACTACTTGAAACCGTGCTTCCTTTATTTGGGCACTTTTCTAGAGGATGAGAATATAGATGCTGAAGAACTCTATCTGCTATGGATTGCAGAAAGAATGGTTTTATCAAAACACTGAAGAAATGGGGAAACATTATTCAATGTTGCAGAGAGGTGTCGAATTGGATTGGGTTGAGGATCTATGGGTCAAATGCAAGTCAATGAATTTTCAACCTCATGCCGCCTTCATGTTGTGATGTGAGACTTTTGTTTAAAGAAAGGTAGAGAAGAAGAATTTTCTGTGGTCATAGATCTTTAGGGTGTCAAGAAGCCTTTGTTGGATTCCTTTTCTCACACCAACAACAATGATGTCTACAAATTAGTTATCCATATAAATATTGATGTAGAAGCCCTGCTAATGCTAGCGCTATTGTGGAGGACCTTAAACAACTTTGTTCTCTTCTTTCTCGCAATAGTGATGGTGCATGCTGTTCGAGAAAGAAAATCATTTGGCCTGAAGGATTAAATATTAATTATAAGACCTTCAAATCACTTAGAGTGCTGAAGTTTGAAAAGTATGATTTTAAAGGACAAGAGTTACCCACAAATCTGGAGAAACTCATCCATTTAAAGCTTTTAAGTTTTAGAGGCTGCAATTTCAACTTGAATGGTCTTCCACCATCAATGGCCCAATTACCCTCCCTTCAAACTCTTGATCGATGGGTAAGATACTTGTCAAAGATGCGAAATGACTTTCTACATGCATTAACTGTGATAAAAATGCCAAATGTTCTTGGAAAGATTTAAAGGTTGAGGCATTTATATCTTCCTAAAAGTGCTGGCATTGAAATAAAAAAAATGTTCGACTACATGGTTTGAGTGAGATGGAGAGAATTGAAGGAGTCTGAAGTGATAGAGACGAAATTGCTGATCCTTATGAACTACTGAATCTTCGAGTACTTGATGTGGCTATTACTAATAATGAGGGCCTTTGCACTATCATGAACTACATGAACATGAATGGCAAAAAATTTGCATGAGATCTCACTTACCATGAGAGGTGTTTTGTCTATTTGAGAGCCTACATCATTTGTACCTAAGAGCCAGAATAAGCAAGTTTCCCTAATATGAAGAGCAGCTCCTCCCAGGCTTGGTCAAGTTGACATTAGAGTATACTCGTATTGATGAAGATCCAATGAAATCAAATAGAAAACTATAACCAATTATGATATCTCGCATTTGATACTGATTCTTATAGAGGAATACATTTTATCTGTCATGAGTTGGACTTTCCTCAATTTCGACATCTCAAAATTTCTAACTTGTTCAATTTATGTAACTAGAGGGTGGACAAAGGTGCGATGTCTAATCTTTCTCGTCTAGGGATTTCTAGCAGTAGAAATTTGGAAATGATTCTAGAAGGATTGAAAGATATTGCGGGCCTCAAACAATTGATGATTTTCAGCATGTCTCATACTCTTGTTGATAGAATTAAACTTACAGATGGTCAAGAATGTGAGGATTTTAATAAAATCAAACACATTGATTCAATTACTTTTTAGCATTGTTGATTCAGTGACAGGTATATATCAGGTAATTTTTTCACTTTTCGACCTTTGGGTTGACCTTCATTACCATTTATTGACGGGAAAGCTAGAAAATTGAGAATTCATCATACTAACCAGTATTATGCCAAGTACAAGTGTAATTCAAAAGCATGACATTTTCTTTCCTTTTTGTTTATTAAGTTCCATTGGATCTAATGGGGAAGTGTTATATTTTTCATGCATACATTGTAGGGATACATGTTCATGGCTAATGCTTAGTTTTTATACATATTGGAGATAATTAGGGGTGCCTGAGCTCTAAATGAGATGTTGGTAATAACTTATAATGAGTTAGTTGAAATTCATTGTCCTATGTTGAAAGTGAATAGAGTGTTCATTGTCTATATATGTTCTTGTCTCCTTTCCTTAACAAATTTGATTCAAATGTTATTTTGGAGGGAAAATTTGGTGGAAGTGTCGCGCCCCATTTTTTGAAAAAGAAGGAAAGAAACCAGTCGTTTCGGGTTTTTAGTTGGAAAAAGGTTCCTTAGTTAAAAATTGATTTTTGATTTTTGAAAAAGAAATGGGTCATGGGACTACAAAAATGTGACGATTTGGACCCAAAAACAAAAGTCTAGAAAAGGGTTTTTAGAAAAGTTTGGAGTCGCCACTTGGTATGGAGTTTAGGTGTATCAAGTCACCCAAAAATTTTAATTAATGAAAATAAACTAAGAAAACCCTTTTTTAGACGACTCCAGGTCTTTGGAAAACTAGAGAAAAAGGTTCGGGAGTCACGGTTGAAAGAAGGGAAGGCAAAGATTCGATGTTACTCATCTCTAATGCACCCTTCTAACCTAGCCAAACTAGTTGCATGATTTGGTTAAAAATTTCCTAATTCTAACTTTAAAATTTATCACCTTTGGATGTTATCTATATGGATGCAAAACTTAAACCTAATATTGGATTGAGAGGGGCAAAATGTCTCCTTAAGATTTGATTGGAATTGATCACATTAGTTGTATCATCCAAATTTGATCCCTCAAGGAGGTCACGAAAAATGCAAATGATGAGACTCGAAAAAACGGAAAAAACTAGGGTTTTCAAGAGAAATGCAATTTTTATAAAATCTCAAGGGAAAAGAAATTGGATTTTTAAAAAGATGAAATTTAAGTGTAAAAAGGAACTTGATTTTCAAAAGATGCAATTTTAAGAAAAATGGATTTTGACTTTGAATTGCTAAACATGAAGAAGAAATTTGATTTTTAAAGAATGATTTTGATAGAATTTAAAATAATGCACATGTATGTCCTAAAGAGGGATAATGCAACATAATAGGTGTGGGGAACTAGGTTCATGACTTTAAATCTTCCTTTTCATGGAAGGGATTTAAAAGCGTGTTAAGGTTAGGGAGCCAAACTCGCTCTTTTCCCTTGTTCGAAGGGTAATGCTCTAAAATGCACTAATCTATTTTCTAATTTCAAAAATGTAAATGCAAGTTTAAATATCATGTTTTACATACAAGAAATAAACACGCAAAAAATGAAAATAAAATCCCTAAATGCATGAAATGATATGTAAAATGTTGTTCTAACGACCTAAAGGTCTAGTATTGGACTAGCCTTTTTCTACGAGTCACGACTAGCGTTGGACTAGTGTGACAACGTTAAAGGGAATTAAACACAACTAGCGTTGGACTAGTGTGGTGGCGTCAATACATTTACATAATAAAATATGTAGACATGATAATAAAGCACGTAAACATATAAAACACATAAACACATAACACATAAGCATAATATCTAGATGCAAAAACCCTAGGAAAGCAAATAACCTAAACACATAAGCACATAAAGATTATTACATTTAGGGCCCTAATTACAATCTAAGGGGGGAAAGACATAAAAGAAAACTAAAATAATTACCTATTCTATTACAACTTGGCCTTCAAGGGCCTCTTAACCACTTGCAAAGCAATTAAATGACTTAAATGAAATTCTAACTAATGAAGCATTTAAAACCCATAAAACACATAGGAACACATAAGAATACATACTAGGGGAAAGAAGTTACCATCCCTTGATGTGATACCTCAACTGAATCCTTAAATGAGGAGAATGGTTATCTAAAACTCAATGTCAACAAAAAGGGATCAAGGCACCAATTTAAAGGAAAAATCAATCAAAAATTCAAAGAAAAGATATCAAAACAAATTATGCAAGAAAATTGGACAAGACTGGAAGACATGAACACTAGAGTAAGTTTCTGGAACAAAAGAGTGGAAAATAGCAACAAAACTGAGGAACAGAGAGGTTATGCGGACAGTTATGCGGGATAAGTCCGCCCAACCTAGTCCGCGTTACAGGCAAAAATTGAATTTAAGAGAGGAAACGCGGACAGGAAATGCGGACCGAGCCACGTAACTACCCACGTCTCTTCCCATCTTCAAAAAAAATCCAGGAAGATTGCTTCCAGTTTTTCAACCAAAAACACAAATAAAATCATCAGAGACGGCATGATCAATTTCAAGGCATAAATACTATCATTCAGATCATATCAGGACAAGCTAGAGCCAAAAAGGGTGAATCTTAAGCATTAATGTCATCAAATAGAAAGAAAGGGGAAAGAGAAGAACTGTCAGGCTAGAGACGCGGGTGGTTACGCGGACTTGTCCGCATCTACTTCACGTTTCTTCACATCTTCAAACATTCAAACGGAAACGCGGATCACTCCGCGCAAGTACCCCGCGTTTCTTCACATCTTCAAAACGCGAAGAACATTTTTCCAGAAACTTTGCAAAAAATACAACAAAACCAACACAGGAACATCAAACATCCGATTTTAAACGTAAAACAAGTCCATGAGCCTTACCAAGGCTATATAAACATAACATACTCATACAACAACACATAACTATTATCAACTATTATAAAACTCAAAGAACATAGTCAAGATCTTGGTTCCACCAAAAGGTCTAATTTTTCAGCAATTTTTGACGAAAACATAGTAGGTATGGGAAAAAATGAAAGGGGAGGACCAAGACTTCAAGAATGATCTTCACAAGCTTCTAAGGGAAGAAAACCTAAATTTTCCTCTTTTCTCTCCTTTTTCTCTTTCTCTTTGATTCTCGACCGTTTTTTCTCTGATTCTTTCCTCTCTAATTTCCTTCACCTCTTTTTTAACCAACTCCAGCTTCTCTCCCCCTGAAGAAAACCCTATCATGAGTTATTTATAGCCACTAAAACCTAGCATTAAGGGTCTTGATCTTTTCTAGGTGAGGTGGGTTGATTTTGAACATTAGATGAAGTGTTAAGGGATCAAGGGTGAGTTGGGAATTGTCTAAATTGATTACTTGATGATAAAGACACAAAATTACAGCTGGTAATTAGGAAGAAAGTGGCTGGAAAATTCGTGTGTATACTTTTTTGTCTCTGATCTCGTTATGCGGATAGTTACGTGGACAATCCCGCGTAACTGGTCCGTGTTTCGGTTTTGAGACTTTTTTTTTTCATAAAACCTACAAAATAAGAAAATATGTTAGAATATTCAAAAATAAATAACTAAATGATAAAATAACTGAAATAGTCAAAATTTGGTGTCTATAGGAAGGTTATTTCAATTTATATCTAGTTCACTTGAATACAAATTAAAAGACATATAAAATATCTTGACAAGGGCAGTTAAAGACAATTGAATTTAATAGATTGTTAAATGGTTAACTTCCTATAGATTTGTTCAACTAGAATTGCATTCTTTTATGTTGTCATGAATAGGTGCCTTAATTTTTTTAATAGTGGAACTTTAACGGAATTACTTCACTTTTCATTTTAGATAGTTCTTAACCTTGTTGTATTCTAGAGGTAATTTGCCTAGTATAGAGGCAAATAACACCTTAAGAAAAGTGTATTTCATACCTCAAAGTTTGTTTTATTTCCAGTTATTTTCTATATTTCTAACAATCTTAAGTGTTATTATCAACAATGGAGTCAAATTCTAAATCCATTTTTAAGGTAATGAATTAGGACTTCGTCAAATTGGACAGGTTTGATGGCACGAATTACTCCCATTGGAAGGATAAGATGATGTTTTTTCTTACTGCTTTGGAGATTGCCTTTGTTCTGTATCTTGCACTTACTGAACTTCCTATACCTAAAGATGTTGATTTTGATGCAATTAAGGCACAACGCATGAAGCGGGAAGAGGGCGAGTTACCGTGTAGCGGACAAATCATGAATACTCTTTTTGATCACTTGTATGAGCTGTATGCTGCAGTCAAGTCGCTAAAACAAATCTGAAATGCACTGGAGTACAAGTATAATACAATGAAACAAGGTACGAACAAATTTCTGATTATGCAATATTTTGATTTTTGTATTATAGAATTCCTCTCTGATAGATCAAATTCTTGATCTCCAAGTGATTGTGCTAAGTTACATGATCTGAAAGTGGACATCTCTGAATCTATGCAAGTAGGAGTAATTATAGCCAAACCTCCAACCAGTTGGAGTGACTATATGAAAAAGTTGCTCCATACTACTGAAACATTTACTGTAGATCAAATCTTGAAACATCTTGATATTGAAGAAGATACTAGGAATCTTCAAAAGAAGTAAGCAGAATCCGATCTTAAAATGAATGCTTTAAGTGAGAAGAATTCATAGAATTTTGCTAGTTCCAAAAGAAGGTCTCTAGAAGCAAGTAAATCTAAGGATAAGAAGAAGAATAGAGGCCGCTATAAGTGCGGCAAGAAGGGACATTACATGCGTGAATGCAAAGTTGACAGTGGCAAAAAGCAAAGGAAAGACAACGCCAACAATGCAACTATAATTGAACAAGATTTTGTTGAGATTGTTGCACTACAAGAAATCCAGCCATTTGTGACAAATTTTTCTGTGACTACACCAGACTCATCACAAAAGAGCCTCTGATGTGACGACATTTAAAGTCGTCACAGCTAAGTTGGAAGGACCCTGT
The DNA here is from genome assembly GCA_013103745.1 of Gardenia jasminoides. Taxonomy (NCBI): domain Eukaryota; kingdom Viridiplantae; phylum Streptophyta; class Magnoliopsida; order Gentianales; family Rubiaceae; genus Gardenia; species Gardenia jasminoides. Next base: position 4,717,787 of record CM023101.1, read on the forward strand.
ATTAAGTGACAACTTTAATGTCGTCACATTGATGCTGTCACTAACCATATCCCGCCAACACAAAGCCAACGCGGGAAATTGTACTAGTGACAAGATTGTCACTAACGGGTCAGATTCTATGACAACAATGTTTGTCGTCACTAGTTCTATGTTGGTATCATGGTTTGTGACAACATATAGTCATCACAAAATGCCTCAGTAATTCAATGACAATAAATGCTGTCACTATCTGACAGGTTTTATTTTTTTGGCTTATAAGTTGATTATAATTTTTTTTTTATTTTTTTGCAAACTTCATACACACAGGAAGGGAAGGGGTGCCACCCCTAAATTTTATAAATACGGAAATGATAATGAAAGCTGTCATTATCTGACAGGTTTTATTTTTTTGACTTGTAAGTTGATTGTAAATTTTTTTTTATTTTTTTGCAAACTTCATACACACAGGAAGGGGTGCCACCCCTAAATTTTATAAATACGGAAATGATAATGAAAGCGGACAAAAACCGTACCTCCAGAGATACATGAATATTTAGAACTAGAATTCTAGAAGAATTTTTGGCAGAGTTTCCCCTAAATTTTTTGGTTAATGTGTTTATCGTGAATAATATTAGAAGTAAATTATTACAAAGTTCATTTGTATTAGAAATAGATTATTTCAATTTTAACTCAACTTTGAAAACCTATTATATACACACTTAAAAATAGACACAAATATATTGAGGACATATATATGTAATGAACAAATATTAAATTAAACATGTGGGATTAATTAAAATTTTAGTTATTGAATATTTGAAACACTATTTGTTTGATGATGATTTTGATATACTATCAAAAGTTAACTAGTATGTCATAAGCAAAGGTGTCAATCATATTGTAATTATATTGACCCATCCAAATCCACTTATTAATAACCTACTCGAACCTGTCCATCAATTCTGAATGATTGAAATTGGTATCCAATTAAACCCATTTAGTTGGTTCATAGTGGGTTGATTAGATTCATGCATTCATACCCCATTAAAAATAATGGTTTTTCTAACGAGTGCCCTATGAGCACTCATTAAAACACCTAACAATCGTCTAACCTACTTGATTGTACTAATTACCTAACTATGATCAACCCAAACCTACCTAAATCACTTAGTTTCATACCTCTAGTCATAAGTTGTATGAGAGTGAACAAGAAGTACTGCGCTCGACACAAGTGAATGAATCTATCTTACAAAGACATTCACACGAGTCTTTGCTCTTTATGTATATAGTAAGTTATAATGCAATTAATCACCTAAAATAATACATAATTTCAGCTATCCAAAAGAAAAAAATGATGAAAAAAAACTAAAAAATGAAAATAATGCATTTGTTAATGATAGATGAGATTAATGAAAGGGAAAAAAAGAATAAAGATAGCAAAGGCGTGTTTACTGAATAGCTAAAGGCGTGCAATACACCCTGGACACAAAGAAAGCGTGGCAAATATAATAGTGAGGAATTTTCAGCAAGACTTTGAAATTAAAGGCGGGTAGGCCAAAATTTTGTGCGGGTAATTGAAAGTGTATGAAACGACGTCATTTTGCTCTTAAAACTTAACAAAAAGTACTCAATCAAGCAAAACCACTTAACCTGTCAGACCTTCTTTCTTTCTTCTTAGACTAAGTTCACAGATGGGTTTTGTTCCCCTTCAATCCCCTGCACATAATTAGTACCGAATCTAAGCTTGATTTTGCTAGATTGAGTTGTCATCTTGCTGTAGTAGCTGACCGATGAAGATGACGTTCAACCAAGGCCTTCTTTCCTCTTGTTTCTCCTTTATTTCAGTAGCATAGAGTACCAGTTTCAGCCTTCATCTTGCTAAATTGAGCTGCCATTTTGCTTTGTTAGCTGATCGGTGACTGGGCCTTCAGTACTTTCTCCGTTTTTGGCATCTTTGCACAGCTAATCTGGGAGCATTTCTGGTAATGTTACTGTCTCTCTTTTTTCCACACAATGAGTGAAGAAGAATGTGGGTAAATTGCTTCTGGAACTTGATGGAGTAGGTCATGGATAATGTAGCTATTAATCTGTCAAATGATGGGTAGAATAGTAGATTGGTGAGTCAAATTTGGCATGCATGTTGTTGACACAATTAGTACAGGGCGTAGGCTAGAGTGCAATTGCCTTTGTTATCGTCAAACCATGATACCTGTTTGACAAAATGCCCAAATGAAATCCTGATCGAATCTAACATTAATAAATCTTGAAAAATCAATTGATGTATTTTCATGTTTCTTTTGGGCTTCTAATATTTGCAAGTTTTTATCTTTTTTCAGCTAGCAGATAAATAAGAATAATCTTTGCAAAGGATTTGTGAGTAACTTGAAAATAAATTGAAATGGCGGAGTCATCCGAGGGAGAGGAAGAAGGGAAGCTTGTTGGAGGGAACCAGCAGCTAGTTGTGGATGATGACCTCTGTGAGATGGCTAAGAAGGCTGCTTGGAGTGTCAGCTCTTGCAAGCCAGGCAATGGCGTTCTTTCACTTCGCGATGACAACCTTGATACCTACTGGCAGTAATTTCTCTTTCTTTCAATAATTCACCCTTTAACCTTTTATACTCTTTCCATTTCTGTTGTATACAGCTTTTGGCGTGTGATATACTGCGCAATAAGTATCAGTTTAATTTGTATGTTCTTTGTCTACTTGTGTTGTACTGGAGGTAGATTAGACGGAGCCCAGACACATCTTGTTAATATTCAATTTCAGAAGAAAGTAAAGCTTCAAGTATGCTCTTTTAACTAGTTTGTCTTTTTTATTTTTATTGTGCCTCTTGTTTGATGCCATAACCAGGTTTCTTATTTGTTTTTTTACCTTTTCCTAGTTAGTGGTTTTATATGTGGATTTCAAGCTTGATGAGAGTTATACGCCTAGTAAGATTTCAATTCGGGCTGGTGATGATTTCCACAATTTGAAAGTGAGTTGGGTTTTGATTCTCCAGACTTTTGTTCAAATGTGCTTTAACCCATAGAAACTATGAAAAATTTCATACCAGGACATCATATATGTGTGTACTCTTTACTTTGATCGATACTGAATTGCAATCAGATTTTGTATGCTGTCCATTATATTTCATTTAATGCTACATTCTACTGTTGCTATACTCTACATCGCTTTATTTAAAAACTAATGGTGCTTTATTTAAAAACTAATTCTCAATACTTTTGTTGGAATGCAGTCTATGTTTTGAATGAACCTAAAGGGATAAAGAACTCAGCTTTTGTTCCTGTGCATAATGCTAAGGTTGCTGACTAGTTTGTAATCATGATGGCTGCCTTTGCTCATGGTTTTGTATAGAAACTACATGTAGTTCGGATGGCTGTAATTGTGGATGCTTTATGGCTGTTATGTAGCTCAACTTTTGTTGGTGATTTTGAAGATGTTAAATGACTTTGGAAATGTTTAACTATTGTAATTTGACTAATGTGGATACTTGGTGCATGTTTAATGCCTTTGAAGATGTTTGTGACTAGATATATAATTGATATTATGGTTGGATATATTAGAATTTCTATTGGATGAATTGGTTGTTTCAAATTGTCTATACATATATATATATATATATAGGATCACTCGTGTTGGTGATGGTGTTGAAATTAAGCTCACAAAGCAACATGGACAAACTTAATTCAATGACGACTTAAATGTTGTCACTGTCCCAAATTTCACACAGTGACAAGGAATGTAGTCACTGACTGGGTACAAATTACCTGACAACTAAAGTTGTCACTACAAGGATACATTCTGTGACGACTTCTACAGTAAATAATGACCAAAATACAGGCTATATACTGACAACAAAAGTCGTCACATAAAGTGTTCTAGTTAGTGACGACTGTTGTCATCACTAAATAAATAGGGTTTGTGACAACTTCTCAAGGTCGTCATAGGGACCCTATTTGTGACATAGAACTAGCGACAACACTGTGACAGCACAAAATGTCGTCACTAATTTTTTGTGTGACGACTTCTGAGCTTTGAGTGACAACAACTTCTTGTCACAGAAAGGCTATTTTCTTGTAGTGTTGCAATGCTTTCTCATTGGAACATTGGCATGACTTTTGAATTGCATGTGGCTATTGTACCAAATCTTGTGACTGGTAGCATGATTCAGGGGCTATTGTGTACGTGTGCAATGATAAGCCTCGGTTTAAGATTTATGAAGAAGTTCTCGATGGTCATGGAGTGTTGAAGGGAAATTATAATACAGCAAAATTTCTTGGCAAAAGCAGTGCTGAACTATAGTTTACTTCTAGAAAGAAACTCATATTACTTAATGTACTTCATGTTCTCGAAATTAGGAAAAATCTTGTGTTGGTCAATGCCTTAAATAAAAGGGGGTTGAAGGCTATAATAAAGTCTAATAAGGTTATCTTCTCAATGAATGGTGTATTTGTAGGCAAGAGATACACTTGTGAACGTTCAAACTATATATCAATAAAGATAATATTTCTACATACGTTGTTGATTCTTCCTTTCATTATGGCATTTTAGATTAGCATGTGATAATTATAAAACTTTGTAATTTATGTTTAAACATGGGCTGATTTCATTTAAAGATAATGTTGAAAAAAGGTATGAAACATGCATTCAAGCAAAAATTACCAGATTACCTTATGATCTGTGATGATCTTATAGTTGTGGTTACAGGATGCTAATATTAAAATTCAAAATAGATTCGTAGAGGTAAGTAATTTTTTTCTTGAAAGTCTTTTATGAACCTGATTTGTATTTGTTAAACTATATCAATTGGAGTGTTATGAATTCTTTAGAGTAACCTAAAACCAAACCAAAGTCTCATTTGCCATATCAATTAGGCCACATTTGATAACTCAATTCAGCACTTAAACTTAATAGATTCAGATCTTAATACGTTCAGACTGTTTGATAACCGAAAATAGAATATCTAAATGAATTAAGTGGCACTGAATTTTTAGGCAAAACTTGCTCCCAAAAATAAGTGATAACCTAATCACTTATCACTAAATGTGATATACATTCAAATATATTAGATTTAGTACTCAACAATTCAATTATTTAATGAATTCAGATTTCAGATTTCAGATTTCAGATTTCAGACTTCAGTTTTATCAAACGCACCCTTAGTTAAATCTTCCATATATTCTTACAAGCAACTACAAATCTCAAATTTATAGGAGAAAACAAAAGAAAAAAAAAGCACTCAAAAGTAAGTATAATTTAGTCATAATTTCTGATTAATTATTTATATTTTTTCACATAATGGATGATATATTTGTTTTAATGGAGTTTGTGTATGTGCTTCTACTTTTCCATTATTTACTGCATGTTTTTCATTTGTTTCTTACTTTTATGCAGAAGGGATAGGGAGAAAAATATTTTGCTAAATATTTTTAGGTATATGGGAAATTGTAACAATTGCAGATGTCAAAAGAAGGTTAGATTATTAGAGGAGAAATTAGGCAATTCAAGAACTGACTCAATTGTGTTAGAATAGATTTAGACACTCATAGCGACTGGAGAACTATCCATATATTTTTGTTTGTAAGAGAGTTTGAATTAAATTAAGTTTTCTATTTTATTAAAAAAGTATTAAGTGTAGCATACGGATCATATTCTACAAATAGTGAAAATAGGGAAAGGAATCATCATCGTCGTCATCGTTATTATTATTATTACGATGACGACAATGACAACAACTACTACTGCTGTTTTTATTATTTTTACAGTTTACTTTTTTCTATTTATAAGTTTGGAATGATGTAATTAGTTTTTTATATGACTTAACTGCTATTTTTTTTTTCAAAAATTCAATATGCTCTTTCATATTTTTTATGGAAACTAAATTATTTATCTCAATGATTTATTATAGAATTTTAAAACTTAACATTGTGATAAGTAAGTTATAATTACTAAGTTTTAGATAGTGATTAAATTAAAGTATAGACGTTCCTTACATTCCTGTGCTACGAACGGGATTGAAAACTTGTTTAAAATATAGATCACAATTATCATGTTGAGATATAAGTTGAAGGAATGAAATCCTTAATAGAACATAGAATTTTTCATTAATTACACATATATGGTGGGTTAATTATATTATATACCCGGTCAGCCATTTGTAATTGACCCACCAAAATTATCAGTTAAACACTTAAGATACTGATAGTAAGAGTATCAATTTTGACAAAATGCTCAAATCAATGAATTTCTTTCAGTATTATTTAAATTAAAAGGATTTTAGTAGCCTTAATTTGCATTTATTTATTGAAATACTTTTTTGTTTACCACGAGTAGTAAAATCTCAATTTTATTGCAGGCCAATTTTGTTGTTGGGCCTCCTATGTTTCAAGTTGGGCTGGTCTTAGAGGGAGACTGTTTTACCTTTGAGCCTAGTTCCCCATGTAAGGGTATCCAAATTAGTCCTTAGTAATCTTACTTGATCCAATGTTAAAGTCAAAGAAAAGCACATTCTCAATGTCAACGTTTCCCATTAACCAGACTTTTACAAAAGGGCCACAGTCTGGGGATGTTTTTCAGACAAAGCATCTTGCGGAACTTCTACATTTGATTAACAGACTCCCAAATTAATTACAAAAGGTTAAGGTTTGAGGTGAAATAAAATACTGAATTTTAATAAACAAAATATTACTCTTACTATATATGATAAATATTTTTTTGATTTCCCCAATTCTTTTTAAGCTTTTATATACTTTTCTATCATTTTTTCATTAGATTACAATAAAGCACATGGTTGAATCGATACAAATTGATGACAACCCCTAATGGTAATATTAGAACTAATATATAATTAGATGAAACTCACATTAGTGAGATTTAAGTGCAACATTAACATACATTATTTTTTTATAATAGAAATTTAATTGATTATATGCAAGGGGATATGAATCAATTCCCTTTCCTTTCATTTTTGTTTATACAACTAAACAAACACATTGTTTTACTTCATTTTTCGTCTTAGCCCTAATTTGTTTTATATGACCTATGTCTGCTTTATCCATGGCAATTCAAATTAAATGTTGAGTTTTGATATTAGATTTTGGGTCTGACGGGGCGGGGTGCCCATAGGGCGCACATTAAGATATATTTTAGATGTCATAGTTTTAAAAATATAATATTAATTTAAGTAAAGTAAACAAATACAATGGAGAGTAAGTAAAATTAAATATGGAAAGTATATAAATATAAGGAAAGGTAATAATTGTTAATATGTATATATATATGGTAGGTTAGGTGAATTTTAAGTGCCTATAAATAAGGAAAGTATATAAATATAAGGGAAGGTAATAATTGTTAGTATGTGCATATACGTTAGGTGAATTTTAAGCATCTATAGGCACGTGTTAGAAAAAACCTTGGATTTTAAACGAAAATATCCATGTTTAAGTTGTAACAGACTTTTATACAATTTCTTTCGTATTTACTCCCGTTGAATAAAAAACCATCCTTATTAGCTTCGAAGACCTTTAACATCGGTTTCCAAATTTGAATCTAAGATCTCATACAAAAACCACCTAACTATTTCAATTTTGTTCATACTTCTCATCTTCCTTCGAGAGCGTCTCGTAGCAAAATTTCTGCAACTTAAATGCCAGGTAATCTTACTTATCTATGAAGAAACCCCATCTGCATGTATAACGTAATTATTGTCAATTGCTGAGTTCTTTTTTTTTTATTTCCAATTTTCTTGATAGAATTCTGAAACTTAGTTTGGAATTTATTTGATTCGTATAGTTTTGCTTCTTTTCTGCTATCAATGCGAAGGTAGTGTTAGATTCGTAGTTCTTTTGTTCCTTTTTCTTGCTTGTTTACTGCAAAAGTTGCAAACAGAATTAGTAGCATAACTTATGTTGCAATCATAGTATTTAGGGTTCTGCAATCTGTATAGCTGGAAATCATAATATTTAGGTTTCCCAGTTTTTGTTAGTATCTTTTGGCGTCTGACCATTCCCCAGTAATTTATGCTTTGTCGATTCTTGAATTGTTTGGACAGTAATCTTTTTTTCTTTTTTTGAATGGATGGTGAAGTGTTTTACATATGTATCTTTGTGAAAAAACTTCAAGTATGTATTTGAGACACACATTAATTCTTTTCAAAAAATTCTCAAATAAAATTATTTATAAAATACCTCTGATCAAAATTTCGGATTTTGTCTTACAAGGATACAAAAAAAATTATTAATTAACAGTTTTTAGTGAACTCGGCTGGTGCTTATTCGTGATTGATATTGAGTATATCTTTATTGGACTCCCAATATGGAAATTTGGTTCTGTTGTAGGGAAGCAGACAAGTTGAATCCAGTAGCGAACAACTTGAGTTTGGCCCTAGGTAAAATATTTGATCTCTAGTTCTCATTGAACTCTTAAAACTTGTTTGAGTTCGAGCTCAATTTTAGCCTATCAGAGCTTAGGTTCAATCCAAGAATGGCACATTAATCAAGTTCAATTAATCTCAATCAAACTTAAGTTATGTAAATTAATAATTTATATAATTATGAACAAGGGATTAAAATAGAGAATTCACACTAATAAATAAAAAATAAAAATATGTAATTTTGTTTGAAGATTGATTGAGTTCAACTAAACTTGATAAACTACCAAGTGTCGCATGTTTTTGTCTTGTCTCATTAGTATTGTTTTGATTTGTTCGTTTCCCATTTGAATATATTTGTGGATGCAACTTTTCGCTCAAGTGTTAATTTTAGTACTATTCATATTCACAATTGCGACAAGAAAAATTTAAGTTTATGAACTCCCTCTACTCTATTTGGTTCCTTTCATCAACATGATCATGACTGCAGAGAGTAGTAAACGGATTGCAGCATCAATGAGTGCAGCAGATAGACTCTCGAAACTTCCCATAAATGTCTTACAGAATATCATTGGACGCATGCCCATTCGAGATGCAGCAAGAACGAGTATCTTGTCGAGCAAATGGAGATATGTTTGGGCTGAATATCCAGAGCTTGTTCTTGACAAGCAATTCTATGCAGAGATAGAGCGAAACATCACAGTGGACTTCTCGGGAAATGTAGACAAATATCATTTCCAATCCAAATATACAAGCACAGTCAATGGAATACTTTTTCAACACCTTGGACCAGTGTTGAAATTTGTCCTTGACATTCCAGAATCACATTTACCTCCATACACCAATATTGATCAGTGGTTACTATTCCTGTCAAGAAAAGATGTGACAGTCCTCACTCTTTGTAACAGAAGTCCAAATCTTTACAAAGTACCTTATTTTGCTTTCAGCTGTCCAAAACTTGCCTCTCTAAATGTGGGTCAGTGTATTTTTAGTGCACCAAAGGGCTTAGATGGCTGCAGAAAGCTCACTCGCCTTTGCCTAATGTCAGTCACCTTTGAGTTGTCAGTTCTTAATTTCCCTCAACTTTCTAAATTAGCCTTGCAAAATTGTTCTGGCATCCATCTATTATCTGTATCTGCTCCATCACTTCAATTCTTGGTTCTTGTGTACAATGATGATCTTGACTTGAGCTATTATATGACCTGCAAAGACCTTGTACATGTGTCTATTGAATTGCGAGATGGAGTTCAACATCATAAATTGGATCAGCAAATTACTTTAACAAAGCTTCTTGGCTGTTGGCCTAAACTCTTGAATCTTCGTTTGGGCGGATCTTTTCTCAAGGTACTTATTCGGTTCAATTTGTTTCTGGTTTACATGGATGAGGTAGTTTGAGCATGAACGTGTTCGACTAATGGATTTCATCTCGTCAGCATCTGGCTGCAGGTAATATTCCTCAGAGGGTTCCAATTGATCAACTCACGTCCCTGGTATATCTTATACCAACCAATATTGTCTATAACTTGGATGAGGTCGGTTGCATTCTATGCTTACTGCAGAGTGCATTGAAATTGTCTATACTGGAGATTTGGACGGTAAGGACAGTGACTCAGGTTTTCCTTTTTTTTTTTTTTCCTTTTTTTCCTTCATTGAAGAAATGCTAGTTGCGCTGATTTTGAATTTCTTTAACAGTCTGATAAGATCTCCTACGATGAGAAAACTCTTGAGTACTTGAAAGAACCAGGTCTGATGAAACGAAGTTTGGAAGGACTCAAGACTGTGATCATGAAAAAGTTTAGGGGCTCGACATGTGAACTGCTTCTTGTAAAGCTTTTACTAGGCTACTCCCCGTCACTTGAAAGAATGTTTATTGAAGACAAGCAAGACCTTGACCCAATGGAAAGGTTGAACATATCAAAGGAGTTGATGCAGTTTTCACGAGCATCGCCCAAAGCAGAAATTTTTTTTTACAAGGGATAAAAAATTAGGAGCAACCTTTTTGGCTTCTCAAATGTCAGTTGACTAATTATTTTGTAATTTTGTTTTGGAAAATTCCCTGTCATTTCGCAGTCGAGCTTGTCCCATTGTTTGCTTCTTTATCTTTCAATTTGATCACATTTTGTTCGATGAAAAGGAGATACATAATGGATAAACGATAATGTGAATCTTGAGAAGGCAAATTAGGTTGAAGGAGCACGTATTGGATTCCGCAGCAAAAGCAATATTGCAATCCTGCAATAACCTCATTGAATTCATGTTACTTACTCTGAATTTAAATTTGAACTTCACTTTTTAACACATATGATATGCATTTACGGGTACAGGATTATCCTAACCCGTAATTAATACCTGATACAACCTCCCTAGTTTCTACATGGTGAACATATATATAAGGAATAATTTCAGAATCCTCCCTTGAGGTTTCTGACAATTTCACCTTGTATCCCTAAGATTTTTAATATTACACTTACCTCCCATGCCTCTATAAAATGACCATAATAACCTTGCCATATCAATACTTCTAATGCAAGTAAAAAACGTGCTCCTAATCTCATGCATTTCACACAATTAGACATTAAATGAAATCAAAAACAAGATTTACTCATTGAATAACAAATTATTTCCTAAACACAAATTTAACATTTACAAATTAATTTTAGCTTTGCTTGGAGCATCGGAAGATGAATAGAAAAAGATGCAAGCTAAAGGTTTAAGAAGGATGGGGTTAGTGTCGGTATTTCAATATTTGAGAGACAAATATTACGTTAATGTAGTTGGTGAATTGTTACCAAATAGTAACTTCAAAGGAGGTTTGTGTAATGTTTGAAATATCAAGAAATCTAGGTGAAATTGTTAAAAACCTCAAAGGAGGTTTCTGAAATTATCCTTGTATATAGTTATGTTTAATGATACCTTGAATCCTTACTTACGTTGACTGAGAAGTAGGATCAAGTTCCACGAGATACAAGTATAACCAAATTGATGTCGATTAATCATACGCATCCTCGATAACGATGCTTCTTTTCATATATAATGATGATGTAATTTACACAACCAGCTTCCATTTGTCTTTTAATTCCTGTACTAATATATTTGATTGGTTCTAGATTAATAATTTGAGGAACATGGAACAATTGTTTCTCCTACAACAAAAGTTTATAATCAGAAGACTGGAGGGAAATTAGACTTCTGATAACCGATATGTGTCAATGAAATTCATTGAAAGAAATTTTTACAAACACACGAAATTTGTAATTTGTGTCTGTGCTATTACTAGAGATTTAATTTTAATTCCATCAGTTCGAAATTTGAAATTTTTATTCTGTAATTTGATCGAACCTGTTCAATGTTTTATGTTGATCAAATGCTTTTTTTTTTTTGTTGATAAAAAGGATCATTTTATTTCAATATTTACACTAATGGCAGAAAGTACATCAAAACATGACACAGATACATATATTTAAAAATCAACTAATACAACAAATCTAACAAGTAATAAAATTGATCATAATATTGAAACTCTAAGAAACGCTTCCATTAGATGATTATCATTGGAGCTCAATATATTCGTATCTATGTTTTGTTTTCCAATAGTCAGATCTAATAAAAACTGCTCAAATCCAAAGAAAAAAAATTTAGATCTAACTTTTAGATTTAGTTTCTAAGATCTACCAAAACTTTGATTTTACCCACTAAAAACGATGAAAAAAATAAAAATACTCTCACAAAGAAGAGAATAAAATGCTTAAGAAGCTCAATATTCAACAATTTCAAAGCAATTGGTGCTAATTTTGTATAGGAGAGAAATTATTTGGGCAAGAGTTTATAGAAATTCTTGGGGATGGTTTTGAAAATTACAAAAAAGGAATAATTAATTTGCCATAAAACATGAGTGGAAGGAAACTTTCTTGGATCTCTTTGAAAACTAAAAAGAAAATAAAAGAAATTTCTTGTTGAAATGTTATTTTATTGATAAAAAATCTAGAAAAAAGGACGAAATGTAAATAACCAAAGTTTGATTGATTGTAATGCTAAATGTAAGTGTAGTCTCATTACAACATAGATAAGTTTAAAAGCACTGAATATTCTCTTTTATTACTCAACACTAGAATGCCCTTTATTTTAATATATGTTTTTTCTCGATCGTTATGATGATAATAAAGTTCTAAAAGTAGCTTTGAAAAACATATAATAATGGATTTCGTAGTTTTACATTTTTTTTTTAGTTAGTTTGTGGTTATAGGTGGATTGGATTAAAGATATCATCACACAAATTAGCTGTTCACGTCTCCTTTTATGCACACGGCCATTGATAACATAAATCCACCCACAAGAAGTAAGGCCATGAAGGAAACTAAAATATTAATCAATATAATAATAAAATTAACAACTAGAAAATTAACATATCAAAATTTTTAGACATTCTTAACCTTTAAAAGATACAAGCAGCGTCATTATATGATTTTCATTCAATAAAGTAAAAGTCTGAATAAAAACAAAAAAAAGTTTTACACTCACATTCTTTTACACTATTAAAAAGATACCACCAGGTTATAAGAATAAAAGTAAGAAAGGTACAATTATTCAATGAAATATCCCATCTACTTACTTTTGTTGTGGATGTATTTTTTATTTTGTTTTTGTTACTCTTTTTCTTTAGTTAACTACCCTTCTCCATTATGACATTTTCCACTCCACAGTAACAACAGAGACTTTACAAGACTAAATTGGGAGTTGTTTATCATTAAGCATTTTGGCATTTGAAAGCTCCATGCTTCTGATATTCTTTAATTAAATTAAACAGAGGCTTGATTATGAAAAATAGAGAAGAGTTACAGGAATGTGAGAAAGTTGAGTTACAAGGGTGAGGAAGAAAGTAGGGGGAGTATCAATGAATGAGTGAGGCTCATAGGTGTGAAAAAAAAACGTGAAGGTGGAGAATATGGAAGAAAGGGATAATAATCTTTTGTTTGGTGTCCTTTCCTATGATTTGTTTCCATCCTTTTTAGTATATTTTAAGGTCTTGAATAAGATACATATCGAAAGATTGTGGGGTAGTTACTCTGGGTTTAAGATCCTTAGCTGCACCTCCAGTTACCAATTGGTTGGATGGTGTTGGTTTGTGGGTCCTACCTTAAATTGTGCTTTGCACCAGTTTTCCGATTATTCCTGAGTGTTTCTAATCTAATTGGGTGTGTTGTGTTGTGTTTCTGACATTTGGAAGAAAAAAAAAAAGATACATAGATACGATATAAATTAGATACTCAAATAGTACATTTGTATTTTTAATTTTTTTCATGTAGTTATTATAAATAACTTATTTATTATTATTATTATTATTTATATAAACCTATGCATAGCATGGGTCAGAATATTAATGTACATGTATCAATTAGCATCATTTTCTGTGGCCAACATATTAGAAAACCTAACATTCTAGTCCAATTTAAAAAACTTACCAAATTTATACATGACTACAATTGAAAAGGAAAAGGAAACAATGACATTTTAAATCCTTCAATTTTGGCAAGAATACAATTAGAACAATAGATTATCAAAATTATAAGGAGTATCAATTTCAAGAAGGAAGCATCATTAATATTTCAATCCTTCTTTTGGTAAACCTGACATAAATATGTAAACATTATCCAACATAATACAATATGAAAACCTACAAAATTTAGAAACTTTAGTAAAAATGAATAAAGTTACGGAAACAGTCCAAATCATTCAAATTGAAAGAATTTAATAACAAATTAAAAAAGACAAATTTTGAATAAAAAACAATATGTTATAGTTTTTTGATTTAGGCACATGAACAAAATAAGTATAGTTTACCCAAAGTATAAAATAAAAGGTAGTTATCCAATAATTCAAATAAAGAATCATAAAGTAATCAAAATACAACAAAACTTTTATTTTTGCCTATCTATTAGGACATACCAAGAAATTTTTTTTTTTTACTCTCAAGATCTCTACTATAAGTAAATACACATCTCTTCTCTTGTTTTCAAATCTCATTTTTTTTATGTATATGTATTTCAATGACAAATAAGAAAATAACAATTGCACACTTGACTTTTACTTTTATATTATCATGCAATCTACACTATGAGGAAAAAGTGATAGAATAAAATCAAATGAATGGTTATATGAGATTAGGCATAATTTATGAGTCTTTTCAAGTATCATACTTTTTAATGACTAAATTCCAGAATTTTTGTTCAATAATTTATTGACATTAGCAGACATACCCTCCTGGAGGAGATGGGAGTGCAAATGAGAGGTTTTCGGTTTGACACTTACACATAAAAAAAAAAAAAGCATACTATAAGAAGAGCTTGAAAAGGGAAAAACACAAATGTATTCTGAGTAGAAATGTGTATTAATTATTTTTTCTTTCTTATTTTCTTTTTCTTTCTTCTTTATAGACATATATGCAACACAGTAATAAAACTTTTTGGATGTAAAAACTAGAGATTGTTGTTTTTCTTTTGCTTTTTTGGACACAATACTGACTTACAATTGAAAGACCAATTTTATTTATGCTATTTTGTTTTGATTTCATATTGTGATTGTTAAAGTTAAGCATGCATCGAAAATACAAAAAAAAAAAAAATTTAAGGTCATGCAATCTTTTTCTAATTCAAAATTTAGCTCTTGAATTTTGAGGTTGAGGATGGAGTAAACTTCTTTCTCCTACAATTTATCACCATTATTAATATTTGTTTTTATTTTTTTTTTGCATTACCATTTTATCAATTGAATTTAGTTACAACAATATGAGAATGACAAGATGTTTACTTACTATTTAATCAAATACTAGAGAAGTTAGGACTCTTGAATCAGGTGTAGTAATATGCCAGTCACAATTACTTTATAAATATCATAACCAAAGAATCTTATTGGTATATAAAAGTAAAAATTAACTTTGGGGTATATTTCAATAAAAAGTTTTGATTAATAAGGGTACGAGTAGCTATTTGCTTCATTTATGTTAGATAACCATTAAATATAAGGGTCCCCTTTAGATTGGTGTATTTTGAAATATTTTCAAATCTTTACTATAGATTTTGTGTTTTAAAAATTTTATAGATTGGACGTTTTTAAGTTATTTAGATTTCTTTCAAAAACTACCACATTTCCCCTTTTCTTGTGGTGAATCATTTTCCCCATCACCTTTTCAACTCTATCCATCCTTCTAATTATTCGTTGATGCTTCTCTCCCATCTCTGTTTCTCTCTCTCCAAATTTGTTTAAGGAAAAGCAGCCAGGAAAGGAGGAACATAGTTAAGGAGGTTGGGGATTGGCATGGTAGGGGCAGCAAAAGGAAAAATGAGGGGTATAGGAAAGGGAGAATTGCAGGATAGGGGAAAAATGGACAAAGGATGATGGCGGAGGTAAGAGTAATGGTAGATAGGAAAAGGGAGGAGAGGGAAGGATTAGTAATGAACTACTAAGGGGAGATATGATGGGAATGATGTAAAGGCCTCGAGAAAAAAAAATATTAATTTAATATTAAATTTCAAAAATTCGAAGTTTTTATTTATTTATTTATATAATTATTTCTTTAATTATCTCGTGAAATCCGATTTTTCCTCATTTACGACTTCTCATTTAATTTTAACCCTATTCCTCTGTTAATATCGTCTCGTAGCATTTATTAGCGGTAAAATGTTAAAAGCACGTTTTTCGAGGTAAATTCGGACTGTGAGTAAACTAGTGAAGATAAGTATGGATGATCACTGGTAGGTTGGAAGTGTAATTAAATGATTGGAATTGGGTCATTGAAGGTGATTAATTAGGGTTTTGAAATTTTAGTTAAGATTTGGATTAACCTCTTTAAGTTTAGAATTTAAATCTAACCGTTAATTCTTTCAACTAAATTCCTACCAATCACTTAAAAATTAATTCTTCATCCCCTCTCCTAATCGAGATTTATCCATTAATCTCAAGCCAAATGAGGTCATTAATTTTCCCTCCAAATAGCTAATTAATACCACTATGCAAGCTTTGACTTTGGATGAATAAGATAAGACCCATGTCTTGTCTTCCTTTTTCCCATTAACTCCTCAAGAAAATTGACCAAAAATTTCTTCATCCTTCTCCCTCTCTCACCCGAACTCCCTCTCCTCTTCTCCCCTAAATTTTCAGCAATTTTCTTCACTCAAATTCCCTCCAAAAACCCCACACAACCTCCATTAACCCTTGCTTGAACTTGCACTTGGTGGAGAAGCTTGGAGTAGGTGCACTTGGGAGCTCTAGTCTAGCATTCCTTGGTGAACTCTTGCTTGTTTCTTGGAAGAGGTATAAAACTAGAGCTTGAACTTTTGTCTCTTAAATTCCATGTTGAAGCATGATGATAGGTTTGGGAAGTTGAGAGGTTGTTAGAACCTTGTCATTGTTGATGAAATGGATTCATGTGTTGGTTTTTAATTTTGGAAGATTAATCTCAATAAATTGTCTTTCTTGATATTTGGTTGTAAGTGGGCTCTTGAACTCCCACACTTGTGTTGATTAGAGTTCTAGCATGGTTATTGATGCATTGTATGAATTTGAGTTAAAAATTGTTGTTGGATTTTTGGACAAAACCCTAAGAGGAACCGGTTCATGAAGGAAGAAAAATGAGGAAGAAATTTCTGTTTTTCCTCTGATTTGGTGGCTGCAAATTTTGGCAAGTTTAAAAGTTGATTGTGAGGGTTAAGCTGTTAAAATTTCCCCATACAAATTCCTTCAAGAATTGAGTGAAGTTGATGGTTAGATGGAATAAGGAAAACTGGAAAAATGAAGCATTATGCTGCCCGAATTTTAGGGGATTATTTCGTGACAATTTTGCTAAAAGATGTGACCATTTTTGATCATCATTAGTTTAAGGGAGACTAATACCAGCTTAGGGTCGAAATTGAAGTTAAATGGCAGTAGTATATGTTGGTTATAAGAGATTAGAAGTGGAGGAGTTGAACTTCATTGGTTTGAAGAGTTTTGATGAATGAACTTTGGGCACGTAGAAAACTGCCTTCCCATTCAAATTTTTGGTTGAATTTTGGTATGACCTTAGCCTATATATGGAATTATTAGTGTACCAAATTTGGTGATTTTTGCCTAATAATTAGCCACTCAAACGAATCTGTGAATGATGCCCTGTTAAACTGAAACCCAGAAATTTCAGAAATTTGAACCCCCTCTGTTTGAACTATTATAATTTCATGCTCGGGTGTCAGAATTGAGTTCCATCAGTGGATGTTAAAACTACTTATGTAGTACTATATTTTTTATGAATTTCAGAGGCTAAATAATTTTCTGTAATTTATGGCGAATTTTCAAAGTAGCCTGGATGGCCAGCCTGATATGTCCTGTCTCAGTACTGTAGCTTTCTGTTGAACGAAAATCTGGGTAGCTTTTGCCCAGAATTTTAACTGGGTGCCTTCTACAAAGTTTTAGAACTTTCAAAGAGGTTTCCAACGGTACCAAATGTGAAAAATTCTAACTTGTATAACTTGAGTTATGATTTTTCAAAGTTTTCAGCTCGAATTAGGAAATTGTCGAACTTTCTACTTTTTGAGATAAATTTGGTCGGTGAACTAGGAAAACTTATTTTCGTTATTTTTTAATTATTTTAGGGTAAAGTGCTGATTTTGCAACTGATCAAAACTTGGACTCCTACCCCTACTTTGTCGGTGAGTTTTCAATACCTGTTAAATGTTTTTGTTTAAATGCCCTGTGAATGTATGTGTATCATGAAATGTTGCTTGATTTGACTGTGAAAATGGGAATTTGTTGAACCACTCACCTAAAGGAGAGTATACTTTATTGCTCCCTTTTTGTAGAGTCGGTAATTTATTTGTTTGCATGTATTGAATTTGGGAAACGGAAATGTGTTATACAATCACTCTTGGCCGAGTGCCTTGAGTGATTTACTGTTTACTGTTCACTGTTTAAATATTTGGCGTGCAGGCCCGGTAGGGGGAGTTTGGTGGTTGGAGTTTGGCGTGAAGAGTCGTCTACTTGGATTGAAAGTTGATGGAGTGTCGACTACTATAAATGCTCGGGAAATGTGGAATGTGGCTCCTGAGAGCCCCCATATCCTCAATGTGTGTGTGAATTTGATTTGTCTATGTGTTTTATTTATTTACTTTTACTTTTACCGTTTTAAGTGCATGTGCATGAATTTTGGAAACTCACGAGCTTTTTAACTCACCCCTGTTCCCGTTTGTTTTTCCTTAACAGGTGACAAGAATGCCGAGGCGTAACTAGGGCTAGTGTCTTGATCTTTTGACTTTTGTCTCGAGTATGAAGTAATATTTTGTATATTTGTTTGGTGTTGAATACTTTAAACTTATGGAAGTGTATTAGCTTTGACTCGAGGGTTGTGAATATTTTAAATGGATGAATGTAATTTTAAGTTTAATAGTCTTTTTCCAGTTTTAATAGTAATGTTATGGTGGTTGGTGAAATTGCACGTTTAAGTTAGTATTTATTTGAATACTTGAGTCCTGGCGAGAGTTAGGCAGGTAGCCCGCCAACCCTTTGGTTCGCCTTAGGGGGAAGTGGGGCTGTTACAAATGAGACAGGATAAAAGTGTGACAAATATAATAGTGATGGAAGTTAAAGGGAGTGATGATGTGGTAAGAATGGTAATGTGTTGTTTTGAGTATTTTTGGATTTTTTATGTGCTTTTGAGATATTTTTTAAGAGGTTATCATAGATTTTTCTTAGAAAAAAAATTTTTAATTTATTTTTACAATATATAAGGTGCAAGTACCAAAGCTTCTCATGAGCATATTAGAGTAAATTGTTAACGTCTAACTATGTAATATTTTCAAACAAAAATTTTTAATATCTTTTCAATCACCTTTTAATCTCATTTTTTTTGTTTAAAATAATTTAAGTTCCATTGGCTCTTCAACTAGTTTAACATTTTTAAAGGTATGATATGGAAATTAGAATTTGAACATGTTGACTTATTTTTAGTATAATGCTCCTTTTCCAATGGAAATCATAAAGGCTATGGCAGGAAAATTAACATAATATTTGAAAACTAGTTTAACACATTCAAATCTTTTTTTATGGTTTTACTTTGATTTTATTTATAATAAAATATTTTGATAAAAATGCACATCAAAAATTTTGGTGTGCATTTTTGGTGTGTAGTTCTATCAAAATATTTTATCATATATAAAAGCAAAGTAAAATTATAAAGTGTTTTGATAACTTATTGTTTTTATTCATACCTTATTGTTTTTGTTGATTTGCCAATTTTTGGAAAGGTGGAAACACACTTCACACTAATCAACTCTTAATAATCCTTAATATGATTGTCACAGTTGAAGAATTAATAAATTCTTTAGAATTTTTTTGGAGCTTGAATCACAAATCAAAATGCACAATCTATGTATGAATTAATGTATTGCTCATTATTGCTGAAGCAATATATTAATGGTGTACATGTCCTAAATAGCAGTTGATCCAGTTTAATGCTTCCATAAATTAAGCATATATCTAATTGAATAATACTTTCTTAATCCCAACTTGCTGACTAATTTGTTTACCCGAAACCCATCTCCATGATGCTAGGTGTGAATCATAACAGTGGAAGAAAACTGGAGACCTAGAAAGGGAATTTAAAAAAAAATGCAAAACAAAAAGTCTTGTCACATGGAAAAAAAGGAGAAATGTGATTTTAATCCCCAATCTTTGGCCTATGTGCTAATATAATCCCCCATGTTTAGGCAGAAAAAAAAAATAGTCCACAAAATTTTTGGCCTATGTGCTAATATAGTGAATTTGAGCCTCACTCCTTGCCTAGTGACGGTTGAAATTTCTGAAATATGCGCACAAGATTATATTGCTTTCAGTTTAATAGAAAAACCCAAACTTACGTCGTCCTTCATCTCCTTGCCAAGGCCAGAGCAATCCAAGTTATGTGTCTCCTTTTGAGCAGATGAATACGTTTGGGAGAACTTTGTTCCAATATCTCCATCAAAAGTACTATTGTCCGATTAAAGACCATTTTTCACTTGCACAACATCAGACTCATGACACCAATCACGAGGTTTAGAGTTTTATCATATTGATAAGTAATTTGAAAATTTCTTATGTTGTGTTTGGATAGGTAGATTTGGGTGAATTTGATTTTAAACCCACAATCCAAATCCTTTCCATGGTTTGGAAATTTATTTTAAAAATGAGATTTTAAATCCACATATAAGATAGAATAGGCTAATTTCAAAAATTTTAAATTCATCCAATATAAGAGTCATTTGAAATCCATGCTTCTCAAATTTTTCCCCAAATGTAAATCCATTGATCCAAACATAACTTATATTTTTTATATTTGTTTAATTATTAAATTGCAGATCTATTATTCCAAACATAACTTTTTTATATCTATTTAATTATTAAATTGCAGATCTATTATTTCAAATGTATGTTCAACCTACCATTACAGTAAATATATAAATCAAGGCATTTGTTAATGAAATGTGCTTTTTATCACCAAAAAAATAAAATAAAATCAACCCCCTCCCAAATCATTTGAACTTCCCCCATATAAAATGTTGGATTAATCACAAAAACTTCCCTAAGGCATATCTATTTTTATATTTTGCCTCCCAACATTATATTTTTTCCATTTTATCCCCCAAAATTGTCCATTAATTGACTCAAACATTGTGTAATTGTAATATCAAAAAGACATTTATACCCTTAATAGATAAATGTAGTAATTTTGCTGACTTATTTTGCACTTTATCCCCTAGCATCATTTTTGCCAATTTGTCTATTTGTCACTACAATTGTTGGCCAATTCCAATATTTTAAAACATCCAGGACATATAATATCTAAAAAATCAATATCCTTAACATAGTAATGAAAAAAATAATGTATTTATAGATATGGTCCTAATTAAATTTCATCCCATAATTATGCTTTTTAAAATTGAGAAAAATATCTTGCTAATTTCACGTAGTAATCAAAATTAACAAAAACTGTTATTAAAAATTTAATGTGTGAAATTGCTAATAAAAGACTAAAAATGCTTGAATATTGTCAGTTTCTCTTTGTAAATATACATATGGTTCTTTTTTTTCTTTTACTAGCTAATATTTTCTTTATATGGAAGTATACAATATTTTTTTTGTTGGTGATACTTTAAAATGAGACAAACATGATTGATTTGGGTTTCAAAATTTTTAGGGTCATTTTTTTAATATAGCATGATTAGATGCTATTGAAAAGTGTTTGGATTGCTAAGTTTTTCTAAAAAATTTTTTTGTTGTGTCATAAGCATGTTTCTCAACCACTTTTTTCTTTTACAAACATCAAATTGCATAACCTAATGCAATATTATTTTTTATAAAAATTTCCAACTAATCATCAATCCAAACAAACCCAATTTATTGACCTTTAATAGTATCTTTATAGTTTACTTTTTCACTATTAGTTTTTATTTTTTTTCTCCTTATCATATAAAATGAGTGAAATATTTCCCGCTATCTAGAAACATGTAATTATGGAGATAAAATTTAACAGGACCTAAATCCTTGAATATACAATAATTTTAATTATTATGTCAAGAATACTGACATTTTTAAATATTATCTATCTTGAGTGGTTTTGGGGATAAACAGACAAATTAAGAGCAAAATGATATTAAAGGGTAAAGTGCAAAATGTGCAATACCTTAAAGGAATTCATTAGAGTTAACACCTACGAGTATAAATATCTTTTCACATTTCTATTGCACAGGGTTGGAGTTGACTAATGATTTAGGGGATAAAGTGAGAAGAAAATAACATTACAAAGCAAAGTGCAAAACTAGTTAATCCTTACTAGGAATTTTTTGATGAATGCAAAAATTTTTTAGAGATAGCCTACTCAAGAGTAACTGATTGTTTACAAATTTTTTCTAGAACTATCAATAGGGCCGGGCCAACTTGAACAAGGTTCATTTGGCCCATAAACCCCATTGAGTTGAAACTTTAATTCGGTCGTATAGAATTTGGACATAAATATTCGGCCTAATTCAAATGTGAGCGGAGTGCGGGTCATATTAGACTAGGGTCCAATTGAAGTCCAACTAGTATGTGAGTATGTAATATCTATATAATATATAAAAAGTGAGCAACATTATGTGGTGTAAAGACATAGACTCGTTTGATAATCCAATTCAAAAGTGAGCAACATTATGTGGTGTAAAGACATAGACTCGTTTGATAATCCAATTCAGGTTTTAATCTTAATGACTTCAGACCTTAATGGTGTTAAAACTGTTTGATAACAAAAAATACTACATCTTAATGATTAAGTGGGTCTGAATTGTTTAAACAAAATGGAGTCCAAAAAATAAGTGATAAGTTTATCACTTATCACCACTTAATAAAAGGTACGCTCAGATGTTAGGGTTTAAGTACAGTTTTTAGGACATAAATAACCCTTGTCAAATAAAACACAATCACCTTATTTTTTCCTCTTTTCTTTCTTCTACCGTCTTTCTTCTCTCTCATTCTTTTTTTTTTTCCCATCACTATTCTCAGTTTATCAACCTCTTCTCCAATTTTCTTTTTATTTGTCAGTCTTCATTCTTAAGAAGTTTACCCATTGAAACATTCAATTTTTTAGCATAAAGATAAGTATTAAATTTATGCATTTGCTTTTATTTCTACTGTGTAGTTATCGTTCATATTCATATTCAATAAAAATCTATGCTTCATCTATGTATTTGATTTATACGATTAATGGAAAAATAATCTTCCATGATAGAAATAGAAGCGTAGGCAATACAAACTGATCAGAAAAATAATCTTTAAGAATGAAGAAATTGTGGTACAAAATGAGCAACATGCTGAAGATAACTCAGAAAATGTAAAACACGGAGGAGGATCTCGACAAACTGATCAAACTTTTATGATCAACTTACGTGAGCAAATTAAAAATCAACATTTTTAGCTTTTTTGATTAATTGTATTTATAACATTTGATAGATTAGCATTTATATTTTATCAAATAAATTTGTTATATTATAATTTTATTTTCATTTTTAGCTCATTTTTTTTTCTTTTTTCATAATAGGTCATTCTTTTTCTAATAAATAATTCTTATTTTTTTGATAATAGTTCATTCGTTTTTAGTTCATTCTTTTTCTAATAAATAATTCTTATTTTAAATAAAATTAAATCATATGTACTACTAGTAAAATATACAAATATACATCATTTATAAACAAGCCAATATAAGGATAAAATTGTAAAATACAAGAAATTCAGCATTCAGTCGTCTATAATTATCAAATAGGCATAATACGTTTAGTGTTTAGATTTAGACAAAAGTTGTATTAGGCTCACTACTTAACAATTCAATGACTTAATGAATTCAGATTTCAAATTTCAAATTTCAGTTTTATCAAACGAGGCCATAGTGTCACTTTTTGAAAATTTTAATCTACCCTTCATTAGAAGAGCAAATTGGTCCCAATATATTCTAAAAAAAATCCCTACAATAAGCAAAAAGTTATCCCTTTGGGATCAAATTATAATTTCCTCACAATACCTCCCTCACATCCCTATGCGTCTACCATGATATGTAACTTAATATGAAAAAAATTAAACATGTATTTCCTTGAAATAAGTACACGCCTGGGGTGTGCCAAAATCACTAGTATATAATAATATCTTTCTACACTATATCATTATGAGTCACCCGATCTTCCTTTTTATGTTCATTGATCCATCATCAATTCCTCATGGTTTCGAACCTTACCACTTCCTTTGGTTATTGCCTGCAAGACATTTTATTTAGGAACAAATAGAAAACACTGTAACCAGAAGGGGGATAATCATTGGCTAAGTATGCAGCTCAGCACTTAGAAAAGATTCTGAGAATGCACTTTTGTGATTCACTGACTTGATGTTCGTGAGCTTAGCTTTCTAACATTTTGTTTGGACTATTCAGTTTTGTAGAACCAAAACTTGAGCAATCTCTACTGAGTAGTTCTGGTTCAAACTAAAGCATGGTGATCAGTGGGTTAGTTAAACAGCAAAGAGCCGTGGTCCAGTTCATCTTTTCAGTTCTCGTAACAAACTTTTTTTTAACTATGTACCTTTTGTTTACTGTTTCTGTTTCTTTCCCATTTTTTGGGTTTTTTTTTATTGGGTACATTATCGTAGCGAGTAATCTAATGACGATTCAGCAAAATTTCCTCAAAAAATGGTTGGTAACATCATCATAGTGACTTGCCATCTTCCTGTGGTTCATGTTGTCTTGATTTTCAATAGTTTTATTTGATCATTTCAAGTTGATTATAGTCATGACTTCTGGAAATGTGTTTATAGCTTCAAAAATATTACTTCATATTAAGGTTTACAGCTCAACAGAACTTTGTGCTTATAGAATACTATGAAAATTTTCTTAACACTGTCATGGGTTAGATTTCATATTTTCCACGTTTTTATATGTTTGATTTAATTTATCCTGCTGTTGAATTTTTTTTTTTTTCCAAAAACTTACATTCTGCTTATTTTGCTTTAGGTTCAAGACTAGAGATTTACAATGAAACATGAGAGGTATAGATTTTTTACCCCTTGCATGTTTATCCTTATACTTGTTCTGGAATTCTTAACTTTCCAGATCACTTATTGCATTCTCCTTATTGGGATCCTTCATTTGTTTCATGGCAACTTTAAATAGTTGTCCTGTGGATGTGCGAGCTTGTTTTGCAGAAGGTTCAAATTAACTGGTGCTGGTGTTTCTTATGAGGTATAGCTTTTCTTATAGAGCTCTTGTGAAATAATTTATTAGACTGGTTATAGTTTTCTGTCTACACAACTCTGACTATTAAGTTGAATCTGTTATGTCTAAATGCTCACAACTGTTTTTCCCTTAAGTTATGGTAGTTATGATCATATAGTATTTGATATCTTTATTAACATCGTTTAAAAACTCTCTTGCAGACCATTTTAGTGATAGCATTTGCTCCAGAAGTTGGACATTCTTATGGACTACTTTGATATTGGGAATTCACTCTGGAAATTAGGTGGTCCTAACTTGTAAAGGTACTTTTATGATCTATGGGCTGCAATACCTTCAAAAATATCTTTAACAGGAATTGGTTGCTGATGAAGGTTCTTGTTTGTTGCTTTGATGTGCATATTAGCTTCAGCAACATTCATCTTCCTATTATCTATATATTCCTTTGCTTTTTCATCTTTGGTTCCTTCCTGAAAGGAAGAAGTGAGATGTTTCCGTTTTCTAAGAAAAAATTTTGAAACTTCCACTTGGTTCTTTTTGTTTCACCGGCTGGTATCTCTAGCTCGTAGTGTCCACTAATTAAATTATGTAAGAGTTCCTTTGTTCTTCTTTCAACATGTAAAACATGTTTGATTCATTATAAATTTTTCTAGATGAATTATTTTTATTTTAGTATGCCCACTAGGATGAATCCCTCTATATGGTTAAGGATTTATGAAAATGTTTTATCTTATGTGATATGTCAGTTTACAATTGGCTCAGATGTGCTCGTCCTAACACTTGGTAATCACGTGAAACACTCAAATTTATTTTTTTTAATTAATAAATCTTTTTTACTCTATTTACCAATGGGTGGGGAAGTCCTAAGCTCAATTATTCTACTACTCGCCTCCTTCCTCATTCCTTTCCCATGAGGAATTTTCTCTCACAGAAAATATGGAACTCCACCATACTTTTCATTAAATATCCATTTTCCTATCTCAAAAATTACACAAACTAAATGCACTTGATAAGTTGATATCCATCATGTATTCTCCCTCCCTCCCTCCCTCTCTCTCTCTCCCTCTCAAAATTTGCTTGAGGTTTTATGATTCAATGTTGAAAGGTTTCTTTTTTTTTTTTTAGCCCTTTCTCCTGCTCCAGTCTGCATCCCTCTCCTGGATCCCGTTGATTTTCTCCAATCTCAAGAGTCAAGAATCACCCATACTACTGTGTTTTCCCCTCTTTCATTTCTCTTCTTTGTTTTTCTTTGGTGACATAATTACCTTTAGAATTTCTTTATTTGATCTTTTATTTTCTATCATTGATCTTGCCCCTTTTTTAATCTAAGATTTTCTTTTGTTTTTCTGGCCTGATTTTTTTATTCTTTAATTAATTCCATTTTTTGTAGCAGGATGAAAGACTAAATTTTGTATTCAAATTGTATGGTGCTCTACAATCTAGAACCTATCAACAAGAGCCAAGAATTGTTGACATTCTTCTTTCCAAGGTAAAAATATTCTAGACTCTTTTTTTTTTGCATCTTTTTTTAATTAAGTCTATTCTTGATTACCAGAGTATAGCAAAAAATGCTGTTTGTGAAGATATAATCTTGAAGTGGAATAAAGTGGTATTGATTCTATAAAATTAACAACTTACAATGAGGTCTAAAGTCACACTATATGTTCTTAAGAGTACCAATGTCAACATTTTTTTTTAAACTACTTTCAATTTTTGTTAGCTTTTTTAAAACTTTGAACTATCTTAAACGCCAATAACTTTGGAAGCATCATTTTGGTTTGGGAATTATAGCTGTACTTCAGTTCTGCCGTCTGTTTCTCCTTCATACACGGTGATTAATTTTTCTAGCATTCTTTTCCTATCCTGTTAGCCTTTTTTTATAAAGTTGTTTTGCATATCTTCCGTTACTTCATGCTTAGATGCAAATTTTGGGAGTGGAGCTTCTTCAGAATTTCTGTTTTGAGTGTAGATACGTCCATCCCAATATGAGATTATCAGAAAACGTGTAAACCAAAATAAATTCGTGAAACTAAAATGTAGCTAGATAAAAATTGAAGTTTCATGCAAATAATTGTGCATTTACCTATTAGTTGCTATTTAGTTTGAGCCTTAGAGATAAGTAAAGGGGTAGTAGCTAAATCAGTAGTTTTTTTTTTTTTTGGCAAATATCATCCAACGTCCAGCATAAGTGGATGTAATCAACTACAGTTGCTGACATATTCTAAGCTGCCATAGAATACATGTATTTTTTAGCTGTTTATCTTTTAAGATAAATAATTGATTTAGAAGTCACAAAGCATTAGCATATTAACAAACATTTTGTTGCTTCTTTACTCTATTAAATCATGCTGATTGGATATTGCCATGTGAGAGAGGTGTGTATCTGCAATAATTGCTACTTTGAGCAATAGTAAGCTTCTAAAGAAAAGTAAATCTGCACTGCCTGCATGGTAGTGGCAGCATTTCCTTTACAGCAGAGCAAATATTACCAACTAGCAATTGAGGGAGTATTAGCTATAGATTGGATTGTGGTCAGTTATTGAGGTTTCTGAGATAAATTACTCCATTGCTTCCCAAGTACATAGCAAAGTAGAACTTGTGAATGTCAGCTTGAAATTTTGAGTAATTTTACACACTTGGAGAATGGATATGATTTACTTTGACATGAAACAGTAACTTTTAGTTAGTAGTATCATACAAGCTATTTTTAAACTTTATGCTACTGGCATAACATTTTTTGAATAGTATTATACATTTGGAGAATGGATGTGTTTTACTTTGACATGAAACAGTTACTTTTAGTGGTACCATACAAGCTGTTCTTAAACTTTTTTGCTGCTGACATAACATTCAACTAGAGGTCTCAAAAGCAACATTTCTGCCACATCCTAATAGCATTTAGAAATCATGCAATGAATGTTTGGAGAAGCCACAGCAAGAAATGGAAAAGAAACCAATATGAAAGAGGAGATGGTATAGAGCATTTCTGTCCTTAATAGGCTGTGTAGTGGATTTGCCAAAAGGTCCAAGTTCTATGTAGACTTGACATAGTTTAGTGTTGCTCACAGAATGTTGAACTTCCTCTTGAATTTGTTCATGACTTACTCAAAACAAAGATATTTTTGTGCACATCAACCTAGTGCAAACACAGCTAGCAGATGCAAGGCGAAACTACAGGCTGATATATTATTCTGAAACTACACATTGCCACTCCTGTCCACGTAGCAAGCAAAGCGAAAAATAACTTTCTGCCACTTAGCTACCAAGCTGAGACTGTGGAATTGACTCCAGGTAGATGAACACTCAATTAGACTTGCAATGCACAATTGTCATTTCCTAAAAGTAAATTATATGATAGACAAAAACTACTGAGTGTAGGAAAACTCATGACTGCAGGAGAAACCAATGGTTGTTTGAAAGTTTGCCGTCGACTCATTGAGAAGTTTGATGATACAGATAATATGGAAGGAGATGGCTTTCGAAAGTACGGATAGCTGCTCCGCCAAGAAAACAAGATTAAGCTGCATTGGTACTATTCAACGTTTGTATAACAAAAACTTGGTACTTTTGGCCTCACTGGGCTTCTATTCTGGATTTGACAGTTTGTTTAGATCCATTTTAAAGTATTATTGCTATTTGAATTAATTGAGTACTTCCGTGAGTGATGTCCTAGGTAACTTAGTGGTAGAGTCTTAACTACGCTTGTTCTTAGCTCTCTATCAATTTTAAATCTTCATCTAGGAGAC
This sequence comes from Gardenia jasminoides, assembly GCA_013103745.1. Taxonomy (NCBI): domain Eukaryota; kingdom Viridiplantae; phylum Streptophyta; class Magnoliopsida; order Gentianales; family Rubiaceae; genus Gardenia; species Gardenia jasminoides. The sequence goes on from CM023101.1 coordinate 4,746,625, forward strand.
TTTGCTCCATAGGACGTGCCTTGTCCTATGTTGTGTTTTAATTTTGTAATACTGAAGCTTTTATCTAGATGTGCCTATATCTTATGTTTGGGTTTAGATTTATTGATTTCAAATTTGTTTTACAGAGGTCAGGTTTCTGCTTTTAAAGTCTATTACTTAAAAAAAAAAAAATTGATCTTATTTCTTTTTTCCCTTTTTCTTTATCTAATCTCTTTGGCAAATAAGTGTCCAAAAACAATTATTTGTCAACTTTTAATTATGTATACGAAAGACTCGTTGTTCTCGTTGTGAAAAGAGAACGTTGAAAGGGAGTAAATAAGAAGCAATGCAGTTTTTCAGGATGCTGAATCAAACTCCTAATGTGCTGCTCGTTCAATGATCATATCTATTCATGTTGATATCAACTTTGTTCAGTATTTATACAAGAGTTAACTTTGTTCGGTATTGTATAAATAACTTTATTCAGTATTTGTGGCATTTATTAATTGCTCAGTACAACAAAAATTATTTAGCTCTGTTTTCTCTTCTCTAATTCCTTATATTTTCTCACCTCTAATTTCTTTTATGCATGATTATATGACTCAATCATACCGAAGTTTACAATCGTAACTATTGGTTCAATTGCATCTATCTTTTTTTATTTATTCTATTTTCATCGTGTGTAGATATAAGGAGCATCTTAATGACCTCAGTAATATATTCATCATATTGTTTTGTGTTTCCTTAACAAATTATTATTTATTTTTACTGCTTAATAAAATCACAAAAGTATAACAACAAATATTTTGGTGCATCTTTATGTAACTTTATTTAACATCTGAATTTAAATAATTGGACATTTTTGGACGAGGTTAAAAATTACCTCCTCCTAGTATGAACTAAAGCATGGTAACCAGCTTTCTAGTTCAACGGTAAATCACCACGGTCTAGTCCAACAAACCTCTTTCCTTTCAGTTTTTAGCTTTTATTTTTCCCTTTTTCTTTCTTTCTATTATGCAATAAAAGTTCTAGCCAATTTGGTACCTCACGTAGCTAATGCTTATTCAGCAATATTTGATCCAAAAACCAGTGGAAAAATTGTTATAGTTGAGAGGTCAGAATCGGGTCTGTTTCCTTATTCTCTACTAAAATAGTTCTAAAAGATAAGGACGAAATTCAATTCCAAGAAATTTGAGCTTCTCCCCCAATTCTGCATATGCAATACAAAATTGTATTTATATAAGTGTGGAACTTCAATAAATACGAAAAGATACGGACTAGCTTTGGATGTACTACTTTTATCTAATTTTGGTACTTAATGTTAAAAAAGTATAATGGCCAACATAAACCATTCAAATCTTTTCCCTATTTGCATAAAAGTTATGGCATGAAACACAACCATTGAATACGATTAAGGTTGCTGACTACAGTGCGGGGCCTAAAACTAAATGAAAAGCAAAAAGGCTGTATATAAGTGTAGATTCGGCGCTGTTATTGATTTACTAAAACCTTCTGACACGAGCATGTGTAATTCCATGCGGATGCTTAGATTAACAAATTTCAAGGGGTTTGCTCAAGTACTTAAGTTTTAATTTCTCTACGTAATTTTTCTTGGACGAACAATTATTACGCTAATATAACAGGTTAAGCTAGCTAGTAGCTACGTATGACCTTCCATAATGTGTTCAAATAGTAGATTATTTGGAATAATTTTTTTTTAAAAAAAATACTATAGTAATTTTTTGATATGATTTATGTAGATAAAAAGGTAGTTGAACAATATGTTGATGATATAAGCAAATAATTTTTTACAAATAATCAACATCGTTCATCATTAAATATCCACCATACTTTTAAAAAAAATAAAAAAAATGGTACAGTAAATTTTTTCAAAAACTCTCTTAAAAATTCCTTGTAGTGTTTACTAATATATTTATTGAAAATTTGCAATCTAAACAACTCGAGCTCAAGTGACAAGTCTGTGAAAATCAATTAAATTCAAACTTGGGCTTGAGTTCGGCTAACATAAAATTATCGCAATCGAGATCAACGCAAGAAAAAACAACTCAATTCTTTTGGGCTAAGTTTTGGATTATTATTATTTTTAAGTCAGATTGATTATGCTTAATTTACATGAGTTTTAGTAATATTTGTAATTATAAAGGGGTAGCATTGTTACCAAATGTATGATGTGAGGGGACATGAGTGATATTTATTGACATTTTAAAGGAACTGAGTCATATTAGATAAATCTCAGTGGAGGTTTTAGAACTTTTAGAAATTTTTTGGGACATTTGAATAGATAGATAAAACTACTTTTGCCATTTCTTTTTTTTCCCCCCTTATTTATAATTTTACTTTTGCCATTTCTTGCATGCATGCAAGAAATGGCAAAAAAACGCATCTTCCCGTTCACTTCATACTAAAGGAAAATGTCTGGAAATTGTATTAGGTTACTTAACTGCATAAGAACCATCAGACCACCTACCTTCATAGTTTGCATTGCTTTAGTTTGGTAGTTTCAAGTTCCACAAACGCATATCACTTCATTTTAACAATAGCTTTGAGTTCACAGTCCAACACTGACCATGGAGGGTGCAAGAGAGCCTGAAATCCTGGAAGTCACTCATGCAGTGTACCCAAGTCTTGAAATCAAGGCAATGTTTGCAGCCAAATATTCAGGTAAGAACTTCTTCTTCTTCTTCTTCTCTCTCTCTTGGGGGCTTTGTCATTCCATAACAAGTCTCAAGAATTCTGACTGGTAAGAAGAGATATAATATATATATATATATATATATATATATATATTTATATATATATTGTGTGTTTTATAGTGTGATATAGGTGATATAGGTGTTTTATAGTGTTGCATAATGAATCTTAGGAAAATCAATTAACATCCATAAGATTAATTTATTGAGAGTAATATTAGCATTTGCGTAAAATATACTCTGATAGGAAAATAATTGCTTGCAATATCACTTGCCATAGAAAAATTTTGGTTAAAACTAAGCTGATTATTTTGTCCTGATAGCATCTTTTGGAACAATTAAAATCTCATTATTCATAATTATGATGATGGACATACTAAAACAGTTAAAAGGTGGCAGCATCATCTTGTCACGGGTTGCTTATCCTCTTATAAGCACACGCACCGTGCAGCACTAGCGATGCTCAATACTTAAGCAGTGAACAGTCGCTAGTTTAGCCTTCACTTCTAGTTGGCAAGTTTGTGCAGGAAGCTAAGAAAAGAAAGAAACATTTGCGAAAGAAAGAAAGCTAGAAAGGCTTCTTGGACACCACAATAGCTTGAATTGCTTCAAGTCTTGGATTCACAAGATAGTTACAAATGGTAGGGGTTTGGCCTATTTATAGGCAAGTCAAGAGGTTCTAGAAACTTCTATACAACTTGCACCTACACTTAGTCTCTAGAAAATTCTACAATACTCTACATACTTAGCTTTCATATCTTGGTGTCTAGAGTTTTCCACACAACTCCAGCACCACAAGTTACTCCTTCTTGTAAGAACCTCTAGAAGGTTCTTTACAACTCTACACAAGTCTCTTTATGTACAAAGCTTCTAGACCCTTCTACACTACTCTAATGTGGTCTAGAATATATCGGAGGTTTCTACAACATTCTATATATTTCTAAGCACTTCTACAAACATATTAACACTTTACAAGACCTCCTAGACCCTACGCATGGCCCATATGGCCTTATTCTCGTAAGTCACAAAAAGGTGTCAAACTACTAGTAGTCCTAATTTTTCCCTTATGCCTCATATGTAGTAGTACATGCCTTGGAACTTTTAAATATGTAGTGTGGTCATTATTTTTCTTGACATTTAAATTCCACCCAATCTATTATACACACACACACACACACACACACACACATATATATATGTATGTATGTATGTATGCATGCATCCATGCATGTGCGCATGAATGTATACTAACAAATATTATCTTTCTTACAATGATATACTTGTCCTAATTAATAAGAATTTTTCTAAGGCATTTGATAGTCAAATGGCCCAAACCCTTCTTTTAAATATTTAAGAATCAACTTTTTTATGTTTATTTCTTATTTTATTTTTAACCTCCCACCCATTCCTACAATATTCCCTTTAAAAAATTTTATTAATAGATTTCTAGAAAATGGTACAATTGTTAAAATTTAATAATCAATTTTGTTTCACGTAAACAAACTTGCGGGCATATAAACAGCAGCCAAACAACTAAAAGGGATAATTTCACAAACCTCCATTGAGGTTTCTAATAATTTTATTTGGTACCCTTAAACTTTTAAATATCTCACTTAGTTCTCCTATTTTAAACATTTTGTAACATTCAAAACCCATTTCAAAATATAATGCTAAAAAACTCATTTTGGGAGAGAGAATATAATTTTATTTCAAATTTGCCCTTTTCTTGTGATTTCTTAATTACCATAATATGCCAAATTTATCTATTAATTTTCGTAAATAGATAGATGTAGTTCATTGATGAAAATTTAAAGGCAGATAACAAAATTTAAAAACTCTTTAGTAGTTTTATGTCTTCAGTTCGGAAAAGTTATGTTAAATTACTTAAAATTATGAATGATTTATAATACTTTTAAAAATAATTTACAAAAATTCATAATCATGATAATACTTTTTTGTATTGGCTTAAAAATAATACAAATAAAATTTATATATAATTTTTAGCATGTTATATCTTTTTAGTTTTCAAGCCTTCCATTTAGATGAAAAAATTCAAAAATATGTAAATGATTTATTAAAATTCTTAACTTAACTCAAAACACTTCACAACAAAGAAAAATATTATCTTTGTAACTTGCAATAGATATTAAATCTTGAAAATACACTATATTTTGTCAATCAGGATAAATTTTCATACTTTTATTTTTATTTTCTTTTGTTATTAATAGACTCATTCTTGATAATGAAAAGTAAGATAACAAAAGAAGTAAGACAACAAAGGGGCAATTTTGGAATGAGATTAAATTTACTCTCCTAAAATGATTTTTTTAATATTGTATTTTTCAAATGGGTTGTAAATGATACAAAAATATTAAAGTGAGGAAGGCAAGTGAAATTTTTTAAAATTTAAGGGTGCCAAGTGACACTGTTATAAACCTCAAAGGAGGTTTCTGAAATTATCCCCAACTAAAAACATCATCGGCAACGAAAAGATAAAAATGGCCAAAATGGATGCGGGAACAACAAATAACCCAGTGATAAGGGTAAAATGGGGAAATGGAACACAAAAATCTGGAATGTGGCCGAAAACATGGGATCCACAATGAGGCCGTGAAATCACTATTACCAATACTGTGGCTCTTTATGAATTTAACTAGGCATGGTGCCCCGCGCATTCCGCAGGGTGCTCATCGTTGATCATATTGGGTTGGACTTGATGGTAATCGAAAACTTATTTACTAATTGAGTTCAGAAGTATTTTATATGAAAATGGAGTTATAATAAAGTAAGAATAAAAGCAGGAAACAAATGTAAAAATCATACATGAGGAAAAATGCGTGGCATAAATAAAAGAAACCACAGCAATGCATACACTAAGGATGAGAGAATATTTGTCCACAGCCAGAATAAACCGTGCAAAAAGTATAAAAGGAGACAAAAACCCTTGGAAAATATATTAATACCATAGGTTTCCTTTTCTTATGGAAAGATTCACATACTTTGATGCTTGTATTAGATCATAAAAATAATTCAGAACAGTTTCATGTGATAGCTTTGTAAAATATGGATTTCTCAATTAGCTGGCCCTTCTTTAAATTATTGGACACTGGATTCATTAACCTTACATAGGAGATTGCCTAATCAAATAAATAAAATATGTATTATCATTTTAAAATTAATAACACCTTAACAAATAGAGAATCATACAAAATGCCATCCCTAATTTTCATTAGCATCTCGAAGACGAAGATGATTAATTCATAAGGAATTTAATTCTACTTGGAAAAGTATTAACATAAGCAAAATGTTATCCCCAAAATTTACCAACATATCTAAAAATTATAGAACCCAATTGCAATCAAAATATGATCACATCATTCTCAATTGCAATTAATGTATCTTAAAAATTAATCTCGAGGTATGACTATAAAATTGTCTATCAGAACAGCTACATTTGGAAATTACCAATACTAATCATATAGCCAATCATTTCATTTGATTAATTAAAATTACAAATGTCAATATCTGTGGCACATTAAACAATAAAAATTAAGATTATAAATATCAAAACCTGGACTACTTTAAATAATTGTTGACCACAAAATTGTCAATTTTGTATTATTTTTAAAAAATTAATAGGTGTTGAATAGATAAAAAAAATCATAGAAAATGGCATCTCTAATCATTGTTAGCATATTTAAAAACCATATATATGAATAGAAAGTGTGCAATTCAAAGATAATTAATTCACATAGATTTTAATTGTTCACCTCAAACTTATATAAGTCATACATTTGCAAAAGTACTAACCAAATAAAGTCTTATCTCCAATTTTTACCAGCATATTTGAAAATTTAATCTCAAGGCATGAACTATGAAATTGTTAATTATAAAATTCTTAATTCCAATAGTTATATCTTGAAATCATGAACACTTACTGTTTTATATCACAAAATTGAAAAATACAAAAATGAATTTTTTTCACACAATCAAGGCTTGCCTGATGCTAAAAATTACAAACACTAATTGAGATAACAAATAAAAATCATTTTATATCACAAAGAGCTCGAGAAAAAAAAAGCCTAAAATAAACCCAAGGAAGCCTAAGACCTCATGTGACAGGCGAAAACAAGGACCAATCAAAGTAGGCCCAGGCCACAGAACAAGAAAGGACAAAATCTACCACCAAATTACCAATAAACCAGCATAGAAGGGCATAATGGGAATAGAATGACAAAATCAGCTACACAGTGGCCGACAAAAGCAGAAACTGTGCATTCCAGAATTAGGCCTTGGCAGTTGAAAAGACAATGGAGGACAAAACAAACTTCACAATTGCAAGATAACTGGTGAGATTCACAATTCCCAACCTCATGACGCTTTATGTATTTTAAGATATTCACAAACAAATATTTACTCTTTTTTATTTTTTCCCCAAACTTAATATGCAAGATAGAGGCTGAGCTTATATTGAGTTGAGCTCAATGGTGCCCAAACTTAGCCCGTTTAGTAATTAGGCCTACATTAAGCCCAAATTCAACCTGACTTTTATGCTATAAAACCCTAATTCTAAACTTTTGCGACAGAATGCATCGGGTTCAGACCAGCTTGGCCCTATTGATAGTCCGATTTGAAGGCACCCGCTCAGTGGATTGGTCCATGAGAAGTTTAAATCACTTCTCATAATGCATTTTAATGCTACTTTGTAGTTTAAAATTGACATGCAATTTGAGAATATAAAATGAACCAAAGCATTATGGGCAGCCTTCTCACAAGTAGTCTTGGCAGCTTCTTGTGCTATCAATAATTCTCTAGCTGTAGACTCATTTGCCTTTTTTGCTACTGCAGTCGCTGCTGCCTTTGCTACCACACCTGGAGTTTGATAAACAAAATCATGCATTAACCAAAAACTAGTGCTGACCATTGCCTAGTTAAAAAAAAAAAAAAGAAAGGAATGAAATAAAATGAAAGAATCTTAGTAGTAACTAACTGGCATTGCCAATTGATAATTTGATTATAATTTTATCTTTAAGGACCTGAAAATTGGGATTTTCTAGAATTTACACGTAGTAGTGTACAATTTGGGCTTTCTTGATTACAATTTTTTGGATTAAGATTTGGTAAGGTGCACCAAGCTTAGGCAATCGGTCTCTCCCCCATAAAATAAAATAAAAAAGTGAGTTTTATTGAGTGGGCAGATATTAAATTGATAAGAACAAATATTACACTTAATCTTAGCCTAAAGGCCCAGAAAGTCATCTGCTTTTGCTTCTTGGGTTCGCCAAACTAAAGCCTTTCCTTAATAGCCTCTCTCTCTTCTCAGCTAACCATTCCCCCTCAAAGTGAAATAAATAACAGAAAGACGATTGCACTACATCCACTGTCTAAAAATTATTATGTTTGCTATGTGCATTGAAAGTTTGAGTCGGTGAACAATTTCCATTGTTCCCCTATCTTATGACTCCACAATTTTAAGCCAAAACTATTTTGATTTCTGGATTTGGCTTTTACCGATTTTCATAATTAGTTGTAAGATCTTGTATTAAGGCTCAAGTTTTTAGGAACTTTTTTGTTCAAATTTTTCAGGATTTATCAATGCAGAGATACGGCAAATGTTACACAATTTACTAAACTATTAAGTATGTATCTTTTTTTTTCTTCTTATTATTAATTTTTTTGGTACAAATGATAAATGTGTATCATGAGACCGAATTGTATGATAACCCCTGAAATTGTGGCTTTATGTGTACCACAATATATTTATATATGTATATATAATATGGGCACTCTGCAATACTCGTGAGCCCAAATGCCTAGTATAAATATTTATAGGGCAAATTGCTAACACTAGTAAGCCAGGCTTATCAATCATCCATGAAAATTGTAAGAATGAAGATAAAATGTGGGTGAATGTTCATTTTTGAGATTGTAAAAAAAAGTCCATGCGTTACTATACATAAAGTAGGATCATTATGTGCTGTGGCAGTGCAGGGAAGGAGAGCAACACAAACAACAAGACAGCCTAATCTTCATAATCATGCTTTCTGGTGCTATAAAAGCTTACATCCGTACTAAATCACATATTTTGCACATCATTTGTGGGTCTAACAACTAAAGGCTCTTGCACTCTAGTTCACTTGTTAAAAAAAATGAAAATCAATGAGTGTGAAAGACTAATTTGAAATTGTGAATATCCCTTCCCACGATTTTTACAATTTTTACTGAGCCACAGAAAAGATAGTAGAGTAGGGTATAGAGAGGTATTTAGTCACTGGGGATACATATTCCATTTTCATTACAACCAGATGAAATCCCTGCCCCTCTCCAGGGATGGAGCAGTCCGGCCACATCTCCATCGACATTTTGGATGAGACAGACCACGGGACAGAGGGTATGGATGAGACCGGTCATGGGACACAGGGCATTGCTCGATACGTCATGCCTTTACTTATTGCTACTGTAAGTGTACTTCTTACCTCCTTGTGCGATTATTTTTCTATTTTTTATACTAACATATCATAAACTTTTATTTGACAATGTGATTTTGGGCTTTCCGTGATTGGCTCTCTGGGACATTTTAGGGGCCATCGTGGTTGGATCACTGAGCTCGCATGGAAGGGTGGCCTTCTATATCTGTGGTTTTATTCTTAATATTCTTATGGCACCTGCTCCCTTGTACCTTTGCTTCTTAGAGGCACATTATGAGGGAGTCAAGTGGGGTCAACATGGTAGGTTTACCTGGCTCTATCTACGTGACTAGGTATACATATCATTATCTCCCTTGCTCGAGTGCCTTCTCACATTATTTTTTGCTTTCACATTTGCTGTGTTAGCATTTAAGATAGGGCATCTGAATGTGACGCTTCTGATAGCCTTCTTTGGTGCTAGTTGTACACTAGCACTCAACAAGCTTAGGAGAGTCATACAAAATTAATGTTGTGGCAATTGATTACACCCTTTGTTACTTATTCTCGTTTTCTGATGATGGGTGGAAATTGAGGTTAACATTGTACGTGCAATGTACGTGCAATGCATGTGCAATGTATGTGCAACGTATGCATTTTACATTATCTACACAAAATTTTAGATTCATATACAAAGAGTAAGAACAAAGAAAATAAAAGATAATATGATTTTAATAGTTAAAATAATTTTATTTGAACTAATTATTATCTACAGTCAACATATATACAAATGTTTGAGTGAAATATCTATAAATAAGAAAGGATTGGTTAGCCTATACTAAATCTTGATTTGTGGTACCATTCTTTAGTCATTTCAAAACTAATTTGTCGGATGATTTTGCTCTAAATTTAGATGGAAGTATGGCAATTTCATCATTTCTTAACCATTTTGAGACAATTTGTTCTGATTCTTTTTCATCTAACCTCTAGAAAGTTTATTAGTTGATGTTGGGCATCATTTTTTCTGAATTTTGACCGTTGAATCTATTTCTCTAATTTTTGTTCTTATTGTATTTAATTATTTTGGTCTCAGTTTTTGCTTCATTAGTGTGTTCCCATATTCCTCAAACAAAAAACAGCAACAAACTTGGCACATTATTAAAAATCAAATTTTTGTTATAGTTTTCGGCTATAGTTACTTGGTTAAAAATTTTTATGAGTTTGTTTGCACTATAGGAATTAGCATATAATTTTAGTTAAATATAAGTTTTTTAATGCATTTTGGTCAATTGTCTTCTTCTAACAATAAACAAATCCTAACACATTATTCCAAGTCAATATGATGATTTTGTGTGATTTTTTACTATAATTATTTGGTAAAAATTTCTGTAAGTGTGTTTGATAGTGCAATTTAAAAAATAGTAAATTTTCTTTTTTCAATCAGTGTCATTTCTCCTAGACACTAAACCAAAAAACAAATCAATCCCTTCCATAGTTGCCTAACAAAAAAGAAAGCAAATTTTGTTACAAAAAGTAAATTCGGATAAATCACACAAAAATCAGACTTGCTTTCTCCAAAAATCCCCAAAAAAAGCTAATACTGGAAGTAGTAACAATTGTCAAGCCAACAATTGGACACAGAAGTTTAATTAACACACTAGAATATCTGAAACAGACTTGGAACATAAAATTTAAGAAAAAATATGTGCATAGATGACTTAAAATCATAGGTACGGTAAGCCATGCTTTCTTTTAATTCGATGAACTGGATGTACAAAAACTGGATACCTTTATATGACTTACATATAAAGAATTTTAGAGGGTCTATTGTAAGAATTTAAAATAGAAAAATTAAAGAAATAGTGATACCTTTATATGGTGAAGAAAATTTAGGAAAATAGTTGATACCTTTAAATTTGAAATTTGCAATTGCAATATTTTCTTGGTGTGTATTGTAATGATTTAAAATAAAAATTTACAATGACAATATTTTCTTAGATTGTGTATTGTAAGGATTTAAAATAAAAACTTCAACAAATTTTCAATCCATATGGTGAAGAAAAATTAGGAAATTATTTGATAGTTTTAAATTTGAAATTTGCAATTGTAATATTTTCTTAGAGTGTGTATTGTAAGGATTTAAAATAAAAATTTCAACACTTTTTCTGTCTATATAGTGAAGAATGTAACAGCCCCACCTCCCCCTAAGGTTAACCAGAGGGGTTAGCAGACTGTCTGCCCAACTCTCGCCAGGACTCAAGCATTCAAACCACTACTAACTTAAGCGTGCAATTTCCCCAATTAACATAACATTAACACTAAAACTGAGAAGAGCATTTAAACTTAAAATTTACAGTCATCCATTTAAAGTATTCACAATCCTCGAGCCAAAACTCATACACTTCCATAAACTTAAAGTACTCAACATCACCCAAATATACAAAATGTAGCTTCGTACTCGAGACCAAAAATCAAAAGATCACGACGCTAGCCCTACCTACGCCTCGGGATTCTCTTCACCTGTTAAGGAAAATAAAAGGGAACAGGGGTGAGCTAAAAGCTCGTGAGTTTTCAAAATTCATGCACGTGCACTTAAAGCTGGTAAAATTAAAAGTAAATAATTAAAACACATAAACAAATCCAATTAACACACATTGAGGGATAATGGGGCTCTTAGGAGCCAATTTCCACTTTTCACGAGCAATTATAGTAGTCGACACTCCGTCGACTTTCAATCCAAGTAGACGACTCTTCACGCCTAACTCCATCCACCTTACTCCCCCTCAGACGCCACATAATTCAACAATAACAAGAAATAGAATTTACTCAAGGCACACGGCCAAGAGTAATTATATATCACGTTTTCCATCTCCCAAGTTCAATACATGCAACAATTAAATTTCCGACTCTACAAAAAGGGAGCAATAAAGTATACTCTCCTTTAAGTGAGCGGTCCATCAAATTCTCAATTTCACATTTCAATCAAGTAACAAGTCACGAAGCACAAGTTTTAATCCAACAAAAGCATAATAACATGCATTGAAAACTCACCGACAAAGTTGGGGTCGGAGTCCAAGTTTTGGTCAGTTGCAAAATCAGCACTTTGTTCTAAAATAATTAAAGAGAAAAAATGAGTTCTCCTAATCACTGGTCAAGTTTAATTCAAAAAGTCGAAAGTTCGACAATTTCCCAAGTTGAGCTGAAAACTTTGAAAAATCATAACTCAAGTTATACAATTCAGAATTTTGGTCATTTGGTACCGTTGGAAACCTATTTGAAAGCTCTAAAACTTTACAGAAGACATCAAATTAAAATTATGGACGAAATTAACCCAGATTTTCGTTAAACATTCTGCTACAGTAAAGAAACAGTGCTTATCAGGCTGGACATCCAGAGCACTTTGAAAATTTGCCAAAAATTACAGAAAATTAGTTAACCTCTTAAATTCATACACAATATAGTAATACATAAGGAGTTTCAACAGCCACTGACGGAATTCAATTCACATCCAGCATGAAATGACAACAGTTCAAACAAGGGCAGTTTGCAATTCTGCAATTTCTGGAAACATGAAGATACAGGGCAGTTTTCAAGATACTGTTTGAGTGACGAATTCAAGTCCGAAAAGTATCAAATTTGGCACACTAATACTTCCATATATCAACTAGATTCATACCAAATTTCAACTTGAAATTCAAATGGGAAGGCAGTGTTCTACGTGCCCAAAGTTCGCTCAACTCTTTCATCCAAAACTGTGAAATTTTGATCCTTCACTTTTAACATCTAGTTCATGCCTCAAATTAACTTCATTTGTCCTAATTTTTGAAACCAAGCTAGTATTGAAATTCCTAAGCCTAATGATGATAAAAATGGTCACATATTTTGGCAAGAATATCACAAAATAATCCTCAAAATTCGGACAGCATAAACCCTTTTTTTTCCAGTTTTCACTTTGCAAATTAGCAACCCTCATAACATCAACTCTTGAAGAGCTTTTTGTGGGGCAAAATAACAGCTTAACATTCATCATTTAAACATCAAATTCAGCCTCTTAACTAGCCAAAAATACAGCCACGAAATTCAAGGAAAAATCAGAAAATTCATCCCCCAATTTTTTCCTTCCTTAGCCGTTTTTTCTCCTTTGAGTTTCATCCAACTTTTAACCACCATCATTATGCATAATGCACTTAGATAACCTCATCTAACCATCTAGCAATCAATTACACACATTTAGTGGGAATTCAAGAGCCCACCGTTTTTTTTTCCATAACCATCAAATTCCACAAATCAAATCCATATACAAGGTTATAAACACATAAGTCAAGGTTTTCTAAAACCTTTCAACATCCCAACCTATCAACATGCTTTAGAATGGAATGGATGAAATGAAGTTCAAGTTTCTAGTTTTACCTCTTGCAAGAAACAAGTGAAAGTTCTCCAAGGAAATGCCAATCAAAAGCTTCCCAATGCTCCTAGTCCAAGCTTTTCCTCCAAATTCAAGTTCAAGCTAAGAGTGATGAAGTTTTTGTTGGTGATTTTTGCAAGAAATAAAGGAGGAAAATCGATGAAAATGAAGAGAAGGAAGAAGAGGAAGTTCTGGGTGAAGGAAGAAGAAAATGAACAAATTTTAAGCAATTTTTTTTTTTTATAAAGTAAGAAAGAAAGGAAGACAAGACACAAGTCTTGTCTTGCCTTAATAGTCAAACTTCATTAATGCCATACTTATCTATTTGGAGGGAAAAATAAGGGGCTTAATTATGCTTGAAATTAAGGGCTAATTTTCGGCTAGGAGGGGGAAGAAGAATAGGAAAATTTTCGTAAGAGCTAGAAGGAATTGGTTGGAAGAAATAATTAGTTGAAATTCTAAGTTTAATGAGATTAATCCAAATCTTAACTAAAATTTTCAAAACCCTAATTAATCACTTCAAATGACCCAAATCCAGTCATTTAATCACACCTTCCAACTTATCGCTGATCATCCCTACTTATCTCCACTAGTTTACCACAACCAATTTACCTCAAAAACGTGGCTTTGACCTTTTAACATTAATAAATGCTACAGACGTAATTAACAGGAAAATAGAGTTAAAATTAAATGAGGCATTATAAATGAGGAAAAATCGAATATCACAAGATAATTAAAGAAATAATTATATAAATAAATAAATTTTCAAATTTTTGAAATTAAAATTAATTAATTTTTTTTAAAAAATTTGAGGTCAGCTATATTTCCTTCCTTAAAAGAATTTTGTCCCCAAAATTCTCACCTTGTTAAACAAATAACTGGATATTTCTTCTGCATTTTCTCTTCCAACTCCCAAGTTGCTTCCTCCACATCGTGAGTTTTTCCATGTGACTTTAACTGAGGAATTTTCTTCGTCCTTAAATCCTTCACTTTCTCGAGAATCTTTACAGTTTTCCTCATATGAGTGTCTCATCCATCTCAATCTCGCTCTAATTGCAAAACATGGCTCGGATCCAAGTGATATTTCTTGAGCATTGAGATATGGAAGACATTGTGAATCTTGGACATACTAGATGGTAAATCCGGTTGATAAGCCACTTTTCCAACCCGCTAAAGTATCTCAAACGGTCCCACATACCTCGACTTCAATTTCTTCCCCTTTTTAGACACTACACCACCTTTCACGGGTTTCACTCGCAAGAAAACTTTATCACCTACCTCAAACTCCAAATCTTTTCTTCTATTATCCGAGTAACTCTTTTGCCGACTTTGGGCCGTTTGAAGCCTTTCTCGAACTAACTTCACTTTTTCATAAGTCTCCTCAATCCAAGGTTTAGCAGTCGGATTAAGAACTTTCTTTTCCCCTACTTCATCCCAATGAATCGGTGACCGGCATCTTCTCCCATAAAGTGCCTCATAAGGTGCCATTTGAATCGTGGCATGATAATCTGTATTATATGCAAACTCGAAGCGTCATGTACCGACTCCAACCTTCACCAAAATCCATTATACACGACCTTAACATATCCTCCAAGGTCTGAATGGTCTCTGACCATCATCTGGGATGATAGGTGTACTCAAGTTTAATTTGGTCCCCAAGGTCTCTTGCAACACGCCAAAACCTCGAAACAAATCTAGGGTCTCGGTCGGAAACAATACTTACTGGAATTCCATGCAATCTCACTATTTCATCCAAATAGAGTCTGGCTAATTTCTCCAAAGGATACTTCATATTCACCGGTAGAAAATGCTGACTTAGTTAGTCGGTTCGACCACCCATACGGCATCATGTCCCTTTGACTCCTTGGTGGATCGAAATCCATAGTAATATGTTCCCATTTCCATTCGGGATTTCAGGGTTGTAGAAGTCCCAAGGCTTTTGTGTTCAACTTTACCGGTTGGCAAGTAAGACAAGTCACATATTTTAGCCACATCTCTTTAATCCATCCCACCGCATCCTTTCAAATCTTGTACATCTTATTACTCCTGTGGTGAATAGTATACTTGGACCATGTGCTTCTTCTAGAATCTCTTTAATATCTCATCATTCGCACTACTGTCCTTTCCTGAACCTTAACACTTCTTCTCGTCAGCCTTAAAATCCCGAAGTCTCCTTCGGACTTTTTCCGCACTGTACTCTTGGATCTTTGACTGCTTCCTTGATCCGCTCCAATAATGGAGACCTTAATTCCACATTTTCAAAAAATAACCTTCTGTGCTCAAGACAAGGTTTCATTCACTTACTTGCTCCAACATTTCCCATTCCTTCACTATCAAACTTCGCTACTTGAGCTTACTTCACGCATCAGCTAAAACATTCCAGCCTTTCCGGGATGATATTTATGGAGCAATCAAATTCTCAAGAAACTCTACCCACCTCCTTTGCCTTAAATTCAACTCCTTTTGAGAAAACAAATATTTCAAACTCTTATGGTCCTGAACACCTCAAAAGTAACCCCATATAAATAATGTCTCCACTTCTTCAAAGCAAAATAACCGCCTAACTCTAGGTCATGTGTTGGGTAGTTCTGTTCATGGGGTTTCAACTTCCTAGAAGCATATGCTATGACTTTTCCATTTTGCATCAAAACACAACCCAATCCATCCTTAGAGGCATCTGAATAGACCACAAATCCTTCTTACCATCGTAGAGTTAAGATCGGTGTCTCGCTAACCATTTTTCAATTCTTGAAACCTTTCTTCACACTTAGACTCCAAAGGAATTTTCCATGTTTCTTAGTCAAGTCGGTCAAAGGTCCGTAATTCTTGAAAACCTGAATGAACCGACGATAATATCCAGCTAATCCTAAGAAACTTCTCACCTCAGTAGGATTTTCAGGTCTCTTCCAATGTATAACAGCTTCCACTTTAGATGGGTCAACTGCAATTCCATCCTTGGAAATTCTATGCCCTAGAAAAGATACTTCTTTCAACCAAAATTCACACTTACTAAACTTAGCAAACAGCTTGTGCTCTCGGAGGGTTTGCAATACAATCTTCAAATGTTCAGCATGGTCTTCTAGGGTTTTAGAATACACCAATATATCATCAATAAAGATCACCACAAACCGATCCAAACAGGGGCTTGAATAACACCGCGTTGCATCAAATCCATGAATGCGGCCGAGCATTTGTTAACCCAAAAGGCATTAATGAACTCATAATGTCCATATCTTGAATTGAAAGCTGTTTTCGGTACATCCTCTTTCCTAATCCTCAACTGGTAGTATCCCTGTCTAAGATCCAGTTTGGAGAATACCACTGACCCTTGCAATTGATCAAATAACTCGTCAATGAGTGGTAAGGGATACTTGTTCTTAATCGTCACATCATTCAACCCCCGATAGTCTATACGCAGTCTTAAACTACCATCTTTCTTTTTAACGAACAATACTGGTGCTCCCCACGGAGAATCACTTTCCCTGATAAAACCTCGCTCCAGAAGATCTTGTAACTGTACCTTCAACTCTTTAAGTTCAGCCGGAGCCATCCTATAGGGAGTCTTAGAAATTGGTGCCGCCTCGGTACTAGATCAACCTTAAACTCTACTGCCAGAGACAAAGACCCAATTCCTCAGAAATACATCGGAAAATCCCTAACAATCGCCTTCCAACTTCATCTTATCATTTGGAAGGTTTATAAGAAAAGCCAAATACCCTTGAGCTCCCCACTTAGAAGTTTTCTAGCCCTAATAAAATAAGGGCCGATGAAGCCAACATTCCTCTAACATCCATCTCAACGCTGTTGCCTCCCTGGCATATCAAATTTCACTACTTTCAATCTACAATCCACCTTGGCATGGTGTTTAGCTAAGCAATCCATCCCAATAATCACATCATACCCTTTAATATTCAGACTTACCAAATCAACCATTAATTTCCTCTCTCCTATCCATAATTCACAATTTTTATACACCAAACTCGTAATCAAACTTTTGTCCCCTGTTGGTGTTCTAACCTCTAGGTCAAAAGGTAACCTAACAGGTTTTATATCTATACCACAAACAAATGCAGGATTAACAAAAGAATGAGTGGCACGGGATCAATTAAAACTCTAGCTAGCATGAAAGAGGGGAATGGTACCTTCGACCACTCGGCCGACGCAGTAACCTCTTGGTGATCCAAGATAGACTCGAGCTGGTACTCTTGTCCTACTTCCCACCGAACTAGCTTGGCTCAGGTTCGACTGGCACCACCCGATCTCGGTTTGAGGACAGAAGATATTTGATGGTCTGAACTTCCACACCTTAGGCATTTTCCTTGCTTCTTCCAACATTCATTGGCGGTGTGGTTTGGTTTTCCACAAAACCACACGTAAGACCTGAATTGAGGCTTGGCTCCTGTGGAACACCTCGCTGGGCTCTCACCGAGAGACCCTCTAGATGCCACTCCTCAGGAAAGTTTCCCTTGATGCCCCAGGCACGGCCCCACTTGAGCCCTCCCAAACTTGGGGCACTCAATCCATTGGACCCCACCACTAGAAGGGGTACCTTTTCTTGGCATGAAAGCTTTTCACTGAGCCTTGGTCTCTGGATCCTTGGGCTTTCTCAATGGCCTCACTAAAAACTGAGCCGCTAACCCTTCTTGAATCTCCAAATTTAAGCCCAATAAAACGCCTAATTTACTCTTGGCTCCAGGCTACCAACTCTGGGTAAACTTAGACAATTTGGTGAATTGTGCCCCTGTAACTGCAACACCTCGTAAGCCTCCCCCAACACTTAATGAAATCATCTTCCTCTTTTCTTGTTGTGAGAGGAAGAAACTTAGAGTAAAACTCCCGAGTAAAATTCTCCCAAGTCCTAAGAGTCTGGTCCCTATCCCATTTGGCCTGAATCATGTTCCACCATGATCTCGCCCTTCAAGCGGAAGGTGGCAAAGATACCCGCCTTTCCTTCAGAGTAATTCAGGGTACCAAAGATATCGAAATACGCTCCAACCACCCCTCAATGACCTCCTGGATCAGGTCCCCAAAGAACTTAGGTGGGGCGAACCTTTGGAACCGCCTAATGCCCTATCCCTCCCTCATGGCTCCCTGTTGATTGACTGGACCCTCGACCTTGTTATCCACCTGACGAGCCAAGATGCCCGCATCTGTTTATGGTCGCCACTTGTTCCCCAAATCTACCCTTGACCTTGTCCCAAACCCTCCCTTGACCTTGGTCAACTGACCCTCGGTCGTCTCCCTCATTTTGGTTGTCCCGCCTGACTCGACCTCGACCTCTACTTCGGCCTCGGCCTCGTCTACCGTCCATGATTTCTATAATGGGTAGACATAATTAAGCACAAATATAATATAAAATAAAATTTAATACATAATAATACGGAACAAGGTAAAGTGAGATAAAAGAAAAGAAAATGTAAAGAAATAATACAAAGTAAAATAAATAATTTAACAAATTAAATCGAGAAGCAAACAAGAGAATTTTTCTAAAGTTAACCGAATTTTCATATATATAGTCAGAATTCTACAAGGCATGTTTATCACAAAAGTACACAAAAGTGCTTTCACAATAATTTACCACACAAAATATAATAGTGAAAGCAATAGATAAACATGCATCCTGTGGACTAGAATCCCTCTAATATAGTCTCTTTACAACGGATTAATAAAAATCCTAACCTAATACTCTAGAACTAATCCTCTAGTCCTCAGGACCACAGGGAGGTACCTCGGTCCTCCTCCTCCTCCTCCCCTCCTCCCAAGGGTCGCCCTCCATCGGTAAATGCTCATAAGGTTCGGGGACAGTCCTCATCAAAGGCCCCATCCAGATGGCCTGCAGTAACATCAGCTACAATATCCTCTAGGGTGGTGAGGTCAGCCCTAATCTTAGCAGACCGCTCATGGACCTCGTCAGACATCCTATCAAGTCGGGTCCGAAACCTCTGGACCTGATCACGAGTGGCCCTAGTCCTATCTCGCCGGTGTCAACCGAGTCTCCAATACCGACCCCATCCTCCAACTCCGGATCCGCTCGACGAGTAGCCATGATGCCTCTCGCCACCATGTTCTCCTCCGCAGCTCTCTAGTGGTATCCAAGTAGCTCCCACGCCATCGCCCATAGACAACACCACGACATTAGGGTAGGAGTACCGACTCCTACACGGGCACCTCGAACCTCCCCCTCGACGTGGGGTGAACAAAAGGCTGGTGTGGTCGTCCCCACTCACTCTATACCGCACAGGCCTAGCAGGTGGCTCATGACCATTGGCCCCCTGCCCATTAGCTCCCGTAGCTCCATTACCACTTTTCATACCTACACCAAAACCACAACTTAAAGTTAGGACTTTTTCAATATTCAAAGTAGCTAAAATATCAAACTTAAAATACAAGAAACCTTTCTAAAAGAACTTTTAAAAATTTCCTTTATAGACGTCTAATCTAGGCTCTGATACCACCTGTAACAGCCCTACCTCCCCTTAAGGCTAACCAGAGGGGTTAGCGGACTGTCTGCCCAACTCTCGCCAGGACTCAAGCATTCAAACCACTACTAACTTAAACGTGCAATTTCCCCAATTAACATAACATTAACACTAAAACTGAGAAGAGCATTTAAATTTAAAATTTACAGTCATCCATTTAAAGTATTCACAATCCTCGAGCCAAAGGTCATACACTTCCATAAACTTAAAGTACTCAACATCACCCAAATATACAAAATGTAGCTTCGTACTCGAGACCAAAAATCAAAAGATCACGACGCTAGCCCCTACGCCTGGATTCTCTTCACCCATAAGGAAAATAAAAGGGAACGGGTGAGCTAAAAGCTCGTGGAGTTTTCAAAATTCATGCACAGTGCACTTAAAGCTGTAAAATTAAAGTAAATAATTAAAACACATAAACAAATCCAATTAACACACATTGAGGGATATGGGGCTCTCGGAGCCAATTTCACTTTTCACAGCAATTATAGTAGTCGACACTCCCGACTTTCGATCCAAGTAGACGACTCTTCACGCCTAACTCCATCCACCTTACTCCCTACCGCAGACGCCACATAATTCAACAATAAACAAGAACAGGAATTTACTCAAGGCACACGGCCAAGAGTAATTATATATCACGTTTTCCATCTCCCAAGTTCAATACATGCAACAATTAAATTTCCAACTCTACAAAAAGGGAGCAATAAAGTATACTCTCCTTTAAGTGACCGGTCCATCAAATTCTCAATTTCACATTTCAATCAAGTAACAAGTCGCGAAGCACAAGTTTTAATCCAATAAAAGCATAATAACATGCATTGAAAACTCACCGACAAAGTAGGGGTCGGAGTCCAAGTTTTGGTCAGTTGCAAAATCAGCACTTTGCCCTAAAATAATTAAAAGAGAACAAAAATGAGTTCTCCTAATCACTGGTCAAGTTTAATTCAAAAAGTCGAAAGTTCGACAATTTCCCAAGTTGAGCTGAAAACTTTGAAAAATCATAACTCAAGTTATACAATTCAGAATTTTGGTCATTTGGTACCGTTGGAAACCTATTTGAAAGCTCTAAAACTTTACAGAAGACATCAAATTAAAATTATGGACGAAATTAACCCAGATTTTCGTTAAACATTCTGCTACAGTAAAGAAACAGTGCTTATCAGGCTGGACATCCAGAGCACTTTGAAAATTTGCCAAAAATTACAGAAAATTAGTTAACCTCTTAAATTCATACACAATATAGTAATACATAAGGAGTTTCAACAGCCACTGACGGAATTCAATTCCGACATCCGAGCATGAAATGACAACAGTTCAAACAAGGGCAGTTTGCAATTCTGCAATTTCTGGAAACATGAAGATACAGGGCAGTTTTCAAGATACTGTTTGAGTGACGAATTCAAGTCCGAAAAGTATCAAATTTGGCACACTAATACTTCCATATATCAACTAGATTCATACCAAATTTCAACTTGAAATTCAAATGGGAAGGCAGTGTTCTACGTGCCCAAAGTTCGCTCAACTCTTTCATCCAAAACTGTGAAATTTTGATCCTTCACTTTTAACATCTAGTTCATGCCTCAAATTAACTTCATTTGTCCTAATTTTTGAAACCAAGCTAGTATTGAAATTCCTAAGCCTAATGATGATAAAAAATGGTCACATATTTTGGCAAGAATATCACAAAATAATCCTCAAAATTCGGACAGCATAAACCCTTTTTTTTCCAGTTTTCACTTTGCAAATTAGCAACCCTCATAACATCAACTCTTGAAGAGCTTTTTGTGGGGCAAAATAACAGCTTAACATTCATCATTTAAACATCAAATTCAGCCTCTTAACTAGCCAAAAATACAGCCACGAAATTCAAGGAAAAATCAGAAAATTCATCCCCCAATTTTTTCCTTCCTTAGCCGTTTTTTCTCCTTTGAGTTTCATCCAACTTTTAACCACCATCATTATGCATAATGCACTTAGATAACCTCATCTAACCATCTAGCAATCAATTACACACATTTAGTGGGAATTCAAGAGCCCACCGTTTTTTTTTCCATAACCATCAAATTCGACAAATCAAATCCATATACAAGGTTATAAACACATAAGTCAAGGTTTTCTAAAACCTTTCAACATCCCAACCTATCAACATGCTTTAGAATGGAATGGATGAAATGAAGTTCAAGTTTCTAGTTTTACCTCTTGCAAGAAACAAGTGAAAGTTCTCCAAGGAAATGCCAATCAAAAGCTTCCCAATGCTCCTAGTCCAAGCTTTTCCTCCAAATTCAAGTTCAAGCTAAGAGTGATGAAGTTTTTGTTGGTGATTTTTGCAAGAAATAAAGGAGGAAAATCGATGGAAAATGAAGAGAAGGAAGAAGAGGAAGTTCGGGTGAAGGGAAGAAGAAAATGAACAAATTTTAAGCAATTTTTTTTTATAAAGTAAGAAAGAAAGGAAGACAAGACACAAGTCTTGTCTTGCCTTAATAGTCAAACTTCATTAATGCCATACTTATCTATTTGGAGGGAAAAATAAGGGGCTTAATTATGCTTGAAATTAAGGGCTAATTTTCGGCTAGGAGGGGGAAGAAGAATAGGAAAATTTTCGTAAGAGCTAGAAGGAATTGGTTGGAAGAAATAATTAGTTGAAATTCTAAGTTTAATGAGATTAATCCAAATCTTAACTAAAATTTTCAAAACCCTAATTAATCACCTTCAATGACCTAAATCCAGTCATTTAATCACACTTCCAACTTATCAGTGATCATCCCTACTTATCTCCACTAGTTTACTCACAGTCCGAATTTACCTCGAAAAACGTGCCTTTGACCTTTTAACACTAATAAATGCTACGAGACGTAATTAACAGGAAAATAGAGTTAAAATTAAATGAGGCATTATAAATGAGGAAAAATCGAATATTACAAGATAATTAAAGAAATAATTATATAAATAAATAAATTTTTGAATTTTTGAAATTAAAATTAATTAATTAATTTAAAAAAAAAATTTCGAGGCCGTTACAAAGAATAAATTAGAAAAATAGTTGATGATGTCTTCATTAGGGTAAACTTGTCATTTTACTCAAAACTATTATTTTTAATGGTTTCCATCCAATTTTCATCTTAATTAAACCATCACTTACTGAAAGGTATGATTTGAAATCATACCTATGAATTTAATTGAAACAGGATGTACAAAAACTGGGTGGTAAGTCATGCTTTCTTTTAATTCGATAATAGGAAATGGAACACTATTCTAAAATAAGAGACACCTTTTAAACCTAAAATCGGAAAATAGAATTTTGACTATTTTGGCATTTGAAAAAGTTAATTTTTTGCGAATCCTATTGTACTCTTATTGAGTTACTAGTCTCTTTACAAACGGAACATTTTATTTTGATCTGACATGAGGATTTAGAGAAGAAGAGTTGAGAATAAGAACTTTAATATAATTAACTAAATAACATGAGCAAAACGAGGATTAAATCTTTAAAACCAAATAACTTTGGAGTATGGCACATTTATATTGTCTCCCCGCAAGGCTTCCTTCTACACTAATTTAACCGTAAAGGCCTCCTTTTACTAGAAACCCAATATATGTTGGCCTTCTTAATTACATCTATCCTTACTATATAAATACTAGCAGGCATAAACAGCGCTTTTGCAGGGTGGTAATACTGCCCAATATGCCCAGTTAAGTGCATATAGAAGATTGAATTGTAAGCCAGATAGCATCAATCCTTGGAATCATAAAATGAAATGCAAGTAATACATATTTGATCTTAGGGAAGGTGAGAAAAGAAACTTGAAGAAAGAGTTAAAGGTCCATATTGTTCGGTTGAGTCAGAGCACAAATATGTAATTTTGTTTGAAGATTGATTGAGTTCAACTAAACTTGATAAACTTCCAAGTGTCACATATTAATAAGTTCAAGTTCATCAAACTATTCGAGCTACTTGAATTTGGCTCAAACTCGGTTAACACGAGCCCAAGCGAGCTATGGAATGTTGTAAAGTAACATTTTTCCAAATTTTTCAGGTTAGAATTCCACGTTGCTGCTGTGGCTGGCGATACCTGTTTCATTTGGTCTTCGTAGATCTGCTTTTGGACCTGTTTTTGTATTGTCTCATTAGTATTGTTTTGATTTGTTCATTTCCCATTTGAATGTATTTGTGGATGCAACTTTTCGCTCAAGTGTTAATTTTAGTACTATTCATATTCACAATTGCGACAAGAAAAATTTAAGTTTATGAAGTCCCTCTACTCTATTTGTTTCCTTTCATGAACATGATCATGACTGCAGATAAATTATTTCCTAAACACAAATTTAACATTTACAAATTAATTTTACCTTTGCCTGGAGCATCTGGAGATGAATAGGAAAAGATGCAAGCTGGAGGTTTAAGAATGACGGGGTTAGTGTCGGTATTTCAATACTTGAGAGATAAATATTACATTAATGTAGTTGGTGAAATATTTTTGAGTTTAACGATGCTTTTTTTCCCTCGAGATTGAGGTTTTAAAATTTAGGGACCTATGATGGTGGTAATAATGGAGATAGTGGTATTAATTTGGAATGTGGAAAGATAGAAGGTTTGAAATATTACAGATGAGGGTTGAAAGTGGGTTTGTGATATTGTCCACGTTCCAAATTTTTGTAAAGAATCATATGGAAAAGTAAAATGAACTTCACAATTTTATGAGGGTATTTTGGGTTGTTCATTCAAAATTTTGACCATTGAATTGTTTTTGTTACCAAGATAGTAACTTCAAGGGAGGTTTGTGTAATGTTTGAAGTCTCAAGGAATCTAGGTGAAATTGCTAAAAACCTCAAAGAAGGTTTCTGAAATTATCCTTGTATATAGTTAGGTTTAATGATACCTTGAATCCTTACTTACCTTGACCGAGAAGTAGGATCAATTTCCACGAGATACAAGTATAACCAAATTGATGTCGATTAATCCTATGCATCCTCGATAACAATGCTTCTTTTCATATATAATGATGATTTGTTTTTGTAATTCACACAGAATCAGGTTTCATTTGTCTTTTAATTCCTGTATTAATATATTTGATTGGTTCCAAATTAATAATTCGAGAAATACAGAACAATTGTTTCTCCTACAATAAAAGTTTATAATCAGAAGACTGGAGGGAAATTAGACTTCTGATAACCGATACGTGTCAATGAAATTCATTGGAAGAAATTTTTACAAACACACAAAATTTGTAATTTGTGTCTGTGCTATTACTAGAGTTTTAATTTTAATTCCATCAGTTCGAAATTTGAAATTTTTATTTTGTAATTTGATCGAACGTGTTCAATGTTTTATGTTGATCAAATGCTTTTTTTTTTTGATAAAAAGGATCATTTTATTTCAATATTTACACTAAATGCAGAAAGTACATCAAAACATGACACAGATACATATTTATTTAAAAATCAACTAATACAACAAATCTAACAAGTAATAAAATTGATCATAATATTGAAAATCTGAGAAACTCTTCCATTAGATGATCATCATTGGAACTCAATATATTCATATCTATGTCTTGTTTTCCAATAGTTAGATCTGATAAAAACTGCTCAAATCCAAAGAAAAAAATTTATATCTAACTTTTAGATTTAGTTTCTAAGATCTACCAAAACTTTGATTTTACCCACTACAAAAAGATGAAAAAAAATAAAAATACTCTCACAAAGAAGAGAATAAAATGCTTAAGAAGCTCAATATTCAACAATTTCAAAGCAATTGGTGCTAATTTTGTAGAGGAGAGAAATTAGTTGGGCAAGAGTTTATAGAAATTCTTGGGGATGATTTTGAAAATTACAAAAAAGGAATAATTAATTTGCCATGAAACATGAGTGGAAGCAAACTTTCTTGGATCTCTTTGAAAACTAAAAAGAAAATAAAAGAAATTTCTTATTGAAAAGTTATTTTATTGATAAGAATTCCAGAAAAAAGGACTAAATGTAAATAACGAAAGTTTGATTGATTATAATGCTAAATGTAAGTGTAGTCTCATTACAACGTAGATAAGTTTAAAAGCACTGAATATTCTCTTTATTACTTAGACTCAGACACTAGAATGCCCTTTATTTTAATATATCTTTTTTCTCGATAGTTATCATGATAATAAAGTTCTAAAAGTAGCTTTGAAAAACATATAATAATGGATTTCGTAGTTTTACATTTTTTTTAGTTAGTTTATGGCTATAGCTGGATTGGACTAAAGATATCATCACACAAAGTAGCTGTTCACGTCTCCTTTTATGCACACGGTCAGTGATAGCATAAATCCACCCATAAGAAGTAAGGCCATGAAGGAAACTAAAATATTAATCAATATAATAATAAAATTAACAACTACAAATTTAACATATCAAAATTTTTAGACATTCTTAACCTTTAAAAGACACTAGCAGCGTCAGTATATGATTTTCATTCAATAAAGTAAAAGTCTGAATAAAAAACAAAAAAAGTTTTAAACTCACATTCTTTTACACTATTAAAAAGATACCACCAGGTTATAAGAATAAAAGGAAGAAAGTTACAATTATTCAATGAAATATCCCATCTACTTCCTTTTGTTGTGGATGTATTTTTTATTCTCTTCTTTTTGTTACTCTTTTTCTTTAGTTATTTTTGCCTTACTATCCTTCTCCATTATGACATGTTCCACTCCACAGTAATAACAGAGACTTTTCAAGACTAAATTGGGAGTTGTTTATCATTAAGCATTTTGGCATTTGAAAGCTCCATGCTTCTGATATTCTTTAATTAAATTAAACAGAGGCTTGATTATGAAAAATAGAAAAGAGTTACAGGAACGTGAGAAAGTTGTGTTACAAGGGTGAGGGAGAAAGTAGGGGGAGTATCAATGAGTGAGGCTCATAGGTGGGAAAAAAACGTGAAGGGGGAGAATATCAAATATGGAAGAAAGGGATAATAATGTTTTGTTTGATGTCCTTTTCTATGATTTGTTTCCATCCTTTTAAGTATATTTTAAGGTATAGATACGATATAAATTAGATACTCAAATAGTACATTTGGATTTTTAATTTTTTCATGTAGTTATTATAAATAACTTATTTATTATTATTATTTATATACACCTATGCATAGCACGGGTTAGAATATTAATGTACATGTATCAAGTAGCACCATTTTCTGTGGCCAACACGTGAGAAAACCTAACATTCTAGTCCAATTTTAAAAAACTTACCAAATTTATACATGACTACAATTGAAAAGGAAAGGAAACAATGACATTTTAAATCCTTCAATTTTGGCAAGAATACAATTAGAACAATAGATTACCAAAATTATAAGGAGTATCAATTTCAAGAAGGAAGCATCATTAATATTTCAATCCTTCTTTTGGTAAACCTGACATAAATATGTAAACATTATCCAACATAATACAATATGAAAACCTACAAAATTTAGAAACTTTAGTAAAAACGAACAAAGTAACGGCAACAATCCAAATCTTTCAAATTGAAAGAATTTAATAAAAAATTAAAAAGGACAAATTTTGAATAAAATAACTATATTTTATAGTCTCTTGATTTAGGCACATGAACAAAATATGGATATTTTGCAAAGTATAAAATAAAAGGTAGTTATCCAATAATTCAAATAAAGAATCATAAAGTAATTAAAATACAATGAAACTTTTATTTTTGCCTATATATTAGGACATACCAAGAATTTTTTTTTATTTTTACTCTCAAG
This sequence comes from Gardenia jasminoides, assembly GCA_013103745.1. Lineage (NCBI taxonomy): Eukaryota > Viridiplantae > Streptophyta > Magnoliopsida > Gentianales > Rubiaceae > Gardenia > Gardenia jasminoides. The sequence goes on from CM023101.1 coordinate 4,774,344, forward strand.
ATCTCTCCTATAAGTAAATACACATCTCTTCTCTTGTTTTCAAATCTCATTTTTTTATGTATATGTATTTCAATGAAAAATAAGAAAATAACAAATGCACACTTGACTTTACTTTTATATTATCATGCAATCTACACTATGAGGAAAAAGTGATAGAATAAAATCAAAGGAATGGTTATATGAGATTAGACATAATTTACGAGTCTTTTCAAGTATCATACTTTTTTAATGACTAAAATCTAGAATTTTTGTTCAATAATTTATTCACATTAGCAGGCATACCCTCCTGGAGGAGATAGGCGTGCAAATGAGAAGTCTTGGGTTTGACAGTTACACACACACACACACACACATATATATAAAAACATACTATAAGAAGAGCCCAAATGGGGAAAAAAATAAATGGATTTTGAGTAGAAATGTGTACTAATTATTTTTTCTTTCTTATTTTCTTTTTCTTCCTTCTTTATAGACATTAATGCAATACAGTAATATAACCTTTTGAATGTAAAAACTAGAGATTATTGTTTTTCTTTTGCTTTTTTGGACACAATACTGACTTACAATTGAAAGACCAATTTTATTTATGCTATTTTGTTTTGATTTCATATTATGATTGTTAAAGTTAAGGATGCATCAAAAATACAAAAAAAAAAAAAAAACATTTTATGGTCATGTGATCTTTTTCTAATTCAAAATTTAGCTCTTGAATTTTGAGGTTACGGACGGAGTAAACTTCTTCCTCCTACAATTTATCACCATTATTAATATATGTTTTTTTTTTGCATTACCATTTTATCAATTAAATTTAGTTACAACAATATGAGAATGACAAGATGTTTACTTACAATTTAATCAAATAGTAGAGAAGTTAGGACTCTTGAATCAGGTGTAGTAATATGCCAGTCACAATTACTTTATAAATATCATAACCAAAGAATCTTATTGGTATATAAAAGTAAAAGTTAGCTTTTTTGTATATTTCAATAAAAAGTTTTGATTAATAAGGGTACGAGTAGCTATTGCTTCATTTATGTTAGATAACCATTAAATATAAGGGTCTCCTTTAGATTGGTGTATTTTGAAATATTTTCAAATCTTTATTGTAGATTTTGTGTCTTAAAAATTTTATAGATTGGACGTTTTAAGTTTTCTAGGTTTCTTTCAAAAACTACCACACTCTCCCTTTTCTCAACATATCATTGTCCCCATCACCTTTTCAACTCTATCCATCCTTCTAATTATTCGTTGATGCTTCTCTCCCATCTCCATTTCTCTCTCTCCAAATTTGTTTCAGGAAAAGCAGCTAGGAAAGGAGGAACATAGTTAAGGAGGTTGGAGATTGGCATGGTAGGGGCAGCAAAAGGAAAAATGAGGGGTATAGGAAAGGGAGACTTGCAGGATAGGGGAAAAAGGGACAAAGGATGATGGCGGAGGTAAGAGTAATGGTAGATAAGAAAAGGGAGGAAAGGGAAGGATTAGTAATGAACTACTAAGGGGAGATATGATGGGAATGAGAGAGGATAAAAGTGTGACAGAGATAATAGTGATGGAAGTTGAAGGGAGTGATGATGTGGTAAGAATGGTAATGTGTTGTTTTGAGTATTTTTGGATTTTTGATGTGCTTTTGGGATATTTTTTAAGAGGTTATCATAGATTTTTTCTTAGAAAAAATATTTTTTAATTTATTTTTACAATGTATAAGGTGCAAGTACCAAAAGCTCCGCATGAGCATATAAGAGGAAATTGTTAACGTCTAACTATGTAATATTTTCAAACAAAATTTTTTAATATCTTTTCAATCACCTTTTAATCTCATTTTTTTGTTTAAAATAATTTAGGTTCCATTGGTTGTTTGACTAGTTTAACATTTTTAAAGGTATGATATGGAAATTAGAATTTGAACATGTTGACTTATTTTTAGTATCATGCTTCTTTTCCGACGGTAATCATAAAGCCTATGGCAGGAAAATTAACATAATATTGAAAACTAGATTAACACATTCAAATCTTTTTTATGGTTTTACTTTGATTTTATTTATAATAAAATATTTTGATAAAAATGCACACCAAAAATTTTGTTGTGCATTTTTGGTGTGTATTTCTATGAAAATATTTTATCATATATAAAAGCAAAGTAAAATTATAAAATATTTTGATAACTTATTGTTTTTATTCATACCTTATTGTTTTTGTCGATTTGCCAATTTTTGGAAAGGTGGAAACACACTTCACACTAATCAACCCTTAATAATCCTTAATATGATTGTCACAGTTGAAGAATTAATAAATTCTTTAGAATTTTTTTGGGGCTTGAATCACAAATCAAAATCCACAATCTATGTATGAATTGATGTATTGCTGAAGCAATATATTAATGGTGTACATGTCCTAAGTAGCAGTTGATCCACTTTAATGCTTTCATAAATTAAGCATATATCTAATTGAATAATACTTTCTTAATCCCAACTTGCTGACTAATTTGTTTACCGGAAACCCATCTCCATGATGCTAGGCGTGAATCATAACAATGGAAGAAGACTGGAGACCCAGAAAGGGAATTTAAAAAAAAATGCAAAACAAAAAGTCTTGTCACATGGAAAAAGGGAAAAATTTGATTTTAATCCCCAATATTTGGCCTATGTGCTAATATAATCCCCCATGTTTAGGCAGAAAAAAAAATTAGTCCACAAAATTTATGATTTTAAGTAGATTTAGAACAATTAATAGAAAATCATCACAACCGGCGGCCAACATCAAATCAACGTTAGTCAAAAGTTTTGAATTACATTTCTAGTCCCTAATGTTTCAAGTTTCAATCATTACTGTCCTTTAGATTTTAACTAGCTACAACTAGGACTTTTAAAATAAATAGATATGTCAATTGAATTAAGTACACGACACATATATTCCTAGATTTCTATAAAATTCCATGAAAACACTGTATATTGGCACATTAAGTGATAGCACTCTCAGTTATAATTTTGTATAGAAATAAAGTAGTTAGTAGTGTATTCAGATGTAAGGAAGTTTTGTTATCAAACAAAACATAAAAAGCACTTAATTCATCAATTTAAGTAATTCATAGGATTATCAAGCATCCCCATATTGCGAAAAATATGCTAAAATAGAAGGTGCAATATCTGTACTACTTAATCATCATCTCGGTTTATAAGTTACCGCCCTCAATTTCTTTTCCTTGGAATTTTGCTCTCGTAAGGCCTGTACATCAGATAACATTTTTCTTTGACTTGATTAAAGATGATAAAATATTGCTGGATATAACACTTGTTTAAAACAGCACATAGTTTAATGTCACAATATTATACTCATTTTCGCTTATTTTTGTTTTGAGAAAAGAGATCAACTTATATGTAATATCTAAATACACTTCTTAAATTTTATGCGTAAATCTTTGAAACATCATATTACATATGCTTACCATATCGATATTAATTTTAATTTCCCCTGAGGAGAGAACTCTATATTGGTTTTGTCACATCCGTCCTATTTATTCTGGAGGATGGACTCTGTCTTTTCGTGTATACGAAAGACTCGTTGTGAAAAGAGAACGTTGAAAGGAGAACATTGAAAGGGAATAAATAAGAAGCAATGTAGTTTTTCAGGATGCTGAATCAAACTCCTAATGTGCTGCTCATTCAATGATTATATCTATTCATGTTGATATCAACTTTGTTCAGTATTTATACAAGAGTTAACTTTGTTCGGTATTGTATAAATAACTTTATTCAGTATTTGTGGCATTTATTAATTGCTTAGTACAACAAAAATTATTTAGCTCTGTTTTCTCTTCTCTAATTTCTTATATTTTCTCACCTCTAATTTCTTTTATGCATGATTATATGACTCAATCAGACCGAAGTTTACAATCGTAACTATTGGTTCAATTGCATCTATCTTTTTTTATTTATTCTATTTTCATCGTGTGTAGATATAAGGAGCATCTTAATGACCTCAGTAATATATTCATCATATTGTTTTGTGTTTCCTTAACAAATTATTATTTATTTTTACTGCTTAATAAAATCACAAAAGTATAACAACAAATATTTTGGTGCATCTTTATGTAACTTTATTTAACATCTGAATTTAAATAATTGGACATTTTTGGACGAGGTTAAAAATTACCTCCTCCTAGTATGAACTAAAGCATGGTAACCAGCTTTCTACTTCAACGGTAAATCACCACGGTCTAGTCCAACAAACCTCTTTCCTTTCAGTTTTTAGCTTTTATTTTTCCATTTTTCTTTCTTTCTATTATGCAATAAAAGTTCTAGCCAATTTGGTACCTCACGTAGCTAATGCTTATTTAGCAATATTTGATCCAAAAACCAGTGGAAAATTTGTTATAGTTGAGAGGTGGTCTGTTTCCTTATTCTCTACTAAAATAGTTCTACAAGGTAAGGACGAAATTCAATTCCAAGAAATTTGAGCTTCTCCCCCATTTCTGCATATGCAATACAAAATTGTATTTATATAAGTGTGGAACTTCAATAAATACGAAAAGATACAGACTAGCTTTGGATGTACTACTTTTATCTAATTTTGGTACTTAATGTGAAAAAAGTATAATGGCCAACAAAAACCATTCAAATCTTTTCCCTATTTGCATAAAAGTTATGGCATGAAATACGAATATATTTATTGAAAATTTGCAATCTAAACAACTCGAGCTCAAGTGACAAGTTTGTGAAAATCAATTGAATTCAAACTTGGGCTTGAGTTCGGCTAACATAAAATTATCGCAATCGAGATCAATGCAAGAAAAAACAAATCAATTCTTTTGGGCTAAGTTTTGGATTATTATTTTTTTAAGTCAGATTGATTATGCTTAATTTACATGAGTTTTAGTAATATTTGTAATTATATAGGGGTAGCATTGTTACCAAATGTATGATGTGAGGGGACATTAGTGATATTTATTAACATTTTAAAGGAACTAAGGCCCTATTTGATAACTCCATTCAGGACTTAATCTCAATGATTTTAGATCTTAATTGTGTTAAGACTATTTGATAATCAAAAATACTGCATCTTAATTGGTTGAGTGGGTCTAAATCAGTTAGGCAAAATGGAGTCCAAAAAATAAATGATAATTTTATCACTTATCATCACTGAATAAAAAGTATGCTCAGATGTTAGGGTTTAAGTATATTTTTTAGGACATAAATAACTTTTGTCAAATAAAACACTATCAACTTTCTTTTTCATTTTTCTCATTCTTTTGCCCTCTGTTTTCTCTCTCTCCTCTTCCTTCCCCATCATCTTTGCCTCCTACGCCATCCACACTTTAGGCTTGAAAAGACTCCGAAAATTCTTGTTTTGGTAGTCCGCAAGTCCTTGAAGCAAATAAATCTCTATCGGAAATCTTCGGAGGACACCGGAAATCTGCTTCAGCAACCTCCACCAACTCCATTTCGTCAACTCTAAATCAACGGGCTATGTAGATATTTGAACGATAGAATATACTTGAAGCTGCTTGCAGTTTTTGGTGAAAAGTAAAAGACCCTGTTAACCCTGGTGCATGATAACAAGTATTGGTGTTGCATAATTCGTTAATAGTTTGAACCAAGAATTGAGAAATGTTTATGATTTTCTGCGCTTCATTGGTTTCTCCAGAATTGAAAAGGGATTAGATGTCGGTTGCATGTCTTTCTTTGTTTTCCCCTTTTGTTTTGGTGCCTGTTGTTGATATAGTTTGCAAAATAGAAGTTGGTGTACGAACTAACTTGGAAATTGAACAAGGAGAAGATCCGCGAGTAGATCCGCGAGGCGTCCTCGCGGATCACATCGTGGATAGTCAGCAGTGTTCTCTGGTTCTGATCCGCGAAGCAGATCCGCGATGGATACCGCCATGCGGATCAAGTCGCCAATCGCCGGTGTTCTCGATTCGATCCAGAACCAGATCCGCGAGGAACACCCGCGGATCAAAGTCGGATCGCCGCTGTTCTTCGATTGATCCACAACCCGATCCATGAGGAACACCAGCCGCTGGATCGTCGCGATCGCTTGCGTGTCTCGCTTGTTTGATACATTCCCAGGTGTGATCCGCGAACTAGATCCGCGAGGGACACCCGCGGATCAAGTCGCGGATCCCTGTAACGTTCTGTTTTTTAAAATTCTGAAATCACACCTTTTGGAGTAATCTTCTGAAAGGTTGTATTCAGATTATTTTCAACGGTTTTCTGAACGTTTGGGAGTCTATAAAACAAGTGTTCTAACACCAGAAAGAAAACAAGTTCTTTTTGTGCCTTCTTTCTATTCTCCTTAAGAGATACCAAGAACTTGCTACTTGGTTCTCTTAGAATTCATTGTATCCTAGAGTTTTTGCCCAATTAACCAGATTAGCAAGATAGTGGGGGCAATAAAACTTCAAGGAAAGTGATTACACGCCTTGAATTCATTGAAGTTGTTTTTCTGCAATTTTATATTTATTCTGCACTTTCTTATTGAACCACAATATTCCAACAATCTTGAAGTTTTATTGCTCATGGAGTCTACTCAAGAGAGTGCAATCAAGGTGATGAATCAAGACTTCGTCAAGTTAGATAAACTTGATGGAACTGGAACCAACTTCAACCGGTGGAAGAACAAACTCATGTTCTTCCTCACTGCATTGAAGGTGGCTTACATACTCAACCCCAACCTTCCTGAGATTCCTGCACCAAAGGAAGGAGAGTCCGATGAAGTGGCAAAGCAGCGGCAAAAGCGCGAAGAGGACGAAATCATTTGCCGAGGCCACATTCTGAACACCCTCTCGTATAGCTACTACGACATGTTCCAAGGGGTGACGAATCCGAGGGAGATTTGGGCTGCAATTGAGCGGGAGTACACCACTCAAAAGCAAGGCACAGATAAGTTCTTAATTAAGAAGTACTTTGAGTTTAAATTGCTTGATACTTCTTCTCTTATGGACCAAATTCACAACCTTCAAGTCATTGTGTCAAAACTAAAAGACTATGGGGTTGAAGTTTCGGAATCTTTCCAAGTTGGTGTGATTATTGCTAAGTTGCCACCAATGTGGAATGATTACCAAAAGAAGTTGTTACACACTTCAGAGACTTTAACCTTGTCTAGTGTTTTGAAACATCTTAGGATCGAAGAAGGGGCTAGAACCCTTCAAAAGTTGGAACTTGAAAGCGATCCTAAGGCTAACATGGTTGAAGAAAGAAAGAGCTTTGGTAATAAGAGAAAGAAACCTGAGAATACTACTTCTAAAGACAATAAGAAGAAGAATAGAGTTTGCTACAATTGTGGTAAAAAAGGCCATTACAAGGCTGAGTGCAAACTCAACAAGAAACAAAAGAAAAATGCTCCTAGTGCTAATCTTGTTGATAAGTGTGCAGAATTTGTAGCAACTTTGTCTCTTGGTACGGTGACTGAACTTCATATGGCCACACCAACATCTTCAAAGGATTGGTGGTATGATTCCGGTGCTGCAATTCATGTTTGCAATGATAGGAATCAATACAAGAGTTATGAAGATCTTGAGGGTCATCAAGTGGTCATGGCAAATGGTGTGAAGGCCAAGGTCCATGGCAAGGGTGATGTGCATCTTCAATTCACATCTGGCAAGAAATTGATCCTCACCAATGTGCTTCATGTTCCTGAAGTTGTTAAGAATTTAGTTTCTGCGGATATTCTTAACAAGAAAGGATTGAAGGCTGTACTAGAGTCAAATAATGTAATATTATCTAAGAATGGTGTATTCATAGGGAAAGGATATTCTTGTAATGGTATGTTTAAGTTGAGCCTTAATAAAGTGAATGATGTTTCTATTTATTCTTTGGCTTCTACTTTTCCTACTTGTTCTTATTTTTTGTGGCATGGAAGATTAGGACATGTGAATCATAAAGTACTAAAATTTATGTCTAAAGATGGTCTAATCACTTATGATGACCTTGAAAATAAGAGGTGTGAGACTTGTGTTCAAGCCAAGATTACAAGATTACCTTTTCCTAAAGTTGAAAGACATACACAAATGCTTGATATTGTGCATTCGGATGTGTGTGAATTTAATGGCTTTCTAACTAGAGGAGGGAATAGATACTTTGTGACTTTCATAGATGATTGTTCTAGATTTGTATATGTGTATCTATTGAAACACAAAGAAGAAGTGTTTAGTATGTTTAAGGCATACAAGTCCTTGGTAGAAAATCAATTGAATAAGAAAATCAAAGTTTTGAGGAGTGATAGAGGGGGTGAGTACTTCCCTAGTGAATTCTCAAAATTTTGTGAAGAAAATGGAATAATACACCAAACAAGTGCACCATACACACCACAACAAAATGGTTTAGCTGAAAGAAAGAATCGAACACTAGAAGATGGTTAATGCCATGCTTGTGAGTTTGGTTTGCCAAATAATTTGTGGGGTGAAGCCTTGTTAGCGGCATCTCATGTACATAATAGAGTTCCTTCCTTAAAATCTAGGATATCTCCTTATGAAATATGGAAAAATAGAAAACCAAACCTATCTTATTTGAGAGTTTGAGGTTGTGTAGCCTATTATAGAGTCCCTGATAACAAAAGAACCAAGTTGGGACCTAGAGCACTTAAGATTGTGTTCATAGGCTATGCAGAAAATTCAAAGGCCTATAGACTACTTGACATAAGCTCAAATGTGATTATTGAATCTAGGGATGTTGAGTTCTTTGAGGACAAGTTCCTTAAAGATTCAACGATTAGTGTGAATGTAAATCCATTTTCTTCAAGTGCAGCTCCTTCTAGTAGTATAAAAAGGAAAGAAATTGACATTCCTAGTGAGCCTAGGAGGAGTCAAAGACAAAGGAAAATAAAACAATTGCCCCCTGACTTTGTGTCATTACAAGCGATTGTTTTCTTAGTAGAAGGTACTAGAGATTCTCTACTAAACAAAACTCCAATTTTGCTTAGTGTAGAGAATGATCCCAAGTCATATGCTGAAGCTATGACATCAAGGGATGCTGCATTTTGGAAAGAGGCGGTAAATGATGAGATGGATTCAATATTGTCTAACAATACTTGGGTTCTAGTGGACTTGCCTCAAGGTTCAAAGCCTATAGGCTGTAAGTGGGTGTTTCGTAGAAAACGTGCCACTGATGGAACCATTCTTACCTACAAAGCTAGATTGGTAGCTAAAGGCTATAGACAAAAGGAAGGGATAGATTATTTTGATACATATGCACTCAGTAGCTAGAATAACTTCGTTAGAATACTTCTAGCTTTAGCTTCTATCTTTAGCCTTCCTGTACATCAAATGGATGTTAAGACGGCTTTCTTAAATGGTGACTTAGATGAGGAGGTGTATATGGAACAGCCGGAAGGCTTTGTTCTACCTGGAAATGAACTTAAAGTGTGTAAGCTAGTCAAGTCTTTGTATGGATTAAAACAAGCTCCAAAACAATGGCATGAAAAGTTTGATTCTGCATTGCTTTCTGGTGGATTTAGATACAATAATGCTGATAAGTGCATTTATTCTAAGTCTAATAGTAAGTATGTTGTGATCATTTGTCTCTATGTAGATGATATGATCATAGTTAGTACTACTAGTGAAGGTGTAGCAGAAACTAAGAAGTATTTATCCTCTAAATTCAAGATGAAGGATCTTGGTGAAGTAGATACTATCTTAGGAATTAAAGTTAAGAAACATAGTGGGGGTTTTGCTTTGTCCCAATCACATTATGTTGAGAAAATATTGAACAAGTATCAACATTTAAATGTGAAGGAGGTTAGTACTCCCTTTGATCCTAACTTTAAGTTGTTTGAAAATGCCGGCAAACCAATAGCTCAACTAGAATATGCTAGTGTTATTGGTAGTCTTATGTATGCAATGGGTTGCACTAGGCGGATATTTCTTACCGGTTTGCAGACTTGCTAGATACACTAGGAATCTGGTTTAGATCATTGGAAAGCTATTAGTAGAGTTCTTGGTTATCTCAAGAGAACCAAGGATCTTGAACTCTTTTACAATAGATTTCCTAGTGTTCTTGAAGGATTTTCAGATGCTAGTTGGATTACTAGCATTAGTGATCAAAAACCTACTAGTGGTTGGATTTTTATGCTTGGTGGTGGAGCTATCTCATGGGCTTCAAAGAAGCAAACATTGATCACTCATTCAACCATGGAAGCTGAATTTGTGGCACTATCTTCAGCTTGTAGAGAGGCTGAGTGGCTAAGGGATCTCTTACTTGATATTGATCTTTGGCCTAGACCTATGCCTCCAATTACTATCTATTGTGATAGTGAAGCTACTATGTCTAGAGCATTGAATAAAGTTTACAATGGTAAGTCTAGACATATAAGCTTAAGGCATGCGTTTATTAAAGAAATGCTTGCAAATGATGTTGTCAGTATTGTGTTTGTTAGAACACATAAAAATCTAGCGGATCCGTTGACTAAACCTCTATCAAGAGAGTTGGTAAATGTGACAACATCTGGAATGGGATTAAAACCTCTAAACTAAAGTCACTTAGTAATGGTAACCCAACCTTTCTTCTAGTACTACTCCTAGTTTGAAAGGTTTAAAGGGTAATAACAAGTTGCTTTAAGTGATAGTGGACACTACAATGTTGTGTGTATACCATTCCTAGTAGTAGTGTACATTGTTACTCTTAAGTGAGTAGGTTGAGAAGTATCTCTTAATAAACATATTTCTTGTGTTTTGGTTATCAAAACTAGAAATATAGTTTACCTATGTGGTCATAGAAGTGGTGCCGCTTCTAGCAAGAATTTGAGGTAAGTTCTTGTACATGATCATGAATTAGGATGAGCACATGGCCAGTAAAGGTGCTACAAGTATTTGTGAATAGGAGTTGCTATAGGGTTCATGTGTGTAATGTTTCTTATTTTTGTAAGTCTTGGTTTAAGCAACCTTGCCACCACAGATTTTACTTAAATAAGTGAGATGTTATCACTAATAGGGAGGTTTAAAACTAAAGTTACCTTCCTCTAAGCATGAATTTATAGTGTTAGTTTGCTACTTCATTTTGCAAACTAAGTGGGGGATTGTTGATATAGTTTGCAAAATAGAAGTTGGTGTACGAACTAAACTTGGAAATTGAACAAGGAGAAGATCCGCGAGTAGATCCGCGAGGCGTCCTCGCAGATCACATCGCGGATAGTCAGCAGTGTTCTCTGGTTTTGATCTGCGAAGCAGATCCGCGATGGATACCAGTTCGCGGATCAAGTCATGCAATCGTCGAAGTGTTCTCGATTCGATCCGAACCAGATCCGAGAACACCGGTTCAGCGGATCAAAGTCGGATCGTCGCGTGTTCTCGATTACGATCCATGAACCCATCCGCGAGGAACACCGGTTCAGGTCGTGGATCGCTTGCGTGTCTCGAGCTTGTTTGATACATTCCAGTGTGATCCAGCGAACTAGATCCCATGAGGACACCTCGCGGATCAAGTCGCGATCCCGTAACGCTTTTTTAAAATTCTGAAATCACACCTTTTGGAGTAATCTTCTGAAAGGTTGTATTCAGATTATTTTCAACAGTTTTCTGAACGTTTGGGAGTCTATAAAACAAGTGTTCTAACACCAGAAAGAAAACAAGTTCTTTTTGTGCCTTCTTTCTATTCTCCTTAAGAGATACCAAGAACTTGCTACTTGGTTCTCTTAGAATTCATTGTATCCTAGAGTTTTTGCCCAATTAACCAGATTAGCAAGATAGTGGGGGCAATAAAACTTCAAGGAAAGTGATTACACGCCTTGAATTCATTGAAGTTGTTTTTCTGCAATTTTATATTTATTCTGCACTTTCTTATTGAACCACAATATTCCAACACCTGTTCCAAATCCAAATCAATTGTTTAGATGCTGTTCCTATGTTTCCTTGAAGGTTTCTGTTAATTGTTCAAATCCATTCCTCTGATGATGCATGAAAGTTGTCAATGTTATATTATAATAAATTGTTTTGTCAAGTAATCCATTCTTTTTAATTGTTTTGTCAAATTAATTTGTTATATTATAATTTTATTTTCATTTTTAGTTCTTTTTTATAATAAATAATTCTTATTTAAATAAAATCTACCAATAGCATCATTTATAAATAAATCAACATAAGGATAAAATTGTAAAACTATAGGAAATTCAGCATTCAGTTATCTATGATTATCAAATAGAGATAACACATTCAGTGTTTAGATTCAGATAAAAGTTGCGTTAGATTCACCACTTAATAATTCAGTGACTTAATGAATTCATATTTCAGACTTCAGATCTCAAACTTCAGTTTTATCAAACACACCCTAAGTCATACTGGATAAATCTCAGTGGAGGTTTTAGAAATTTTAGAAAATTTTTGGGACATTTGAATAGATAGATAAAACTACTTTTGCCATTTCTTGCATGCATGCAAGAAATGGCAGAAAAACGCACCTTCCTGTTCACTTCATACTAAAGGAAAATGTCTAGAAATTGTTGCAGAAAAACGCACCTTCCTATTCACTTCATACTAAAGGAAAATGTCTGGAAATTGTATTAGGCTACTTAACTGCATAAGAATCATTAGACCACCTAGCTTCATAGTTTGCATTGCTTTAGTTTGGTAGTTTCAAGTTCCACAAACACAGATCACTTCATTTTAACAACAGCTTTGAGTTCACAGTCCAACACTGACCATGGAGGGTGCAAGAGGGCTTGAAATCCTGTAAGTCACTCATGCGGTGACCCAAGTCTTGAAATGAAGGCAATGTTTGCAGCCAAATATTCAGGTAAGAACTTCTTCTTCTCTCTCTTGGGATAAGAAGAGGGAAGAGTTGTACACATAAAGCCACAATTTCAGGGATTGTCATACAATACGGTCTCATGCTACACATTTATCATTTGTACCAAAAAAATTAATAATAATAAGAAAAAGAAAAGATAAATATTTAACAGTTTAGTAAATTGTGTAACATTTGCTGTATCTCTGCATTGATAAATTCCTGAAAAATTTGAACAAAAAAGTTCCTAAAAACTTGAGCCTTAATACAAGATCTTACAACTAATTATGAAAATCAGTAAAACCCAAATCCAGAAATCAAAATAGTTTTGGCTTAAAATTGTGGAGTCATAAGATAGGGGAACAATGGAAATTGTTCACTGACTCAAACTTCCAATGCACATAGCAAAAAGAATAATTTTTAGACGAAGGATGCAGTGCAATTGTCTTTTTGTTATTTATTTCGCGTTGAAGGGGGAATGGTTAGCTGAGAAGAGAGAGGTTGTTAAGGAGAGACTTTAGTTTGGCAAACCCAAGAAGCAAAAGCAAAAGACTTTCTGGGCCTTTAGGCTAAGATTAAGTGTAGTATTTGTTCTTATCAATTTAACTAGAAATTGGCCGGTTGTGCCTTGCCCAATGTGCTGTGTGATAATATTGAAAAATTTGGCGTCGTTTATAGTTTGAGTTGGAGAGGCAATTATATGTATATTGAAAATAATTTGGTTGCTTGAAAGGTAAAATTCTATCTTACAAATTTCATGTCTCATTTTTTTTAGATAAATGATTAAGAGAGGGAAGAAATAGTGACAGTGATTAAAAAAGATTTTATTAGGGAGACAAGTGAAAAAGAAGGTTGGGTGGAACATATCTCACAAGAATTAATATGTAATTATTAAAGGAATAAGTGGCATATGCTTAAATAATCAGGGGATGTCAGTTTTTTTGAATACTCTAACAAGTAGATGTTGGACCTGCACTAAAGTAGTGAAGGTTTAGGATTTACCAAATTTTTGGACCTGATATGCTATTGTTAATGTTCTCTACAATTAGGAATAAGGTTAACCGGAATGAATCACACTGACATAATATTTACAAAATTTTTGGACCTGATATGCTATTGTTAATGTTCTCTACAATTAGGAATAAGGTTAACCGGAATGAATCAGACTGACATAATTACCTCACACTGATATTCTATAGAGCTCACAAATTTTTTAGAGGCATCAGTACATGGATAGGATTGCTTGAATATTGTCATTTCTGATAACTGCTTGCTCAAGCTTATCGAAGCTTCGGCATTCCATGGCCATTCCAAGAGCTTGTTGGTATATTCCATCAGCTATACGGCTACAGGGAGGGGAAAAAATTGAGATAATGAGAGAGTGCAAATCTATACTCCAATGTAGTATTCAAGAAATTTACATACTTATTAACCATTCTTTCGAGAATGGCTTTCAATCTTGGATGTATGTTTGGTCATTCATTTGACTCAGCAGTGTTAGTCGTGAGGGCAGCATATTCATCTATAGCTTTAGCTGAGACCAAAAGATATGTGAGGATGTTTATGTGAGGATGACGCAACCAAGAACCGGGCAATTTCTGCCTGATTCAGACCCACTGGACTTTTTGACCCCATTGAAAGTATCCGGTGACAATCATTTGCAACTAATTTTGAGATAACAAAAGTAGAGACAAATTATTGATCAAACTGATGTATGAAAAAGTTACAGTAGAAATACAATAAAAGAGGATGTGAATTCTTTGTTAAAAAAGGGTTTCTCTAATTGGTGGAAGTTAGGTGAATGTTAATCTGTTGTTAAGAAAAAAAATAAACTCAATCCAGAAATATATTTCTGTTTTTTCAACAACAACAAAGTAATTGTTTGTATTGAATGACAGATTAAGGTTAATAATTTCCTGGAGATTGAGATCCTTTATGCTGGAGAGATCCTTTATTTTTTGGACAAAGTTTTCTTATAATATTCTTTTCTTTCGTGGAGTTTATTCAAGGGAGAAATGCTGATAAAGAGGCATGATAAGTCACTTATAGCACATGTTATTTGGTGAGATTAAATTTGCAATTGAAAGTTGAAGAGTGAATAGAGTTTGGAAATACTTACTTGAATTGTTGTGAACCCCTTTTTTTTCAGTTTTCTGAGCAAGGAAAAAAATCCGAAAGAAAATTTATCAACAACAGGGGATTGATAGTGACATAAACAGGCAGTTCAGGAATATGCAGTGCTTATATCAAAGAAAGTACTCCATGATTAAAAATTCAAGAATAGTTTCATTTTTAGACTTCAGAGTTTGGTTATGACAGTGTAGAAAGTTGCTTGAGCTGTGGTTTTCTCCTAATAGTCACAAGTTTGAAGAACAACACTGTAGACAGATGGATAGTAAATACTCATTGTTTATGTGTATAATTATCTGTCTAGTTGGCAAAATGGATGAATTTCTGGTGTCTTGGGCTTATTAGTAATCAGCTGTGTTGGCAATTTTTTTTTTAGGTCATTTGAGAGGGTGAAATTCGCGTGCATATCAAAATTAGACAACATATGTTGAGTGATTAGAATATACATAAGGTAAATAAGTTTGTTTAAGGCGACAGTATTCTAAGTATTAAGATTATGCAAATGTTTTGTTTTCTTTACTATTTTTTGTGCAAGATTCTCTATACGGGAAGGGAACACAAACAGAGATTAAATATTTATAGCACAACACAAAGAATGAATCATGAAAGAAAGGTCTCTAGTTAAATTGGCCGTACATAAGCTTTTTTGGGGGGGAGGAAAAAAAGAGTAACCTCCTTTGAGGTTTATAACAGTGTCACTTGGCACCCTTAAATTTTAAAAAATCTCACTTGCCTTCCTCATTTTAAGATTTTTGCATCATTTACAACTCATTTGAAAAATACAATATTAAAAAAATCATTTTAGGAGACTAAATTTAATCTCATTCCAAATTGCCCCTTTGTTGTCTTACTTCTTTTGTTGTCTTACTTTTCATTAACAAAAGTGAGTCTATTAATAACAAAAGAAAATAAAAATAAAAAGTATGAAAATTTATCCTGATTGACAAAATATAGTGTGTTTTTAAGATTTAATATCTATTGCAAGTTACAAAGATAATATTTTTCTTTATTGTCAACTGTTTTGAGTTAAATTAAGAATTTTTATAAATCATTTACATATTTTTGAATTTTTTTCATCTAAATGGAAGGCTTGAAAACTAAAAAGATACAACATGCTAAAAATTATATATAAATTTTATTTGTATTATTTTAAGCCAGTACAAAAAAGTATTATCATGATTATGAATTTTTGTAAATTATTTTTAGGAGTATTATAAATCATTCATAATTTTAAGTAATTTAACATAACTTTTGCGAACTGATGACATAAAACTACTAAAGAGTTTTTTAGTTTTGTCATCTGCCTTTAAATTTTCATCAATGAACTACATCTATCTATTTACGAAAATTAATAGATAAATTTGGCATATTATGGTAATTAAGAAATCACAAGAAAAGGGCAAATTTGGAATGAAATTATATTCTCTCTCCCAAAATGAGTTTTTTAGCATTATATTTTGAAATGGATTTTGAATGTTACAAAATGTTTAAAATAGGAGAACTAAGTGAGATTTTTAAAAGTTTAAGAGTACCAAATAAAATTATTAGAAACCTCAGCGGAGGTTTGTGAAATTATCCCTTTTAGTTGTTGGGCTGCTGTTTATATGCCCGCAAGTTTGTTTACGTGAAACAAAATTGATTATTAAATTCTAGCAATTGTATCGTTTTCTAGAAATCTGTTAATAAATTTTTCTTTTGAAAAGGGAATATTGTAGGAAGGGGTGGGAGGTTAAAAACAAAATAAGAAATAAGCATAAAAAGGTTGATTCTTAAATATTTAAAAAAAGGGTTTGGGCCATTTGACTATCAAATACCTTAGAAAAATTCTTATTAATTAGGACAAGTATCAATGTAAGAAAGATAATATTTGTTAGTATACATACATGCGCACATGCATGCATACATATATATATATATATATATATATATATATATATATATATATAGATTGGGTGGAATTTAAATGTCAAGAAAAATTCAAAAATAATGGCCTTATTCTCAAATTTTAGATCCACTTATTCTCCTCAAGATGGTAAGTTACTACTTATTAGGATAGAAAAAATGGTGTGTCTTTCTTCTGAGATTATTTCCACCTCAAATATTACATATGCATAAAGGAACTTTTTTAAATGGACACCCATTAAAGTATCTAAAATTCATCTAACCTACCATGTATATACATATACCAACAATTATTATCTTTTGCATTTATATACTTTTTGTATTTAATCTTGTTTACCCTCCATTGTATATATTTCCTTTCTTTAATGAATCATATATTTTTACAAAAATATGACGTCCAAAATAAATATATCTTAACATGTACCTAGTGAACAATCGGACACATGTTAGATACATCCTATATAAAGAGCACATAGAAAAAAAGAGAGAAGATTAATCCTATGTGTATGTACGTGTGAAGTATGAGAAAATATATGCATAATTTCTTTTTTTCTTAAAAAAAAAACTCTTTCTTACTTCGCAATCACACAACACCTTGAACTAAACATTTACATTAGTTACATGTGAATGCCAATGAGCAGTATGGGTAAATGCAGATTCCCATATTGATTTCTTTCAATTGCGTATGACTAAGGTATAAATATTAACACGGTTTGCACGTTCCGCTAGCGGACATACCCATCCATGCGTGTGACCATGCCCATCCGTCGCACGGTCAGCCACCAAGGCATGTACTACTACATATGAGGCATAAGGGAAAAATTAGGACTAGTAGTGGTTTGACACCTTTTTGTGACTTATGAGAATAAGGCCATATGGGCCATGCATAGGGTCTAGGAGGTCTTGTAAAGTGTTAATATGTTTGTAGAAGTGTTTAGAAATATATAGAATGTTGTTGTAGAAACCTACGATATATTCTAGACCACACTAGAGTAGTGTAGAAGGGTCTAAAAGCTTTGTACATAAAGAGATTTGTGTAGAGTTGTAAAGAACCTTCTAGAGGTTCTTGCAAGAAGGAGTAACTTGTGGTGCTAGAGTTGTGTGGAAAACTGTAGATACCAAGATATGAAAGCTAAGTATGTAGAGTCTTGTAGAATTTTCTAGAGACTTAAGTGTAGGTGCAAGTTGTATAGAAGTTTCTAGAATCTCTTGACTTGCCTATAAATAGGCCAAAACCCCACCATTTGTAGCTATCTTGTGAATCCAAGACTTGAAACAATTCAAGCTATTGTGGTGTCCAAGAAGCCTTTCTAGCTTTCTTTCTTTCTCAAACGTTTCTTTCTTTTCTTAGCTTCCCGCACAAACTTGTCAACTAGAGTTGAAGGCTAAACTAGCGACCGTTCACTGCTTAAGTATTGAGCATTGCTAGTGCCAGACGGTGCGTGTGCTTATAAGAGGATAAGCAACCCGTGACAAGAAGATACTGCCACTTTTTAACTATTTTAACATATCCATCATCATAATTATGAATAATGAGATTTTAATTGTGCCAAAAAAATGCTATCAGGACAAAATAATCAGCTTAGTTTTAACCAAAATTTTTCTACAGCAAGTGATATTGCAAGCAATTATTTTCCTACCAGAGCATATTTTACGCAAATGCTAATATTACTCTCAATAAATTAATCTTATGTATGTTAATTGATTTTCCTAAGATTCATTATGCAACACTATAAAACACCTATATCACACTATAAAACACACAATATATATATATATATATGGGCACCCCGCAATACTCGCGGGGTCAAATGCCTAGTATAAATATTTATAGAAAAAATTGCTAATACTAGTAAGTCAGGCTTATCAATCATCCATGAAAATTGTAAGAATGAAGACAAAATGCAGGCGAATGTTCATTTTTGAGATTATAGAAAAAATTCCATGCGTTATTATACATAAAATAGGATCATTATGTGCTGTGGCAGTGTAGGGAAGGAGAGCAACACAAACAAGAAGGCAACCTAACCTTCATAATCATGCTTTCTGGTGCTATAAAAGCCTACATCCGTGCTAAATCACATATTTTGCACATCATTTGTGGGTTTAACAACTGAAGGCTCTTGCACTCTAGCTCATTATTAAAAAAAATGAAAATCAATGAGTGTGAAAGACTAATTTGACATTGTGAATATCCCTTCCCACGATTTTTACAATTTTTACTAAGCCACGGAAAAGATAGTAGAGTAGGGTATAGAGAGGTATTCACTTAGTGGGGATACAAATTCCATTTTCATTACAACTAGATGAAATCCCTGCCCCTCTCCAAGGTGGAGTAGTCCGGCCACATCTCCATCAACATTTTGGATGAGACAGACCACGGGACAGAGGGTATGGATGAGACCGGTCATGGGACAAAAGGCATTGCTCGATACGTCACGCCTTTACTTATTGTTAGTGTAAGTGTACTTCTTACCTCCTTGTGCATTTATTTTTCTACTTTCTATACTAGCATATCATAAACTTTTATTTGATAGTGTGATTTTGGGCTTTCCGTGATTGGCTCTCTGTGGAACATTTTAGGGGCCATCGTGGTTCGATCACTGAGCTCGCATCGGAGGGTGGCCTACTATATCTTTGACTTTATTCTTAATGTTCTTATAGCACCTGCTCCCTTGTACCTTTGCTTCTTAGAGGCACGTTATGAGAGAGTCAAGTGGGGTCGACATGGTAGGTTTACCTGGTTCTATCCACATGACTAGGTATACATACCATTGTCTCCCTTGCTTGAGTGCCTTCTCACATTATTTTTTGCTTTCACATTTGCTGTGTTAGCATTTAAGATAGGGCATCTAAATCTGAGGCTTCTTACAGCCTTCTCTGGTGCTAGTTGTATACTAGCACTTGCCAAGCTCAGGAGAGTCATACGACTATACCTACAGCAGCGCTCTATTATAATGTTATAGGTGTTAGATACAATAGTGTTTACAGGTTTAGAAGGAAAAAAAGCAAATGAACACCAACTACAATTATATGTATATGTTTTAGAAGATTTGTAGCTAAATCTTTAGCCATATTTGTTTTGTCTTTTACTTGTCAAGATTTCTTTTTCCCTTGTTCTAGAGAGCACCTTGATAGATGGTATACCGTAGGTTATATAGCAGAAGATTATGGGGTCAATCATCATGTCCAAGCACTGTTTTTCAGCACATGTTTCCTAATATACCAGAGTAGAAATTTTTAATTCATTATTTACAATTTTTTAGTACTGGTCTCCCAATGTGCTAAAATCACATTCTCTTTTATTTTCTTTGTTCTTACTCTTTGTATATGAATCTAAAATTTTGTGCGGATAATGTAAAATGCATACGTTGCACATACATTGCACGTACATTACACGTATAGTGTTAACCTCAATTTCCACCCATCATCAGAAAATGAGAATAATTAACAAAGGGTGTAATCAATTGCCACTATTTTTTCATATTAATTCCTTGATTAAATAAAGAAAATGAATTTACATGAACAGTTGAATGGAACAATTTATTGAATCAGGCTTCAATCATTGTCAACTAAATAAGCACTACCTGAATTTTTGGCTACAAACATTGCCTTGATTTCAACACTTAGGTCCACCACATGAGTGGCTTCCATAATTTAAGGCTCTCTTGCATGTGGATCAATGTGTGGATTTTGAACTCAATGCTACTGTTAAACCTATGAAGTGATCGCACGTTTGTGGAAGTTGAAACAACAAAACTAAAGACAATGCAAACTATGAAGCTAAGGTAGTCTAATGATTCTTATGCAGCTAAGCAAACTAACACAATTTTCTGACCTTTTCCTTTAGTATGAATGTGAATAGGAAGGTGTGTTTTTTTGTCATTTCTTGCATAAAAATTATAAAAAAGAAATATATTAATTTTGTAAATATAAAATTGCATTCAAGAAATATATTTTAGAAAATCAAAATAAAAATTATAACTTTTAATGAATGTTGTTGTAGGAGAGATGACACTGATTGAAAAAAATTTTTACTATTTTTTTAAATTGTACTCTTAAACAAACTCATAGAAATTTTCAACCAAACAATTATAGCCAAAAACTACAACAAAATCATCATATTCGACTTTGAATAATGTGCTAGAATTTGCTTATTGCTGAAGATGATAATTAACCAAAATGTATTAAAAAACATATACTTCACTAAAATTCTATGCTATTTCTTATAGTGCAAATAAACTCATAAAAGATTTTAACCAAGCAACTATACAAAAAACTACAATAAAAAAGTGATTTTGAACAATATGCTAAGTTTTTTCTATTTGGTGTTTGAGGAATGGGAACAAAATAATTAACAAAAAATGAGACATATATAATTAAATGCAACAAGAGCAAAAATTAAAAAAATAGAATCAACCTCAAAATCCATAAGTAATTAAACAAACTTATCATGGAATGACAAAGCCCCTAAGTAATCAAACAATGTTAACCTCAATTTCCACCCATCATCAGAAAACGAGAATAAGTAACAAAGGGTGTAATCAATTGCCACTATTTTTTCACATTGCTTCCTAGATTAAATAAAGAAAATGAATTTACTTGAACAGCTAAATGGAACAATTTATTGAATTAGGTTTCAATTATTGCCAACTGAATAAGCACTACCTGAATTTTTGGTTGCAAACATTGCCTTGATTTCAACACTTAGGTCCACTACATGAGTGACTTCCATAATTTCAGCCTCTCTTGCATGCGGACCAGTGTGTGGATTTTGAACACAAAGCTATTGTTAAACCTGTGAAGTGATCGTGCATTTGTGGAACTTGAAACTATAAAACTAAAAACATTGCAAACTATGAAACTAAGATTTATTATAGGGTAACCAATCCGTTCTTATTTCTAGATATTTCACTAAAACATTTGAATATATGCTGACTGTAGATAATAATTAGTTCAAATCAAATTATTTTAACTATTAAAGTCACATTCTCTTTTATTTTATTTGTTCTTACTCTTTCTAAAATTTTCTGTAGATAATGTAAAAGCATACGTTGCACAAACATTTCACATACATTGCACGCACATTGCACGTACAATGTTAACCTCAATTTCCACCCATCATCATAAAACGAGAATAAGTAACAATGGGTGTAATCAATTGCCACTATTTCTTCATATTACTTCCTAGATTAAATAAAGAAAATCAATTTACATGTACAGTTGAATGGAACAATTTATTGAATCAGGCTTCAATTATTGTCAACTGAATAAGCACTACCTGAATTTTTAGCTGCAAACATTGTCTTGATTTTAACACTTAGGTCCACCACATGAGTGACTTCCATGATTTAAGGCTCTCTTGCATGCAGATTAGTGTGTGGATTTTGAATTCAATGCTGCTGTTAAACCTGTGAAGTGATCGTGCGTTTGTGGAACTTGAAACAACAAAACTAAAGACAATGCAAACTATGAAGCTAAGGCAGTCTGATGATTCTTACGCAGCTAAGCAAACTAACGCAATTTCCTGACCTTTTCCTTTTGTATGAATGTGAACAGGAAGGTGCGTTTTTTTGCCATTTCTTGCATAAAAATTATAAAAAAGAAATATATTAATTTTGAAAATATAAACTTGCATTCAATAATTATATTTTAGAAAATCAAAATAAAAATTGTAACTTTTACTGAATGTTGTTGTAGGAGAGATGACACTGATTGAAAAAAAATTTCACTATTTTTTAAACTTGTACTCTCAAACAAACTCATAGAAATTTTCAACCAAACAATTGTAGCAAACAACTACAACAAAATCCTCATATTTGAATTTGAATAAAGTGCTAGAATTTGTTTATTGCTGAAGAAGATAACTAACCAAAATGTATTAAAAAACATATACATCATAAAATTATATGCTATTTCTTATAGTGCAAACAAACTCATAAAAGTTTTTAACCAAAAAACTATACAAAAAACTACAATAAAAAAGTGATTTTGGGCAATATGCTAAGTTTTTTTTATTTGGTGTTTGAGGAATATGGGAACAAAATAATGAACAAAAAATGAGACATATATAATTAAATGCAACAAGAGCAAAAAATAAAAAAATAGAATCAACCTCAAAATCCATAAGTAATTAAACAAACTTATCATGGAATGACAAATCCCCTAAGTAATCAAACAATGTTAACCTCAATTTCCACCCATCATCAGAAAACGAGAATAAGTAACAAAGGGTGTAATCAATTGCCACTATTTTTTCACATTGCTTCCTAGATTAAATAAGGAAAATGAATTTACGTGAATAGCTGAATGGAACAATTTATTGAATTAGGTTTCAATTATTGCCAACTGAATAAGCACTACCTGGATTTTTGGCTGCAAACATTGCCTTGATTTCAACAGTTAGGTCCATTACATGAGTGACTTCTATGATTTCAGCCTCTCTTGCATGCGGATCAGTGTGTGGATTTTGAACACAAAGCTGTTTGTTAAACCTGTGAAGTGATCGTGCATTTGTGGAACTTGAAACTACAAAACTAAAGACAATGCAAACTATGAAACTAAGATTTATTATAGGGTAACCAATCCATTCTTATTTCTAGATATTTCGCTCAAACATTTGTATATATGCTGACTGTAGATAATAATTAGTTAAAATAAAATTATTTTAACTATTAAAATCACATTCTCTTTTATTTTATTTGTTCTTACTCTTTCTAAAATTTTGTGTAGACAATGTAAAATGCATACGTTGCACATACATTGCACGTACAATGTTGACCTCAATTTCCACCCATCATTAGAAAACGAGAATAAGTAACAAAGGGTGTAATCAATTGCCACTATTTTTTCATATTACTTCCTAAATTAAATAAAGAAAATGAATTTACATGAACAGTTGAATGGAACAATTTATTGAATTAGGCTTCAATTATTGCCAACTGAATAAGCACTACCCGAATTTTCGGCTGCAAACATTGCCTTGATTTCAACACTTAGGTCTGCTACATAGTGACTTCCATGATTTCAGCGTCTCTTACATGCGGATCAGTGTGTGGATTTTGAACACAAAGCTGCTGTTAAACCTATGAAGTGATCATGCATTTGTGGAACTTGAAACTACAAAACTAAAGACAATGCAAACTATGAAACTAAGATTTATTATAGGGTAACCAATCGTTTCTTACTTATAGATATTTCACTCAAACATTTGTATATATGCTGACTGTAGATAATAAATAGTTCAAATAAAGTTATTTTAACTATGAAAATCACATTCTCTTTTATTTTCTTTGTTCTTGCTCTTTGTATATCAATCTAAAATTTTGTGTAGATAATGTAAAATGCATATGCTGCACATATATTGTGTGACGACCCCACCTCCCCCTAAGGCGAACCACCAAAGGGTTTGGAGTACCGCCTGCCCAACTCTCGCCGAGACTCACTACATTCCACAAATTCTTTGCAGGAAAAGACTTAAAAGTCCATTTGTAACAAAATAACCTTGAATGTACTTCACTATAACATTTACATATCTTCACTATAACTTCATTAGACTGTTAAAGAAATTTAAAATCAGTGCAACTAGCATGTCTTCAATGAAAGAAAAAAGGAAAAAAAAAAGGGAAAACCTGAGTTACTGTCCTTACCGTCCAAATCTCCAATATAGACAATTTCAATGCACTCTGCAGTAAGCATAGAATGCAACCGACCTCATCCAAGTTATAGGCAATAGTGAATGGCATATGATATACCAGGGACATGAGTTGATCAATTGGAAGCCTCTGAGGAATATTACCTGCAGCCAGATGCTGACGAGATGAAATCCATGAGTCGAACATGTTCAAGCTCAAACTACCCCATCCATGTAAATCATGTTAGATATATTAGTTGACCATGTTAAAGGAGTTTGGTTTACTGTTTTAGTTTTGTGAGGACTCGAAAATTTGAAAAATTTATTTTCCAACTTTTCACATTGGATTACCTGCATTTATTAATTTCCTGATAAATGATTTGAATATCTTATTTGCATTGACTTATTTATTGATCTAAAGTTTGGAAAAAAAAATGATTTTCTGTAGTCTTGATGATTTTATTAGTAAGTTTTCTTTGAAATATTTGCCCGGTTTTCTATCAGCTAGCATTAAGTGTTAATTTTCGACCCGTGACGTGAATAGTAACTCTAAGATAAAACCGAGCATATGTAGAGATTTTAAAGAAATATATTTATGGTAGGGCAGTGTCGGAAGGAGAAAATCCAGTGAAAACTAGAGCATCGCACGTGAGATGCGACATAAAGACGAGTTGACCAACTCTCCTTAAAACATGGAGAGCCTTGCCTTTTGTCTCCTTATCACTTCATTTTGCTTCCAATTCTTCTTCATTTCAGCCACCCAAAGGAACAAGAGAGAGAGAGGGAGCCGAGACAAGAGAGAGAGAGAGAGAGAGAGAGAGAGAGAGAGAGAGCTTGCTACTTCTTCTTCATCAGACTTCATTGAGAGCTCATCTTGTTCTCTTCCTCCTTGTCCAGCCGTGCTAGAGAGAGAGAGAGGGAGAGAGCCGAGAGTGAAGAAAGAGAGAAGAGAGAGGGCTGCCAAGAGAGAGAAAGTGGTGCCACCATCTTGAACTTGAAGTTTGTGGAAGAAATCATCAAGAAACAAGTGGATCTTTGGTGAACCTTGGAAGATCTTGAAGGTGCAAGACTTGGAAGTTAATTCTTGGGTAGATCTACACTTAATCTTGCTTGATTTTGCTAAATCTTGAGGTAAGAGGTCTAGATTTTTTAGTTTTAGCTTTAATGATGGTAGATCTTCTAGATCTACACTAGATCGATGGTTTATTTTTGCTAGAAATGATAATTTTGGAACATTTGAGTTGGGCTGTTGAATTACCAACTTAGGTAGCTGTCTTGAGGTGGCCTTCCAAGTAGCGGACTTGAGGAATCTTGTTGTGGTTGTGTTTGTTGATATGAGATGAAATTATCTTGTGATTAGAAAGAAAATGTTGTAGAAAAATCTTGCTAGCCGAATGAAAACTGGAATTTTCAGCTTTGCTTTTTGAATTATCTTGATGTTTCTTGATTTGATTTCACTCCAACAATTTTGTACTATGAGTGTATGTTGATTTGGAGTTAAAATCTGGAATTTTTCATGGTTGAAAGTTGAGTTTTTCACTAATTTTTTGAAGAATTCTTATTGCATACCAAGTGTTTGATGAATTGCCCCATTTTTTGTGTCAAATTGAGCAGCAAATTTGTCTATGATAATGGCCAAACCAATTTTTGTGCAAAACATAAAAGTTGTAGACATTTGAGTTAGGTTTTCACCTGCAAAATTTCAGAGCAATCAGAGTACTGTAGCTTGTGGAATGACCAAAATACGCTTGACTGTTCCATTATCCTGTTTCAGCTGATAGTCTTCATTTTCAGCCAAATTCCTGAACTTTCTGGAACTTGTAGGAGATGAATTAAAACTTGAATTTTATACCATTGAAATATTGATGAGTCTAGTTTTAAACTTCACTGACGGTAATCAATTTCGATTTTCCTACATTGAGTTATAGTCTTTCTTCCAAAGCTATCCAAAAATGCTATTTTCAACCCAACAGATTCATTTTGCTTTTATAATTGTGATTTTGGACCCTGAAAATGCATGAACTGAATTTTGATATCTCATATGAATTATTGGTCTGTGTCTTAGCTTCGAAATGGTATAAGATTCATCTTAATCTGATGAGTGTAGCTCTAGTTATGGTCAAAACACCAAGAGATGACAGAAACTTGATAGTTTGATGCCTACCAAATGTTTGATAAATTGTTTGTATGATACTAGTGGTTATGCGCCTCAAGTATTTGATGAAATGTTTGGTATGAAACTTGTAATTTTTGGACTTGGCTTGAAATGGAGATACCTGCTACGGACAAGAGAAGTGAGCAGTGGTTGGTGAGTGTTCCAACTCCTTTTCAAATGAAAAACCTTGATATTGTTTGCAAAGGAATGGTTTGTTGAAATAATTTGCTAGTATTTATAAGGAAATGATTTACTGTTATTTCCAAATAAAATATTTTTACAAGTGAAATAATTTATAAAGGATTTATGAGTGTTCCTTGTTGTTGGTTGTGCTTAAATGTTTCCATGATTTGATTGATTGTGCATGTTTAAATATATACCAGTACTTCTATGCAAAGTGAATTTTAACTATTAATTTCAATCATTATAAGTGAATATTTGGATTGGTATTTTACTTATCTTGATTTGAAAGTATTTTATTACTAAATGTGTTCTATTATGCTATTACGTTTTGTTTTAAATAAAACTTATTTCTCACTTCTATTGAGGTTTGAGGTAAAGAGACTGACTGTCAAGGGCATCGCTCACAAAGGAGAGTGTATATTTTATTGCACTCTCTTAAGGGGTTTGAAGGTTGAAATTGATTGTCAGTTGTCCATCGCTTCCAAAAGTGTATGTTAGCTATTTATCAATGTTCGAATTACTTGTGCATAATTGTAGGCCATGTGTACTTTAATACATTGGCTGAACAATGCCTTTCTCCCTTCGATACAACCTATTTGAGCCAGAAGCGGACTCGATCGGGTAGGTTGGTAACCTAGGGTACTGTTTACAGTATACTCGAGTATTACCATTGGGTGTTATAAGGAGGAGAAGGGGGTTGACTGACTGATGAGATGGACTGCTACTGCTCTCAGAGGACACTATATCCTTTCAATACTTGAACTGAATGTTTACTGAATTATTGTTCACTGAATTATTGTTTACTACATTACTGTTTGTTAAATTAAGTGTTTGTGGAACGATTGTTTAAGGAATTACTGTTTCTTGTACGCTTATAAATGAAAAGATTCTTAAAAACTTTCAATGCGAATGTGAGACCATGTTCTCAACTTACATGTTATTCTTTTAAAGATTCAAATGTTTTACAAAAATGCTATTTAATTCAAATGTCCATAAATTTGATAAAGCGTGAATTTTCTTGTTTCCACTAGATACTCATTGAGCTTTAGCTCACCTCAAAATATTTTAATTTCCCCGCCACAATGTTTGAGGTGAAAGAAATCACTTGTATTAATTTATTAGTGTGACTGGGTGGAATCCCATGTATATATTCGAGTTCGATTGACTTGTGGAATGTAAATTAGTGGAGTATCTGTTGTAAATATTTGAGTTTGATATTGTAATTTTTTTTTGAGAACTGTATCTATTGAATTTCGAACTTTAATTTATTCGAGAATTGTAGTGACTAGTAGGATTATCTCTTGTACTATTTGTAATCTTGGACTAGTTGAAAATGTAATAATTATTTTGGAGATCATGGAATGTAATTATTTGAGGTCTATAATCTGATTGACGAATTGTAGTTAGTCCTAGTGAGAGTTGGGTAGGCGGTCCGCCGAACCCTTTGGTTCGCCTTAGGGGAAGGTGGGATCGTCACAAGTTTTACCTAGTCTAGTGGAGTTTGTTGCACATGTGAGCACCTTATCAGTAGTTAGTGGCCACACTTCCTGGTTTCCAGCCATTATCCATTGGTTTTAACTCTGTTGGCATATTAAATCAAGTCTCAAAAATAGAAATTTTTATATTATTATTTAGCAGTATTTTAGTTAAGTTAGGTTTTTAGTAAGTCTAATGGAGTAAAGTTATGGTAGTTTTATTGTTTAGGAATTAGTATTTGATTAGGAAATTTCTTGTGATTGTAAAACTTGTTTACCAAGTCATCCGGTCTATAAATAGGGAGTCTTGTTATTGTTATTAGTTGAGAAGGGTGAAGTTTGAGTGCCTTGTTGTTACATGTGATTATTGATATTATTCCTCTTCTCCCACACATATTTGTATATGTGTAAATTGACTCCCTTTCTCCATATACTTTGTTTTTATGACATATATCTCCTGTTTCTTATTTGTGAAATTTTTGGTTCTACATCTGGTATCAGAGCCCTAGATTCAAGAAATTGATCCTGGAGTGCCTGTGAATATTGAAGAATTGGCCTGACTAAAATTAGTTGTGGATGTTTTCCACTGTTAGAGTTAGAGCATAAGATTTGCTCACAAGAAGTTAGAAGATTGAGTTAGACCACAAGATTGGTCATAGTGTGTCTAGTTGGTGAAGATTGGACCATAAGACTGGTTCAATGGAATATTAGATTTATTCGGGGTTGTGATAGAGATCGAGAAAGAATCCTGTCAGTTGAGTTGTGATTATCAAATTACAAAGTGATGAGTTGTTAGTAAATTGACAATAAAATTGTTTGACAAGGACAGTTTATCTAGATGCTTGGATTATTGCAACAAGAAAGTGTTTGAAGATGAAGAACCAATTAAAGAGGTGTTGACTAAATGTGCAAAGGAGATTAGTGATCGTGAAGGTGTTAAACTTGATCCAAGAGAGAAGAGCTTGATTTAAGGGAGGCAATATTGGCATATTAAATCAAGTCTCAAAAATAGAAATTTCTATATTATTATTTAGCAGTGTTTTAGTTAAATTAGATTTTTAGTAAGACTAATGGAGTCAAGTTATGGTAGTTTTATTGTTTAGGAATTAGTATTTGATTAAGAAATTTCTTATGATTGTAAGACTTGTTTACCAAGTCATTCGGTCTATAAATAGGGAGTCTTGTTATTGTTATTAGTTGAGAAGAGTGAAATTTGAGTGCCTTGTTGTTATGTGTGATAATAATATTCCTTTTCTCCCACATACTTGTATGTGTGTAAATTGACTCCCTCTCTCCATATACTTTGTTTTTATGAAATATACCTCCTGTTTCTTATTTGTGAAATTTTTAGTTCTACAAGCTCTATAAATGGAGCAGCTTCATATTGTAAGTTTGCATCAGTTGTTCAGAAGCAACAAGTCCAATTCTTTCGTTTCTATTACTTTGTTTTTTCTCTCAATTCTTACATTTGTGGCACCAGAGCCAGGTTTAGTGAGTGAAAAAGAGTGAGTTGCGAGAATTTTAAAACAAAGTAGTGACAAATCACAATGGCCATCGACAACTTTGTGCAGCCAGCAATTCCCTGTTTTGATGGTCACTATGATCATTGGAGCATGCTAATGGAGAACTTCTTAAGGTTCAAGGAGTATTGGCAGGTTGTTGAATCTGGAGTAGCAAAGGCGAGAGATGGAGAAACATTGTCCAAGACGCAGAAAATGGAATTGGAAGTGTTGAAGTTGAAGGACCTTAAAGCCAAAAACTATCTCTTTCAAACTATTGATCGAGCAACCTTGGAGACAATTCTTAGCAAAGATACTCCAAGCAGATTTGGGACTCCATGAAGAAGAAGTATCAAGGGAATGCAAAGGCAAAATGGGTGCAGCTACAAGGTCTCCGAACCGAATTTGAGACTTTATGCATGAAGTCAACCGAATCGGTTACAAATTTCTTCGCAAGAACAATGACAATTGCCAACAAGATGAGAATCCATGGAGAAAAGACGTCACCATTATCGAGAAGATTCTTCAATCGATGACACCAAAATTTAATTTTGTTGTATGCTCTATAGAAGAATCAAAAGACATTGACGTACTTTCAATTGATGAGTTGCAAAGCTCTTTGTTAGTGCATGAGCAAAAAATTAACCAGCAAGAGAAAGAAGAGCAAGCATTGAAGGTCTCAATAGAAAATCGCTCGACAACGAATGGTGATAGGGGACGAGGTAGAGGCAGAAGCAAAAATAAAGGCAGAGGAAGCAATGATCGTGGCAACCAACAACACCACCAGTATCAAGAAAATCAATTTCGAGGAAGAGGAAGAGGTCGAGGAGGTCATCATTCAACTCATCGGCAAAATCCAGCAGAGAAGTCCAATGTTGAATGCTACCAATGTCATAGGTGTGGCCATTACCAATCAAAATGTCAAATTGATTTAAATAGACAAAATAGAGAAAGAACTAATGTTACAAAAAAAGAAGAAGAGAAGTCTTTTTTGATGTGCTTTGTGAATGAAGAAACACAACAAAATATGTGGTCTTTGGCTAGCAGTTGCAGCAACCACATGTGTGGAGATAAGAAGCTATTTTCTAAATTGGATGAATCATTCCGCAACTCTGTCAAGCTTGGTAATAACTCCACAGTTTTCGTGTTGGGAAAAGGAAAGGTAACTGTCCAAACCAAAGAAAATTCTACCCACACCATATCCAATGTTCTTTTTGTCCCAGATTTGACGACCAACTTGATAAGTGTGGGTCAGTTGCTAGAAAAAGGGTATGAGATTTTTATTAAAGATGGAGTATGTCAAATTCGTGATGGAAAAATGGGCTTTATTGCTCAAATTAACATGACGGCAAATCACATGTTCCCACTTTATTTGCATAACATGACTCACTCGTGCCTCTTAGCAAAAGTGAAAGACATGGCATGGCTATGGCATTTTCGTTATGGTCATCTAAATTTGGGAGGATTGAAACCTCGATAGTAGAAAAATATGGTGACTGGTCTTCCCCAAATTTCGATTCCGTCAGAAGTATGTGAAGAATGTGTTGTTGGAAAACAACATCAGGACTATTTTCCAAAAGGAAAATCGTGAAGAGCAAAGAAAGTGTTGGAGCTGGTTCATTTTGATTTATACGGACCCATTAATCCGACATCAAATGGTAGCAAACGTTATTTTATAACTTTTATTGATGATTGTAGTAGGAAAACTTGGGTTTATTTTTACAGGAAAAGTCTGAAGCATTTTCGACTTTCAAAAGGTTCAAGACTCTTGTTGAAAAGGAAGCTGGCATGTCTATAAAGATTATTCATAGTGATCGTGGTGGAGAATACAATTCACAAGAGCTTTTAAATTTTTGTGAAAAGCATGGAATTCAAAAGCAGCTCACAGCAGCCTATACGCCATAACAAAACGGTGTTTTAGAGAGAAAGAATTGTACAATCTTGAACATCGTGCGGACAATTTTAAAAAAAAAGTGGTATTCCAAAGAGCTTTTGGCCTGAAGTTGTCAACTGAAGCATTCATATACTGAAAAGAAGTCCCACACTTGCTATCAAAAATATGACGCCAAAGGAAGCATGAAGCAAACGAAAACCAATAGTGAATCATTTTAAAATCTTTGGATGTATTGCCTATGCCCATATTCCGAACCAAAAGAGGACAAAGTTAGATAATAAAGGAGAAAAATGTATTTTTTTTGGCATTAGTGATCAGTCAAAAGCTTATAAGCTTTATAATCCTATCACTAAGAAAATTGTTATCAGCCGTGATGTAACTTTTGATGAAGAAAAGTTTTGGCCATGGAGCAACAATTTTATTGTACAACAAATACCTGTTGATTTTGATGGAGTTGATGAAGAGGAGAGGCAGCAGCCAACAAAACAAATTCTACCAGGTCACCTAGTGGATGCTCCAAGTTCGTCAACAGTAGTAGAAAATGAAGGAAGACCTCAACGTGATAGAAAAAGACCTGCATGGATGATGGAATATGAGGTAACTGGAATTGACCAATTTGAAGACCCACTTACACATTTTGCTCTATTTTCCGATTGGGATCCTATAGCATTTGAAGAAGCTATTAAAGAATAAAAATGGCAAAAGGCAATGGATGAAGAAATTGTAGCCATTAAACCGAACAACACGTGGGAGTTAAATGATCTTCCAAAAGGGCACAAAACAATTGGTGTCAAGTGGGTGTATAAGATGAAACTGAAGCAGAATGGAGAAGTTGACAAGTACAAGGCACGGCTAGTAGCTAAAGGCTATAAACAAGAATTTGGGGTGGATTATAGAGAAGCTTTGCTCCTATTGCAAGACATGACACGATCAGACTAGTGAGCATTGGCTGCACAATAGTCATGGCTTATCTTCCAGTTGGATGTGAAATCAGCATTCCTACATGGTGATCTTCAAGAATAGGTATTTATTGATCAACGTCTTGGTTATGTGAAGGCTGGAAGTGAACGCAAGGTTTACAAACTCAAAAAAGCATTATACAGATTAAAACAAGCCCCACGTGCTTGGTATAGTCATATAGATGCTTATTTTTCTAAGGAGGGATTTAAAAAAAAATGTCCACATGAACATACACTTTTTATAAAGACTGGGGATGGAGGAAAATTGCTCGTTGTCTGCTTATATGTGGACGATCTTATCTTCACAGGAAATTATAGTGCCATGTTTGACATATTTAAAAAATCTATGATGTCTGAATTTGATATGTCTGACCTTGGAAAAATGCATTACTTTTTGGGGATAGAAGTGATTCAATCCGCAGTTGGAATATTTATTTCTCAAAGGAAGTATGTGCAAGAAATTTTGAGCAAGTTTCAAATGGAAAATTGTAATTCTGTTAGCACACCATCTGAAGTGGGTTTGAAACTCATCAAAAATCCTGAAGGAAAGAGGGTTGACAGTACCTTTTACAAGCAAATTGTGGGAAGTCTCATGTATTTGACTGCCACAAGGCCGGATATCATGCATGCTGTAAGTCTTATCAGTAGATATATGGAATGCCCAAAAGAGATACATCTTCTAGCTGCCAAGAAGATTTTTCGATACTTACAAGGAACCATTGAATATGGGTTGAATGGTGACAAGTCCAATTTGTTTGGTTTTACTGATAGTGACTAACTGACTATGCAGGTGATCTTGATGATAGAAAGAGGACGTCTGACTGTATATTTATGTTAGGTTCAGCAGTTGTTTCATGGAGTTCAAAGAAGCAACCAATTGTTACTTTATCAACAATTGAAGCAGAGTTTGTAGTTGCAACAGCTTGTGCTTGTCAAGCAATTTGGCTAGGGAATATACTAGAAGAGTTGAATTTTCAACAAGAGGGAACTACTGCAATTTATTGTGACAATAGTTCTGCCGTCAAGCTCTTTAGAAATTCAATCCTACATGGAAGAAGCAAGCATATAGATGTGAGATTTCACTTTCTAAGGGATCTTACAAGGGATGGAATAATTGATATTCTCTACTGCAAAAGCGAAGATCAGATTGCTGACATAATGACCAAACCATTGAAGTTACCTACATTTCGAAAACTTTGGAAGCTGCTTGGTGTCTGTGCACTTAATAAGTCCTATTAAAACTTTCAGTTTAAGGGAGGGATTGTTAGATATATTAGTTGACCATGTCAATAGGTGTTTAGCTTACTGTTTTAGTTTTGCCTACTCTAGTGGAGTTTGTTGCACATGTGAGCACCTTATCAATAGTTAGTGGCCATACTTCCTAGTTTCCAGCCATTAGCCGTTGGTTTTAGCTCCATAAATAGAGCAGCTTCATATTGTAAGTTTGCATCAGTTGTTCAAAAGCAATAAGTCCAGTTCTTTCTTTTCTATTACTTTGTTTTTTCTCTCAATTCATACAAACCAGAAACAAATTGAACCGAATAAGTACCTTGAGAAAAGATCCGCCCAAACGAAGATTCAAGAGTTTAGGCCAACAGCCAAGAGCTTTGTTAAAGTAATTTGCTTATCCAATTTATGATGTTGAACTCCATCTCGCAATTCAATATACACATATACCAGGTCTTTGCAGGTCATATAATAGCTCAAATCAAGATCATCATTGTACACAAGAACCAAGAATTGAAGTGATGGAGCAGATACGGATAATAGATGGATGCCAGAACAATTTTACAAGGCTAATTCAGAAAGTTGAGGGAAATTAAGAACTGACAACTCAAAGGTGACTGACATTAGGAAAAGGCGAGTGAGCTTTCTGCAGCCATCTAAGCCCTTTGGTGCACTAAAAATACACTGAGTCACATTTAGATAGGCAAATTTTCGACAACTGAAAGCAAAATAAGGTACTTTGTGTGAGGACCCGAAAATTTATTTTCATCTGACCTAATTGTTTAATTATTTATTTTTCTAAATAATTGATTTAGATCATTTTAATTGCAATTACACCCTGCATTACTTCCTTTTATTTTAAAACCTTGTTTAATCATTAATTTAATTCATAAAATTTCAAAATTCCATATTTTCATTAAAAAAAAATTACTTCATTAAATTAGGTTGAATTATTTGATTGTTGTATATCAATTGTAACAGCACAAAAAGTTTTAAAAATGCATTTTTGCACGTTTAAACTACGTTTTCGATTTAAACTATTTGAATGTTTAAATTTCGTATTCGGGCCTAGGATCGACTACTAGACATAAGTTTCGAATGTTAGGTTATGTATTCGAGATATATAAATGAGAGAAACTGGGATCGTAGTGTCATGTCATGTGAATTGATCCGATACAACAAAAGTGGTTTTACGTCAAATTATCCAACTATCCTTCATTTCTTTCATTTTCCACAAGAGCCCAAAAGTCAAGAATTAACCTCAACCACTCATTTCTTTCTTTCTTCTCCATAGAACCGGTTCTTCTTTTCCAATTCTTCCCCTTCATTTCTTCCTCAAAACAGCCGGCCCTTCATCTTCTTCTCCTTCTTGTTTTCTACAAATCACCAACACAAAACCTCCATTGTTGCAACTAAGAAGCTTGAGAAGATCTTTCACCATTTCCCTTGGAGATTGAAGGCTATCCTACTTTGAGGGAGAGCTAAGCTTTGGAAGAGAGGAAGAGGGATTCTTGGTGCATCCCATATCACATTCAATTTAGGGTTTCATTTGAGAAGGAAGAGGTAATACACTTCTTCACCATCTTGTTCATTTGACTCCGTTTATGTAGCTTTGAACTTGGATAAGTTTATTATTGTTATTGTGTTGATTTGCGATGGAAAAATGGGCTCTATGAAATCCCATTATGTATGAACTTGGGGCTGTTGATGCATTGTGTGTGGGTATATGGAAAATGTTAGCTTAAATGGTGGTAGGAAACCTCAAGGAAGAACCGTGGGAGAGAGAGAGGAAAATGAAGGTGAAAATTGCTGATTTTTCCTTAATTTCATGGCTGTATTTTGGCTAGTTTAAGGGCTGAATTTGATGCTTAAATGTTGAAGTTTAAGATGTTAATTTGTCCCACACAAATCCCTTAAATAGTTGTGGCAAGAATGAGTATTAAGTTGAGATCAAAATCTGGAAATTTTAAGAAAAGCATGCTGTCCGAATTTTGGGTTGTTTTAGTGCTAAAAATTGATATAAGCTTCCATCATTTTTGACCATCATTAAGCCTAGGAGGTTTAATACTAGCTTGGTTATGAAAATTAGGTCAAATGGTGGAGATTTGAATAACCTAGGAGCTCATTTATGAAGATGACAAAACTTCACTGGTTTGAGGTAGTTTAGTGAGCGAAATTTGGGTGACTAGAAAACTGTCTTCCTATCGAGTTTTTAGCTAAATTTTGGGACAAATATAGCTCATATACTGAGGGTTATGTCTGCAAAATTTGGTGTTTTTCCAGTACCATTTCGTTGCTCAAATGATGTTTCAAATCTGCCTCTTTAATCTGGAAAATTTTTCCCAGCTTTGAGCACTGTTTGGATTCATTTTGGTTTAACATTCATTTGTTTGAATTTATGGCCGAAATTTGGTGTGAACTAGAATATATATAGTAGAATTGGTGTACCAAATTTGGTAATTTTTGGATAAGAAATCATCACTCAAACAGGGCCTAGAATTCTGCCCTGCAAACCTGAAAAACAAAAATCTCAGAATTTCGAATCCCCTCTGTTTGAACTGCCATAATTTCTTGCTCGAGAGTTGGAATTGAGTGCCGTTGGTGGCTGTTGAAACTTATTACATAGGACTATAAACTTTATAAATTTGAGAGGCAATTCATTTTCTGTAATTTTTGGTGAATTTTCAAAGTGGGCTAGTCGACCAACCTGACGTGCCCTGTTTTAGTACTGTAGCAGTTTCTTTCTCGAAAATATGGGCAATTTCTACCCAGAATTTTAACTGGGTGTCTTCTAAAAAGTTTCAGAACTTTAAAAGAGGTTTCCAAAGGTACCAAGCTTGTGAAATTTGAACTTATATAACTCAAGTTACGATTTTTCAAAGATTTCTGCTCAAGGAAGAAGATATTGAACTTGATTTTCTTGAATGAGATTTGGTGGATAAACTAGAAACTTATTTTCATTACTTTTTAAATATTTTAGGAGGTGGTGCTGAATTACACAGTGATCCATACCTGAACTCCGAGAACCTTGATTGATCTCGTGAATTGCTCTCACTTACTCTCGACTATTGGTGAGTGTCAAGTGCATGAATTGTTGAACTACATGACATGTTTGCTTGAATATGAACTGTTGAGGCGAGAGTGTACTTTATAGCACTCGTCCTCCTCTACTTGACTCACATGAACATGACTTGTTACTTGACTTGACTTGAACTGAATGTCGATTGGAGTGATTCGTCGACTTAAAAGTTATAACTGGGGACGCCCAAACCTCTTGGGGATCCTTGGGACCCGAGCCGACAAGAGCTTGGTCGGGAAGCTTGGTGAACCTTAGGTACTGTTCTTTGAGCTTAATCTATTGCAGAGGTCTTGCTCGGTATTGCTCGTTGTAGCTTTACCCTTTTCACCTGCTTGTTTGGTTTCAGGCCCGAGAAGGTGAACTGTTAGATGGAGGTTGTACCAAGTGGAGATTCTACGGACTTTACCTTTGCTAAGTTGACGGAGAGTCAACGTTTGGAATGGAATGGACTCAACTGCTTAACCGTGGAAATTGGCTCCTGAGAGCCCCGTACCCTTACCTGCTTCTGTGTATTTTTCCTGTATGAGCACTGCTCACTGTTCTTGCGCATATTCACTGTAGATAGAGAGGCTCGAAGAGGGTTCTCCGAACCCAACTCCAAGACTCTTGTCTAATGTGAGCCCTCGAGTAGTGATTCCTTAAGAATACGGTCTCCTGGTGAAAATTGCAATAGTACAAGTGAATGATTGATTTACACGCTTTATATCTAAATTTACAGGCTTTCCTACTTGCTTGATTACGTGCTTGCATGCCTTTTCTTGGCCTCACTGAGCATTAGCTCACCCCAATTTGTTTTCCTTAACAGGTTTCAAGGTGAGGCACGGGAATCGAGGAAGTTAGTACTCTTGTAGGATTTCCTCATTTTGTATAAGATTGGGGTTAATGGATGAATTTGATGGTTTATGGTATTTTGCAGTTTTTATCAATGTAATTTTGATGAAATTTTGGGGTTTGTATTTTGTGAGAATTTATTGGTAATTTTAATAACTTTTAATGATGACTTTATGAATGAATGTTTCGATCGATATTTGGGAGTTCGTAGTGAATCCCGGCGAGAGATGGGCAGACGGTCCGCCGAACTCCTTTGGTTCGCCCTAGGGGAAGGTGGGGCTGTCTCACTTTGTAACGATTAGGACTTCTGTTACAAAGAGTGAGGACTGTCACATTTTTTCTTGACACGAATAGTAACCACTGATCAATATGGTGTATGCAGTTAAATGTGATTCTGGAATGTCAAGGACAAATTTCAACACTGGTCCAAGGTGTTGAAAAAGTATTCCATTGAATCTGCTTGTATATTTGGATTGGGAATGATATTTGTCTACATTTCCCGAGAAGTCCACTGTGATGTTTCGCTCTATCTCTGCATAGAATTGCTTGTCAAGAGCAAGCTCTGGATATTCAGCCCAAATATATCTCCATTTGCTCGTTCTTGCTGCATCTCGAATGGGCATGCGTCCAATGATCTTCTGTAAGACATTTATGGGAAGTTTCGAGAGTCTATCTGCTGCACTCATTGATGCTGCAATCCGTTTACTACTCTCTGCAGTCATGATCATGTTGATGAAAGGAACCAAATAGAGTAGAGGGAGTTCATAAACTTAAATTTTTCTTGTCGCAATTGTGAATATGAATAGTACTAAAATTAACACTTGAGCGAAAAGTTGCATCCACAAATATATTCAAATGGGAAACGAACAAATCAAAACAATACTAATGAGACAAGACAAAAACAGGTCCAAAAGCAGATCTACGAAGACCAAATGAAATACAGGTACCACCAGCCACAGCAGCAACGTGGAATTCTAACCTAAAAAATTTGGAAAAATGTTACTTTACAACATTCCATAGCTCGCTTGGGCTCATGTTAAACGAGTTTGAGCCAAATTTAAGTAACTCGAATTGTTTGATGAGCTTGAACTTATTAATATGCGACACTTGGAAGTTTATCAAGTTTAGTTGAACTCAGTCAATCTTCAAACAAAATTACATATTTTTATTTTTTATTTATTAGTGTGAATTCTCTATTTTAATCCCTTGTTCATAATTATATAAATTATTAATTTACATAACTTAAGTTTGATTGAGATTAATTGAACTTGATTAATGTGCCATTCTTGGATTGAACCTAAGCTCTGATAGGCTAAAATTGAGCTCGAACTCAAACAAGTTTTAAGAGTTCAATGAGAACTAGAGATCAAATATTTTACCTAGGGCCAAACTCAAGTTGTTCGCTACTAGATTCAACTTGTCTGCTTCCCAACAACAGAACCAAATTTCCATATTGGGAGTCCATAAAGATATACTCAATATCAATCACGAATAAGCACCAGCCGAGTTCACTAAAAAGTGTTAATTAATAATTTTTTTTGTATCCTTGTAAGACAAACTCCGAAATTTAGATCAGAGGTATTTTATAAATAATTTTATTTGAGAATTTTTTGAAAAGAATTAATGTGTGTCTCAAATACATACTTGAAGTTTTTTCACAAAGATACATATGTAAAACACTTCACCATCCATTCAAAAAAAGAAAAAAAGATTACTGTCCAAACAATTCAAGAATCGACAAAGCATAAATTACTGGAGAATGGTCAGACGCCAAAAGATACTAACAAAAACTGGGAAACCTAAATATTATGATTTCCAGCTATACAGATTGCAGAACCCTAAATACTATGATCGCAACATAAGTTATGCTACTAATTCTGTTTGCAACTTTTGCAGTAAACAAGCAAGAAAAAGGAACAAAAGAACTACGAATCTAACACTACCTTCGCATTGATAGCAGAAAAGAAGCAAAACTGTACGAATCAATTAAATTCCAAACTAAGTTTCAGAATTCTATCAAGAAAATTGGAAATAAAAAAAAGAACTCAGCAGTTGACAATAATTACGTTATACATGCAGATGGGGCTTCTTCATAGATAAGTAAGATTACCGGGCATTTAAGTTGCAGAAATTTTGCTACGAGACGCTCTCGAAGGAAGATGAGACGTATGAACAAAATTGAAATATTTAGGTGGTTTTTGTATGAGATCTTAGATTCAAATTTGGAAACCGATGTTAAAGGTCTTCGAAGCTAAAAAGAATGGTTTTTTATTCAACGGGAGTAAATACGAATGAAATTGTATAAAAGTCTATTACAACTTAAACATGGATGTTTTCGTTTAAAATCCAAGGGTTTTTCTAACATGTGTTATAGACACTTAAAATTCACCTAACCTACTATGTATATACACATACTAAAAATTATTACCCTTCCTTATATTTATATACTCTCCTTATTTAAAGGTACTTAAAATTCACATAACCTACCATGTATATATACATATTAATAATTATTACCTTTCCTTATATTTATATACTTTCCTTATTTAATTTTACTTACTCTCCATTGTATTTGTTTACTTTACTTAAATTAATCTTATATTTTTAAAAATATGACATCTAAAATATATCTTAACGTGCGCCCTATGGGCACCCCGCCCCGTCAGAACCAAAATCTAATATCAAAACTCAACATTTAATTTGAATTGCCATGGATAAAGCAGACATAGGTCATATAAAACAAATTAGGGCTAAGATGAAAAATGAAGTAAAACAATGTGTTTGTTTAGTTGTATAAACAAAAATGAAAGGAAAGGAAAGGAAAGGAAATTGATTCATATCCCCTTGCATATAATCAATTAAATTTCTATTATAAAAAAATACTGTATGTTAATGTTGCGCTCAAATCTCACTAATGTGAGTTTCATCTAATTATGTATTAGTGCTAATATTACCATTAGGGGTTGTCATCAATTTGTATCGATTCAACCATGTGCTTTATTGTAATCTAATGAAAAAAAATGAAATAAAAGTATATAAAAGCTTAAAAAGAATTAGGGAAATCAAAAAATTATTTATCATATATAGTAAGAGTAATATTTTGTTTATTAAAATTCAGTATTTTATTTCACCTCAAACCAACCTTTTGTAATTAAGCTCCACATGTTGGCTTGTCTGAAACACATCTCCAGACTGTGGCCCTTTGGTAAAGTCTGGTTAATGGGAAACGATGCGTCTTTTCAGCTGCCAAGGCCTAATTCTGGAATGCTCGGCTTCTGCTTTTGTCGGCCACTGTGTAGCTGATTTTGTCATTCTATTCCCATTATACCCTTCTGTGCTAGTTTATTGGTAATTTGGTGGTAGATTTTAATCTTTCTTGTTCTGTGGCTCGGGCCTACTTTGATTGGCCCTTGCTTTCGCCTGTCACATGAGGTCTTAGACTTCCTTGGGTTTATTTTAGGCTTTTTTTTTCTCGAGCTCTTTGTGATATAAAATGATTTGTATTTGTTATCTGAATTAGTGTTTGTAATTTTTAGCACCAGGCAAGCCTTGATTGTGTGAAAAAAAATTCATTTTTGTATTTTTGTGATATAAAACAGTAAGTGTTCATGATTTCGAGATATAACTATTGGAATTAAGAATTTTATAATTAACAATTTCATAGTTCATACCTCGGGATTAAATTTTCAAATATGTTGGTAAAAATTGGAGATAAGACTTTATTTGGTTTGTGCTTTTGCCAATGTACGACTTATATAAGTTTGAGGTGAACAATTAAAATCTATGTGAATTAATTATCTTTGAATTGCACACTTTCTATTCATATATATGGTTTTTAAATATGCTAACAATGATTAGAGATGCCATTTTCTATGATTTTTTTTTATCTATTCAACACCTATTAATTTTTGAAAAATAATACAAAATTGACAATTTTGTGGTCGACAATTATTTAAAGTAGTCCAGGTTTTGATATTTATAATCTTAATTTTTATTGTTTAATGTACCACAGATATTGACGTTTGTAATTTAAATTAATCAAATGAAATGATTGGCTATATGATTAGTATTGGTAATTTCCAAATGTAGCTGTTCTGGTTGACAATTTTATAGTCGCACCTTGAGATTAATTTTTAAGATACATTAATTGCAATTGAGAATGATGTGATCGTATTCTGATTGCAATTGAGTTATATAATTTTTAGATATGTTGGTAAATTTTGGGGATAACATTTTGCTTATTGGTGGGTGTCAAACCTCCAAAAATAAAGTTAAACTAGAAGCCTAATTGCCAATAACAAATCTTCAAAATTAAATCTAGTACGGGAGCAGGGACTCCGGATATGCAATGGGTTACTGTGAGGACCCAGGTTTTTATTTCTTATTTTCTCACCATAATTATTTGTTTAATTTCAATGGCCTATTTTGAAAACTCTAATTTTCGATAAAAACTCTAATTTGAGTATGAAAAACCCTCATTTGACTTTTTATGCTTTCGTTTTGAAAATAAATCGAAGTTTTATGATTAACCACGAGTTTACGATTTCTTTGATTTTACGCGTGTTAATGCACGCTTAAGCCGTGATTAGGAATGGTAGGTGATTAGTGGCTAACTAGGTGCTTAAGCTTGAATGGATTAAGATGAGTTAAGTGTTTATGGAGTAAATTGATAGGAATGGAAATTGTTTGGGCAAATGTGGAAATAAGCAAAGTTGAGGGCAATAGTGGAACTTGACTTTTTGGGCCTCTTTTGACCACAAAATTGGATAAGTCTTGAGCTCTCTTTGGTTCATTCTAGAACCAAGAGGCCGGCTGAAAA
This sequence comes from Gardenia jasminoides, assembly GCA_013103745.1. Taxonomy (NCBI): domain Eukaryota; kingdom Viridiplantae; phylum Streptophyta; class Magnoliopsida; order Gentianales; family Rubiaceae; genus Gardenia; species Gardenia jasminoides. The sequence continues at coordinate 4,816,837 of CM023101.1, forward strand.
CAAGAGAGAAAGGAGGAAGAAAACCGTGAGAAGAGAAGAGAGAAAAGAGAAAAAAAAAAAAAAGAAAGGAAAGTTTGGAAAATTCTTGGAATTCAACCACTCAACCTTGAATTGAAGCTAGAAGGTGGTGATTGCCATTGGAAGCTTGGAATTTGTACTCAAGAATATCCTAGAAAGGTTTCTTCTCTTGCTCTATAAGCTGAAATTTTAATGGATTATAAACTAGTTGGATTTGATGATTCTTATGGCTTGATTCATGCTTATGCTTAGCTTGTGAAGTGGTTTTATGGATTGGTTCGATTGGTTCTTATGTGTTTTGCCTAACCATGAAATGAACTAGGGTTTATGAGTGTTGATTATACCATGAGGAATTTGGTGTTATGGTGGTTGTTATGGCTTTCTTGTTGCATCATCTTGTGAGTGTTGAATGTAAGGTGTAGCAACAGGATTGTTTTCGAAGCTTCAAGGGTCCGGCCAGCCTAGGGTAAGGTTAGGTTGGTGGTTCATGATTTTGATTTTGTGGAAGGTGAGAGTGTATGTGTTGGTGGTTAGGAATTTGGTTGCTATAATGTATAATTGAGGTTGGTTGGGCAGCTTTGATGGTGTGTGTTTATGTGGGGGTGTGTGCGTGTGGCTGTGTGTGTGTGAGTGTGTGCGGATAATGTTGGGCTTGATTGCATGTTTGGTACTGCATTTGAGTCCATAGTTTGGCATGCCCGTGTGTTAATTGATTTTGGCGCGTTAGACGTAAACAGGAAAACAGGGCAGCCCCTGACAGCCACTTTGGCTTCATTTTCCGCATTGATACCTTGTGATTTAATTTTTGGCCAAAACACGAAAGTTATAGCCTGTCATTCTAGCTTTCCAACGCCACTAGAATTTCACGATTTCGATTTGTGAGCGCTGAGTTATGCCCGTTTGAAGTTGGCCTGTCGAACATTCTGACGGTGAAACTTCTGAGACTGTTTTCTGCGTTTTTGACCTTAAACGAGACAATCTGGGCAAAATCTTCCTTCATGAAAGTTGTAGCTCGTTCTCTTAGCTTGAAAGCGGAACCTCGCCCTAATCCGATACTCGTAGCTTCGAGTTATGAGCGATGGCACAGGGTGCCAAAACTGTTTTTCTGCACCTTGTGTGTTTTCCGTTCTCGTTTTGGTACTTGCCGTTTTCGCCTTAACGCCCGCATGTGCTTCTTTTGTTCTATTAAAGTGTTTATATGCATTTCTTGGGAGTTCATGCATCGAGTATTTGTACGTTGCATCAATGCACGGTTGAAATGGATTTTCCCAAAATTGTTGAACTTTTGAACTCGGTCGAAAAGTAAATTGTTTACACTTCCATCGCCGCAGGTGATCCCGCGACGTTGAAGAACGCTTAGCTCCTGCATTTCTTGCTTGTTCAACTGTGGTGAGTGTCCAAGTGCATGTAAATAAATTGAAAGCATGCTTGTGTGCTTTCGGTGGCGTGTACTTTATCGCTCACCTTCTTTGAACTGCTGCTAAGGAATTACTGTTTAGAATGTTCAATTAATGATTGTTTGCAATGTTATTTGAATGTTTATTTACAACGTGGAATGCCCCACACCCCACTGGGATCCGCTCACCTTGTCCGCAACATGGGCAAGGGATAGGTGTGGGTTACCACTTGTTTCAAATGCGCCGGTTGGAATGAGTCCACCGACTTGGCATACCCATAGTGGGTTGCCATACACAAATTTCGGAGTTCGGGCGGGGTTGAAAGCACGGGAGAGGAGTAAGTGGTGAATGTGGACTGTAAGAGTGAGCGGTTGTGGAGTGTCAACATATATCCGATGATCGATACTTGGGAAGCGGAGCCGCAATGTCCTTTAAATTGTATGGTTTAAATGCTTTGTTGCAAGATTTATTGGTTGGCCTTTATCGCATTTAATAATTTAGTTAACAGCTTTTAAATGCATGTGCATGTTCTCTTAGCCTCACGTTAGCTCATCCCAATTTGTTTTCCAAGTTTGAGTTGAGGCACGGAATCGAGGAAGTTAGTACTTTATAGGATTTCCTCTTTTGTATAAGATTGAAATTAATGGATGAGTTTGATGGTTTATGGTATTTTGGAGTTATTATCAGTGTAATTTTGATGAGCTTTTGGGGTTTGTATTTTGTAAGAGTTTATTAGAAATTTTAATATCTTATGATGATGACTTTACGAATGAACGTTTGGTTTATTATTTGGGAATTTGTAGTGATCCTGGTGATCCCGTGATACCTTGGGTTGCCTTGGGAGGTGGGGCTGGAGTTACTAGCTTCACCCTAATTCCAAGGAGTTTACTGAATCCAATATACTAGAATTAATCCAAAAGAAATTCAATTAATTTGTAAATAGGGCAAGTAGGGTCGTCTCCTCAGGGAATTGGTAAACAAATCACACAGGGAAATAGGAGGTTTTTGGAAGAGATAGCAATTAAAAAGAATTAAAAGCTTAAATTTCAATTTAATCAAAATGGCAAGAATCAAATAACACAAATATCAATTAATTAAAACAATCCAGTCAAGGAATTAATCTTGGCACTGTTGCACATAACTGATCATAGATCCAAACAGATATTCATATGTTCATGAATAAATTGGTTATAGTGGTCAAGCGACGAGTCCAACCACCAATCTTTTCTTAATTTTATAGTAGCCCAGAGACGCTCATAGACTACCCTCTTGTGAATTGGACAACCCTAGATATGCTCATAGGATTTAATGCAGTCACAGCATTAGGAATTAGAAAGACCCAATTCTAGATGGCAAACACACATTCGGGTTTACTTAGGCTAGATTAATTATCCCCACGATCCAAATTAGACCACTTGAGAGGCGGTGAAACTATCTCGTGTGCCACTAATTAGGTTGCTTAAAGGCGACGCGCCAACACCCTAATTGACTGTATATTATTTAGACAATTGAATAACTGGCCACATTAATCAATAAATCTAAACAATAATAATTATGGAAAATAGAGAATAATTAAATACCCATAAACATATAAATTAAAAATAAATAATTAAAACGATCTCACGGTTGAGGTGCCCCGGGTCTCGATTACTCCTCAACTAGATAAGAAATTAACCACGCCTCATGATCGGAGCCATGCAAGTTGTGATTTCCATGCAACTCAAACGGAAGTCAAAGTGATCAAATAAAGCCACGGCAAAGTTCACCAAACCAATACTACTAACAATAACTGTAAAATAAGCAAGTACTGTACTAGAGAGTCTAACGGAAAGAGGCAAAACGAAGATGACAGAATTTCATGACAAGGAAGCAGACACTAGTATATCAATGCTATCGCTAGTGGCAGCGGAAGGTAAATAACAAAAGACTATTAATAAAAAACAATACTAGGCTATGGTTAATGCTAATGCGGTCCTGGGGAAAACAGAAAACAAAAGGAAAAATAAAGACTAAAGCTAGGCTAGAAGATTGGTATCCCTACTGGCGGTGCACAAGGAGACAATAAAAAGGAAACAAAAACAAAGCTAGGCTACTCAGAGTTTTCTTCCACCGCCCTTGACTAATATATATATATATGTATGTAGTTCCCAATTCCAATTGTGCTTCGGATGCCAACAGACGCAATCTCTTCCAATGGGCTCTGACTTCGCATGCCACAAGGAAAACTCTCCAAGCTTCACGCGAGTTTCCAATTTGCATGAAGTGTTTCCAATTTATTCCACTACCCATGTTTCCAAAAGATTTAGTCCTTCCCAATTGCTAACTTCAATAATCTTTCTGAGATATCAACATAAATTCAGAAATTCAACTCCCCAACTGCCAACTCAGCCCAACATCCCTTCTCTCTGGCATAGGCACGGCCTGGAAATGCAAGTCTTCTGGAATTTTTGCCAATAAAGTCCACTTTTCATACCAAGTACCTGTAATTGATACAAAACCCAAATATAAGTAGTAAACCAATTCTTTGCACAATAAAATGGAGATTTTAGACCCAAATAATCCCAATTAACACATGCAAATATCCCCTTATCAAATCCCCCCCACACCAGGACAATGCTTGTCCTCAAGCATTTCAAAGCTCAGATAGGCAATCACAAATACTAGCACCTAGCAGTTCAACAAAGAAATACAAATGTCCTATCCCTCAAGCAATGTCACCAAAGTCAACACATGCAAGAATTAACCCTCTCTCTTATAGGATGATGTATTTTACTCACCACTCAGAAATGAAAAACACAGGGTTCACTCTTATCACATGATGAAATGATGTTACCATATGCTTGCTAATATGTCACATTGCCACCTCTACAGCCAAATTTAATGCAAAAATCAAAGGGTCTTAACATGGGTTGTAATGGGGCTCGGGTAAAGGGTTGGATAAAAAGGAAATTTAGGCTAAAGCATGTCAAAGGAAATACCATTGACCTGCTACATGAAAACACATTTCTTTAACCACGTAATCTATTCAAGGCATATTCAAAATTTTCCAACCGGCAAATGCAAACTACTAGGCGTGCCCCACTTTTATTGCACTATACTTCACAAATCACCTTATTGGCGTTGAGTGCTCTGTGGCTCTTTTTTTTTTTTCCCTTTCTCTCTCTCTTTTTTTTAACATTTTTTTTCTTTTTTTTTATTTTCTCTTCTTTTCTTTCTAACAAGGCGTGGGCACGTCTTAGAAGCTCTAGTCTTCTGCACAACACATCTTTCTATCTTTTGCACTTCTAACACACTTGCTTACTGAAACTTAGCCTTACAATATCATTCAACAATGTCATGCAACAGACCACGGTATCCCATGGACATGGGATTCAAAACAAAAAGGTTTAACAAAGAAAGGACTAAGGGTAACACAATGGGCTATTTAACCAAGAGAAAGGCCTAGGCTCAAACAAAGTTCACTAGGGGAAATACAACAAGAACAAAGGTCTAGACAGTTAAAAGGGTGTACCCTAAGTGCCCTTATCAGTTACATGCACCAAATTCAACAATTGAAGTGTTGATATGCACAACATAGTAAGTTCTAGAACATTCAAATCACATGGAACAACATTCAATGAAAGAAAATAGAGCAAATATAAGTATAATGCTCATTAGCTCAAAAGCTCACAAGAATGGTTTCAACTAGCCAAAACTTGCAAAGTGCATCATTCAATAACATTGTCACAAGGAGAAAAGACATTGCATCATATCATATCACTGCCCAACCTTGCAAAGTAATTGCCAATATCATCATAGCATCCTATTCTACCCTACAGAAATCAAAAAATTTGATTGTTTTTTTTTTTTTGGTTTTTTTTTTCAAATAAAAAACTAGGCAAAACTAAAGCAAAACTAAGCAAAAGAAAACTAACGCTAAACCTTCCCCCACACCAAAAAGCTACATTGTCCTCAATGTAGGAAAGAGAGAGAAAAAACAAGGACAAGGGAAAAGAAACTTCCCTGAGGGAGGTGGAAAATCTTAAGCAAATGACCCTAGGGTGAGGGAGGGATGGGTGGAAAAGCCCATATGAGCAAAAGGCATCCAGTTTTGAGCATGGCAGGATGCATGTGTGCTAAACATTGATTCAACGTATCAATCTTGTCATTCAAGCCAAGCACGGTGTCCTCCAAGCTCCTAAGACGGTCATCCAAAGCAGTGGGCACTTGGGAGGATGAAGATGGGCTAGCCTGGTCAGGAATAGAAGGGGGAACCCTAGCTCGTGGGGCCCCATCTCTAGTAGGAGTAAACTGGTAGGCGTTTCCCACCTTTTGAATAATACCCATACGCTCCAGACTCTTCAAATCCAAAGGCTCAACCTGTCGAGCTATGCTGAGCTTGACATCCCGAGTAGGATCCAGGACGCCCAGTCGGATAGCTAAATGAGTGATCAATAAGCCCATAATTAAGGGTTTATGTAAGCTGGAAGACCCATTTGCAACTAAAGCCACCCATTGAGCCAAAGTTAGCCAAGACTTTGTTCGCATGCACCTGAGACGTAAAATAAAACTCCACCTTGATAAGCCGAGCATCCTTACGCCTTGAAAAGTTATATGCCAAGAACCGGTGAATGACTCTCAGCACGGGATCAGTAAGAAAGGAGGCCCGAGATTGGCTGGGATCATAATGCTAAGAGTCATTGGACCACTCCTGCCATATCTCTATATGATTACTGGCAAAGGGCATTGTGAAATCACAAGCACTATTAATATACACCCCATCAGCCGGGGGTGGTCCTGTTTCACGGCGAGAACCCTAGATGCACATTAAATTATTGTGGACAAACTAAAAATTTGACCCATGAGGGAACTAGATCATCTCCGGGGTATCCAAGGCAAAGTCATGAATCTTGTTGAACTGAAAAGTAGCATAAAATTCATAGCACAGCTTCTCATAAGTTGGGTGGGCAATATACATGAAGTGGACCCAACTAATGCGGTTAAAGAACCGCTCCACGTCATGAACAATATTCAACTGCTCCAATGTAGGAATATCAAAGACTTACAGGGGGCAAAAGGACGCCCTATCACAGTGCCCAATACTTGCCGTTGTGCAGAAGTCAAATCAGAGCAATTATTTGCTAGGATCCCAAGAGACGAGAAACTCTTGGAAATACCTAACCGGGATCTAGTAGGAGGTTGAACTAGAGCCTTCCTCTTACGAGGAGTGGAACCCGAGGCCTCAGTGAGGGTAGATTTCATAACCCGTTCCTTCTTAGGAGGCATAAAGGGTCCACAGGCGACAAAATCAACAACCTTTACACAGCCAAAAACCAACCAATAGCCACAGAAGACACGTGGTGTTCACAATCAACAATTGTCAAAGCAGCTAAAACCCCACAATTAGTCACAGAATACAGATATGGCCACAATTCGTCTAAGCGCCAATTAAACTAATCCAACTACAGCCGACCAAGCAGAAGTAACACAATCCACCCACAGGGAACAACAAAACAGAGCTTCAACACCCCCTCAATGCACCCCCACAGTCAATAACTCAGATTTGAAGACAGCCCCACAAACCAACCACAATAGGCAATAAATCAAAGTCCAATTCCAAAGTTCATCCACTGTAGTCACAATTCGAAGGCAACAAGGTTCCACAGTCCACGCAGATCAGTCAAAGAGGGTCCAATTAGCGACAATAATCAACCGTCCAAGAATATCTAGCTACCCAGTCGAAACTACGACAAGCAAAATAAGATATGGGCCAAAGGGAGTGTAACTTACACACCACCCTATACAAACAGGGCCAAAAGAAGCAGGGTGACCAGAGCCGATGTAGGAACAGGCGGGGTGCGGCGCTGGTTGAAGAAGAACGACGGGCGAGGCGCGAATGAAAGAGCAAGAAAACTGGCGGCGTTTGCGATGGTAGCCGGTTGGTGGATGCGAAGCCTTGGCACCGTGACGAGTTGACACCAAGCTTGACAACATGATCCCTATAGCTAAGCATTAAACGGCGAAGTAAGCACGATGTCAACGGCAGGTGAGGCAGCAAAGTAGGCTGCTCAAGAGCAAACCGAAGAAACCAAAGTCAGTCCGTGATGCTTATAAGGCAAAAGTAGCGACAAGAAATAGGAGACGAAAGCTGAGAGAAGAGAGGCTGGCAAATTGGTGTCTGCGAAGCTGATGATAGTGGTGGAGAGGAATGAGTTGAGGGATGAAGAAGGTGGGTCTGTTGGTGGGCCAAAAAGGGAAAGAGAAAGAAGACAAAAGGAAAGAAAAAGAAAGAAAGAAAAGAAAAAAAAAATAAAAGGCCAAAGGTTTGACTGTGGATCGAGCCACGATAAAGGCATTCAGCTTTGAGTCTCTGATGACAGTTTTTCTTTTAAAGTTTTTTTTTAATTATCTGTGAAGGTGTAGGCACGCATCACGCAGGAAATAGTCTTGACCACCACTCCTTTGGCAGATTGATGAGCTATGCAACGCACCGCAGTCAAAATAAGTCTTCGATGCGTCAGTATACGCTGGTTTCGTCATGCTTTAGAAAGCGATGGCACGCCAACAACAAGTGAGATCGATCATCCCGGTGCATGTTTCACTGATACGTCCCGAAGGCATGGGCACGCTTAGCAAGACAAAGTTTTCTGTCCATTTTCCTATTGCCTTACTCAAATATAGTAAAACTTTAAATAAGATAAAACCAAAAGAACAAAAGAACAAAAAATTAAAGCCTTGGGTTGCCTCCCAAGTAGCGTCTTTCTTTAACTTCTTTGGCTAGACGTCTCCAATGGGCGCAATCATTCATAAAAATGGATCCATCAAGTGGACCTCTTCCACGGTGCCTATATCTGTAACATCAACAAAGGGTTTTAAACGGTGACCATTAATCTTGAAACTCTTGTCAGTCTCTAAACTCTGGATTTCAACCACACCATTGGGAAAAATATTGACCACCACATATGATCCAATCCAACGGGATTTTAACTTACTGAATTTCAACCGCGAGGTTGAACAAAAGTACCTTTAACTTTGGTGTAAAGCACTATAATAAGTGGTCATGAAAATACTTTGCACGCTCTTTAAACGTGCATTATCTCCTTATGCTTCAGTATTTCCTCCAACTCCTTGAGTTGGAGCTTCCTCTCCTTACCATCTCTATCCATTTGCAAGTAAAATTGTATTGCTTGCTGCAATGCAGAGGCCTTTGGATGCTCTATAGCCACGTGTAAATGACACATCTTACCAAATACCAACCAGCATGGGGACATCCCAATAGGGCGTTTTGTACAGTTGATATTCCAACAAGGCATCATCAATCAGAGCTCCAATCCTTACGATTAGGGTTAACCATTTTCTCAGTCTTAATCTCTCGCAGGCTTGAGACTTGACTTCCATTGGTTTTGGGGATGGTATGTGCATGTACTCACACGGTGGTGCACTCCATATTTTCTCATGACGGCCTCGATGGTGCGATTACAAAAATGGGTACCTTGGTCGCTAAGATATCTCTAGGCACACCGAACCTACTAAAAATGTGGGATTTAAGAAATCCTGCAACCACTTGAGAATCATTAGTCCGGGTAGCTCTACCCATTTCAAACATAATCAATCGTTGTAACAAAATCTACAAAAATCCATAAGAGCTAGGAAAGGTCCCATAAAGTCATACCCCAAACATCAAATATTTCACAAAATAACATAGTACTTGAGGCATTTCATCCCTTTGAGACAGACTTCTAAATCTTTGGCATTTTTCGGTTTTACCAGCTTTTACAAAATGTAAACATCATGAAACAATGTTTGCTGGGGTAGAAACCACAGTCAAGGATTTTCTAGCAGCTCTTAGGCCCAAAGTGACCATGGGCCACATGCATAATTTGATAAATAAAGCAAGAATAGAAGGGATTTCATTTTCAGGAACACATTTTCGAATAATTTGATCAGAGCCTATTTTTCACAAATATGGCTCATCCCAAATATAATATCGAGAATCATGGACTATCTTATCTCTCTTACTCTTATTCATGCCATCAGGAAATTTATGGCTGGATCAACCAAAAATTCACAATATCCACATACCAGGTTCCTTACTAGGGTTGCTTAATAAGAAAAGATGTTCATCGTGAAATACCTCGAGATATAAGACGCAGGCTTCTTCCTCTCCCCTAAGCAATCGACTCAAGTGGTCAGCTAGAGTTATCCACCCTCTCCGATCCTTGCCAATCTCCCAATCAAATTCTTGCAACAAAAGCACCCAACGTGTATGAGCCTTGGCTTTGATTAACAGCTTTCTTTGACATGGAGATACTTCAAAAGCATGTCGAGTAAACAATCACTTTTGATCCCAACAAATATGATCTAAATTTGCTCAAAGCGAAAACAATGGCTAAAGCTCGCACCTTTTAAGTGGGTGGTGTAGTTGCGTTGAGCTGGGTTCAATATTTTAGAGGTATAGTATATGACATGACTACACTTCCCACGCTGTCCAAGAAGCATACTACAAAGATAGTGATTCAGGTCACATGAGCTCAGGTAGCTTCCATTCGAGGTTGGATAATAGGTGCCGTAGTCAACATGCCCCTCCCAGAGTGTGTCAAAGGACAATTTACAATCCTCTCCAAATTGAAAAGCCTCCTTTTGCGATGTGGCGAGACAATGGTAGCTGAGCAATCTTGAAAAAATTCTTGATAAATCGCCTATAAAAACCTGCATGGTCTAGAAAATTACTTAACATCTATATATTGGCTTGGCGGTAGTGGGGTAAGGTAATTGCTAGTGATCAAATCAATTTTAGCACTTGTCTACCTCAATACCCCTTGATGAAACAACATGGCCTAAAACTATGCCTTCCCTAACCATGAAATGACATTTCTCATAATTAATAACCAAGTGTGTTTCAATGCATCTTTTCAAGACTTTTGTCAAATGGTCCAGACATTGGTCAAAAGAATCACCGTATACAGTAAAATCATGCATGAAAATTTCAATGCAATTCTCAATCATATCAGAAAAAATACTCATCATGCATCTTTGAAATGTTTTAGGAGCATTACATAAACCAAAAGGCATACGGTGATATGCAAAAGTCCCAAAAGGGCAGGTGTAAGTAGTCTTATGTTATCCCTTGTCTTAGGCAACAATAATTTGATATCTGTGCGGAATAACCATCTAAAAGCAAGAAACACTTACAACCTTTCAAGCATCTCATCAATGAATGGAAGTGGAAAATGGTCTTTCCTTATTTGCATTCAACTTCGGCCTAAGATCAATACACATCCTCCACCCATTTTGCTAATCTCATTGGTACTAACTCATTCCGCTTTCTCATTTTGACCAATGTAATGATTCCTGTTTTCTTGGAACAACATGGGCTTACCCACTACCCACTATGAAATAGCTGGAAAATAATTCTAATTCTAAGAGCTTGAGAATTTCTTTCATGCACCACCTCTTTCATTGGGGATTGAGCTTTATTTTGGTGTTCTCTCATGGGTTTTTTAGTAAAACTCCAAAAGAGAATGTGATGCATGCAAATGGATGGATTGATGCCTTTGATGTCACGCCAACGTCTATCCAGTTGCAGATGTTTATATTCCAAGGGCAGGTAGAGCTTCAGCTTCTTGCACCACATCAAGTCGTGCGATGATCACAAGCAAGGTCTTGTCATCTCCCAAATAGGCATACTTCAAATGCTTGGGCAATTACTAATTCCAAGTCAATGCGTGCTATTCTTTGGAGGAGGGTAAAATTCTCTCATTAGGCGACGGGTAAAGGTAGAAAAGAATTTTCAAACCCTGTCGGAAGAGGATGTAGTGAATGGGTGACATGATGGCGCTTTGACTTCCTCCTCTTCCATGTAAGCCCACTTCCAAGTTAGTTTTGCTTGTTGTAAGACAAAATCCAACTTATCTTCCATAAAATGCTGCTCAAAGTTGTCATGCACAATGGAGTTAGTAATGCCAATGAAAGTCACTGCGGACAAGATCCTCGGTATACCAGGTGCTTCATGGCATCAAAAATATTAAGGTGACTTTTTTCCCATCAAATTCAACAGCTAATGTTCCTTCATGTACATCTATTTTGGTCCTCCTGTACTCATGAAGGGTCTACCCAAAAGAATCACAGATGAATTAGTAGAATGTTCATCATTCATGTTAACAATGTAAAAATCAGCGGGAAAGATGAATTCATTGACCTTGACTATAACATCTTCTACTAGACCCTCGTGGTGAACATTAGACCTATCGCGGTTGAATTATTACCCTGAAGTCCTTTGAGTTCCTAATTTCAATGCTTTAAGTGAAAAGGCATGCATTTATTGAAGCACCTAAATCAAGCATGCTTTTTTTCAATTCTTTGATTGCCAATTATATGGTATGGAACATATGGATCCTTGCACTTACAGGCAACTTTGGAGAACCAGCATACATTCTCCCCTACCTTCACCTTGTCATCCAAACTCAATTTGTTGCATTAGTGCATAAGCCCTTCAAAAATTTAGCATATTTGGGCAATTGCCTAATCGCATCCAACAATGGAATATTGATCTCCACTTTTCTGAAGGTGTCCAGAATTTCTTTCTCAGATTCATCCTTCTTAGCCTTAGTCAACCTGCCAGGAAAAGGAGGAGGGATGTCAACTTTCTTTGGAACCTTAGAGGACGGTCTCTCTCCTTCCTCTTCAACCTTCCTGGTCACTTCTTAAACCTCTAGCGTGCAGGAGATCTTTGCCACCGTGAGGGTGCATTGCCCGCATTCTCCTTAGGGTTGGGAATTACACTTGAGCGGGTAACTTCCTCTATTGCTATTTTCCGGGTTGCTTATGGAAGTTGCCATTTGGGACATTTGTGATTCCAAAATCACCGAGTCTCTTGTTGAAAGACTCTGCTGGAATCTTTGGGCCTCTTGTTGAGATCTCCAAAGCTTCCACTGTAATTGACTCAGCACTGGGCGGTAACTTCACCATATCTTCCAGAGACATATTTGAGTGGGAAGTGGTAGGTTGTTGCATTGGTTGCACCGGTGGCCTTGGTTGGAATGGCTGTTGGAAACCAGGGGGTTTTGAAGTATAGCTGAAGTTTGGATGATTACGACACCCTAGGTTGTAGGTAGGTGCAAATGGGTCATTCCTTCTTTGGTGGTCGAAAGCCCCCATTGCATTGGCTTGTTCAGGTGTATCTTCTTGAGAAGTGGGCACATATCAATCATGTTGTATGCAAAGCGACTACAGATACCACAAGTCTTCACAGATAGTTGCCCACCGCCATTTGACGAACCAAAGAGGTCAGCTCAGATAGCTTACCTTCCAAGTCAGAATGGTTCACTTCATTGACCCTTCTCATTGCCCTATCAGCTCTTACTCCAAATTGTTGGGAATTTTCAGCCATGGTGGAAATCAATAACTTAGCTTCATCAGGTGCCTTGTTAACCAGAGCCCCACCACTGGCTACATCTAGCATGCTCCTATCCATTGGTGATAATCCCTCATAGAAATATTGTATCAAGAGTTGGTTAGGGATTTGATGGTGTGGGCAGGTGGCACACAGTTGCTTAAAACGCTCCCAATATTCATATAGAATCTTCCAGTTGCTTGTCGACTCACATATTTCCTTCCTTATATTTGGCATAGAAACCTAGAGGTAGGAAAATTTTTCTAGAAATTGACTCTTCAAACCTTCCCATGTAGTAATGGATCTGCCGATGGTGGTGTAGAATAACCGGTCTTTTAGCCTTGTCGCCAAAGAGAAAGGAAAGGCCCTCAACTTGATGTGATCTTGGTGACTCCTTGAGATTTCATTGTGGAGCACACCACATGGAATTCTTCGTGTTTATGTGGATCCTCACCGCAACTCCACGGTGGGAAGTAAATGAATAAGACCATACTTAAGTTCAAATGCCTCTTTCGTGTTAAGGAATGTAATGCATAATGGCTGTTGGTTCACATTAGGAGTTGCCAACTCCCTCAAAGTCCTTTGGGCTGCCATTGCTATTTGGGGAAATTGTGGCGCGCAACTTTTTCTTCTTCGATTCACTTGATGAATCACCGGTAAACTCATGCTCAATTGAAGGTATCGCTATTGAATCTTGTTGCTTACGCAACTTTGCTTCTTTGGTCAACCTTCTTGCAGTCTTTTTGATCTCTGGATCAAATTCAAGATTTCCTATACGAGAAGATCGAGGATAAAACAACAACAATAAAAAAAATAAAACCTGTACAATAAATCACTTAAAACACCACTTTCCCGGCAACGGCGCCAAAATTTGGTGGATGTCAAACCACCAAAAATAAAATTAAAATTAAAGCCTAATTGCCAACAACAAATCTTCCAAATTAAATCTGGAATGGGAATAGGGGTTCCGGATGTACAATGGGTTACTAGTTTCACCCTAATTCCAAGGAGTTTACTGAATCCAATATACCAGAATTAATCCAAAAGAAATTCAATTAATTTGTAAATGGGGCAAGTAGGGTTGTGCCACCTCAGGAATTAGACAAATCCACCTGCGGAAATAGGGGTTTGGAAGGAGATAGCAATTCAAAAGAACTAAAAGCTGAAATTTCAATTTAATCAAAATGGCAAGAATCAAATAACACACAAATATCAATTAATTCGCAAACAATCGGTCAAGGAATTCAAATGCGGCTTGGCACCGTGCACATATCGATCATAGATCCAAATAGATATTCACATGTTCATGAATAAAGGTGGTTACGCAGAGTGGTTCAAGTTTAATGCTAACCACCAATCTTTCCTTAATTTTATAGTAGCCCGAGACGCCATAGACTACCCTTCATGTGAACCGTGGACAACCCTAAATCGCTTATAGGATTTAATGTCATGGCGGGATTAGGAATTAGAAAGACCCATTCTAGATGGCAAACACACATGGGTTTACTTAGGCTAGATTAATTATCCCCATTCATTCAAATTAGACCACTTATGGTATGTGAACCGTCTTCGTATTGTGCCACCCAATTAGGTTGTTTAAAGGCGACACGCCAACACCCTAATTGATCGTATATTATTTAGACAATTGAATAACCGCGGCACATTAATCAATAAATCTAAACAATAATAATTATGGAAAATAGAGAATAATTAAATACCCATGAACATATAAATTAAAATAAATAATTAAAGCGATCACCAGTTGAGGTGGTTGGATTACTCAACTAGATAAGAAATTAGCCATCGTCTCGCGGTCGAAGCCATGCAAGTTGTGATTTCCATGCAACTCGAACGAAGTCAAAGTGATCAAATAAAGCCACCGGCAAAGTTCACCAAGCCGACCAATATTTTGCTACTCTTAATTGTAAAATAAGCAAGTCGCATCGTACTAGAGAGTCTAACGGAGAGGCAAAACTAAGACGACGGAATCTCCACGTGCGACAAGGAAGTAGGCACTAGGTATATCAATGCTATCGCTGTAGTGGCAGCTGAAGGTAAATAACAAAGACTATTAATCAAAACAATACTAGGCCATGGTTAATTAGGATCACTGGGAAAATGAAAACAAAAAGGAAAAATAAAGACTAAAGCTAGGCTTGAAGATTGGTATCCCTACTGGTGGCGCACAAGGAGACAATAAAAATGAACAAAAACAAAGCTAGGCTACTCAGAGTTTTCTTCCACCGCCCTTGACTAATATATATATGTATGTGCGGTTCCCAATTCCAATTGTGCTTGCTGTGGATGCCAACGATGCAATCTCTTCCAGATGTAATTTCCCGGCTCGACAG
Organism: Gardenia jasminoides; assembly: GCA_013103745.1. NCBI lineage: Eukaryota > Viridiplantae > Streptophyta > Magnoliopsida > Gentianales > Rubiaceae > Gardenia > Gardenia jasminoides. The sequence continues at coordinate 4,831,974 of CM023101.1, forward strand.
ATGCCACAAGGAAAACTCTCCAAGCCAATGGGGTTTCCAATTTGCGAGGTGTTTCCAATTAATTCCACTACCCATGTTTCCAAAAGATTTGGTCCTTCCCAATTGCTAACTTCCAATAATCTTTAAGCGATCGAGATATCAACATAAATTCAGAATTCAACTCCCCTAGCCAACTCAGCCAATAATTTAACGCCCTTCTCTGGCATAGGCACAGCCTGGAAATGCAAGTCTTCTGGAATTTTTGCCAATAATGTCCACTTTTCATACCAAGTACCTATAATTGATACCAAACCCAAGTATAAGCAATAAACCAATTCTTTGCACAATAAAATGGAGATTTTAGGCCCAAATAATCCCAATTAACACATGCAAATATCCCCCTATCACTTATGTTAATACTTTTCCAAGTAGAATTAAATTCCTTATGAATTAATCATCTTCATCTTCATATGCTAATGTATGGTAGTAGGGATGGCATTCTGTATAATTCTCTATTTGTTTGGTGTTATTAATTTTAAAATGATAATATATATTTTATTTATTGATTAGGCAAACTCACAATGTAGGTAGTAATGAATCCAATAATTTACAAAGAAGGGTCCAGCCAATTAAACCAATTAAGAAATCCATATTTTTACAAGCTATCACATGAAACTATATTCCTGTGGATTATCCGGTGCATTTTATGATCTGTAATACAAACATCAAAAGCATGTGATCTTTTCAAGAAATTGCTTAGTATGGGAATGGTTGGAGAGAGAGAGAGGTTGTTAAGGAGGGAGGGTTTTAGTTTGTGACAAGAAGAAAAGCGGAAGACGGGCCTTTAGGTTAAGATTTGTAGTATTTGTTCTATTTATCAATTTAACTAGAATTTGTGCTGTGCAGAGGCACAGTGTCATGTCTAATGTGTATTAATATTGAAAATTTGGTGTTGTTTACAATTTGAGTTGACGAGGCAATTATATGTATATTGTAATAATAATTTGGGTTTGCTTGAAGGGTAAAATTCTATCTTACAAATTTCATGTCTCACGGCTTTTTTTAGATAAATGATTGAGAGAGAGGAAGAAATAGTAGACGGTAACGTTAAAAAAGATTTTTTATTAGGGAGACAAGCGAAAGGTTGGTGGAACATATCTACAAGAATTAACATATGACTATTTAAAAATGTAGGCATATGCTTAAATAATGTCGGGGATGTCGGAGTTTTTTAGATACTCTTTAACATTAGATGTTGGACTGCTTTGAAGTGAGTGGAGGTTGGGATTGCCTATCTTTGGACCCTAGCATTATGCTGTGGCCCAATGTTCTCACAATTAGGAATAAAGGGGTTACAGAATGAATCGAGGCAACGCGTACCTCACCCTAATATTCTAGAGTTCACAAAATTCTTAGAGGCATTGCGTACATGGATGGGGATTTGCTGAATATTGTCACATTTTCGATAAGCTGCCTCAAACTTATCGAAACCGGGCATTTCCTGTGGCAATTCAAAGAGCTTGTTGGTGTATTCTACATCATTCATAGGAGCCAGGAAAAAGGTGAGGATGTCTCTGAGAGAGTGCAAATCCTGATTCCAATGTAGTATTCAAAGAAATTTACCATACCAATAACCATTCTTTTCGTAACTTTTGAATAGCTTTCAATCTTGGATATTTTGAGGTAGTTCCATTTGATTTCCAAGCCATTGTTAATGTGGTGTGAGGGCAGCATATTCATATAGCAATTTGAGACCAAAGAATGTCATGAGGATAGTACAACGCAAGAGCCAGAACCAATTCTACTGGAATTCTTTTGAATTTCGGACTTTTGACCTCATTGAGTAAAGTGACACAAATGACAATCATTTGTTTTGCAACTATATTTTCAGTGTATGCTTGAAGTAAAGACAAATTATTGACAGATCAAAGCGAATGAAAAGTTTACTGACCAGAAGGCAGGAAGGGATGTGAATTCTTGGATTTAAAAAAGGTTTCTCTACAGGTGGAAGTTAGGAGAATGTTAATGTTGTTAAGAGAAAAATAAACTCAATCAAAATATGTTTTGTTTTCAACAACAACAAGTAATCATCTGTGAGTGAGTATGATTCTGGGGTTAACAATTTCCCTATAGAGATTGAGATCTTTTATGTCTAGAGATCAACTTTATTTTTGGACAAAGTTTTTTTATAATATTAACAAGGTGCTGCCTTTGTCTTCTTTTTTTTATGGCGTGGGTTTATTCGGAAGAAATGCTGATAAAGAGGCATGATAAGTCATAGCATCTTGCACTTTTTATGTTAGATCAGAATTTGCAATTTGAAGGTTGAGTGATATAAGTTCAAAAAACACGGGTGAATTTCATTGTGGACCCCTTTTTTCCGGTTTTCGAGGGAAAAAAAAAGAAAAGTTATCGCCAACGACGGTGGATTTACAATGACATAAACGAGGCGGTTAAAGTGGATACATGGCGTTCTTACCTTGAGGGAATATGCAGATTACTTATATCAAAGCGAGGTGCTCCATGATTAAAAAATTCAGAATAGCCGTTTCTTACCTTTTTAGACTTAGGACATGAGATTTATATAGAAAGTTAGCGAGCTGTATTAGAAGCTTTCTCAACAATAATATAAGTTTGAAGAACATGCCAGCAAACAGAGATGATGGAATTAGTAAAATTATATGTATGAATTATCCTGTATTCATATCATTTAGTTAAGCAAAGAGGATATTTGGGCCCTGTTCTCAGAGACTTATTGTGTCGAAATTGTGGTAGCAATTTTTTTTTTTGAGTCAATTGAGAGAAGGAAATTTGGTCAAAGGCATATCAGGAATTAGACATAACATATGCTGTTAGTGGGTAGATTAGAATATACAAAAGGTAAATAAGTTTGTTTGGGCAGGCTGATCCCGATTCTAAGTCTGTTAAGATTATGCAACGCTTTGTTTTTCTTTACTATTCCCTTGCCTTTGTGCAGTTCTCTATCAGGAAAGGAACACAATGGTCTAGGAAGTATATTTATAGCAACACACCAGAGGGAATGAATCATGAAACAAAGGTCTCTGGTTAAATTGGCGGTTTGAGAGAAGGGAGGGGGAAGGGGAAAGGGAGGAAAGGAAAAGAGGGAAGGAAGGAAAGAGGTTAGTAAACCTTTTGAGACTTGTGTTGAACAGGCTTTAGCTTTCTAGTTTGAGTGATGTTTATTTGTTCCTAGGAACCTCTCTTACCATTCCTTCATCGAGAAGCGACAGAGAAAATCATTCAAAAAATTTGTGACTTGGGAGAGCAAACTAAGAAATTTTACAAGTTAGTATAAAAGGATTTATCGACGAGAAAGCAGATAAAGAGAAAGAAAGAGGTTTGCTCAAAAAGAATTAAAAAAGGAAGCGGGAACTTCAAATTCAGGATTTGGAGAAGGATCCTTCCTAGATCTTGCCCAAATTTAGTGCTTGATATGTTTCATCATTTTGTTGTTTCCTTTTTTAACCTTTTTAATAGTTAAAATTATTGGACCAGAGTTTAAGTACATATGTTTTAAGTAATTTTTTTACATTTTTGTATTTTGTATTAACCATCTTGGCCGCGGCTGATTTGGGAGGTTTGAAGCTTTGACCATTAAAATTTCAATCGATTCAATGAACCTGAGGGCGGAGAGAACTCAGAATTTTAAACCAACCGAACTGTAGTTTCGCTTTATGCGAAAGATTTTGAAATGATGCGTACCCTTAGTCATAACAGTTTTATGAGAAAACAACCATGGTCTGTGAGTACTAATCCAGACTAAAACTTGATTGTGATATAGGCAACAGGTGTCGCGATGATCGCGTGATAAGCCTTTGTTTTTTGCGTTTCCAAACAAGAGGAGCTTTCGATTCATTGAACACATCCGTTGATTGTTTGGACCACATGGACACACGTAAAGGGAAAAAAAATATCCTATGAAAAGCAATGATAGTATTTGAAATAAGAGCAAATAAAAGTAGGCATTTGTATTATTCTTGGTAGTGACACAAGTTTTTTAGTGGTGAAAGTTAGTAAAAAAATGCTAAGTAGACGAAAAAAAAAAAGTGCTAACCAAAACATAGACTTTAGAATAAAAGAAAGTAAACCTTTATTAATGGCAAAGGGGGGTTGGAAGGTAAATAATTTCTGCTGCAGTTGCTCGGACCGCCTGTAGTTAATGCACGGGTTTTTGAAAATCTCGTCTAACTAGGGAAAAAAAAGGATTGTACAGCCTGAGAAGGTTTCTTAAAGGAAAAAGTGATGCAGATCTGTTTCCCAATGGAAATACAGGAGATGGCTGAGCAAACAAACAGGCTAGAATAGAGGGACCAGGGCATCGTGACATGACTGGGAAAAGAGAGAATTAGCTGGCAAGACAAATAAATTTTAGAATTGTGGCGATAACGCGTCGAAATTATGGACAAAGAGAGCTCAAACATAGTATATAGATATGGCAATCCTTAAATCTCACACGACAAATTCAAAACCTTACTAGAAGGACTTGTTCATCCTTATGGAAAGGAATGATGAGTATGATGTGTTATATCAAGTGATGAATATAGCAGATATGTGATAATTAAATAGGTTCATTCGTAACTACTTCATGTACTGGGTAGAATGAATACAATAAAGGTACTTATTCTGTATGCAAGGAGTTGTGAGAAGTATACATTACAAAGTAGTTTAGTAGGAGAGAAATAGTCAACTTGTGCAATTCATTAAAGAAATTTGTAAAGGCTATGAAACAGAGGAATTTTAGGCCCCTACCCAGCGCCATCTGGTCCTCTAAAAAGCTCTTCAAGAGGAAGAGGGGGGGGGGGGGAGGGGAGCAGAGGAAGGTGAGCATGCATTAGTTTGCACCAGAATTAATAATATGATCAATTGCCTACAATCAAAATGAGCTCCCACATTAGTGTGATCAAGGTCCATGGCATGCGAAGGATTAAATGTCCAACCCATTTGCAATTAAAGCATCAAACTCAATCCAAAGTATAAAAGTAGCATATACTGAAATCAATATTCAACGTAAATAATTTCACTTCTTCATAAACCGCACCTGCATTTGCAAACCACTGTATGTCATAAACTCGACAATAGGCCTAAGCCCGTGATATGCAGCACCAACCCCGATACCAATTAAAACCAGCCTACAAGAATTGGATAATTTGAGAATCTTGAATGCTTTTCTGGGATAAGGTTAAGCTCACTTTCAATCTTCCAAGGTTTACCGGTTAATTCCTTAGGGCTAATTGTAGAAGTACCTAATTGGGACAACACACATCAAAAAACATAACGCGGCTCTCCATTGAGAATCATCACAAAAGAGAATAGATAGACTTATGCTTAGCACTCTGGAATCATCACAAAATAATGGATAGATCGATATTAGCAAAGTCTCTCTTACCCAAGGCGACTTGCTTAGTTGTATCAAACGTTTGTTGCGGTTCACAAGACAAGGATAGAAAAGGAACTTCCAGTGAGTAATTGGGGTATCAACAACTCTTGAGGTCCATGACCTGGTCAAAGTCCCTTAAAACCTCAAGAAGCGGGGAGGTTGGGATGATGGAGTGACTTGGCTATCTAAAACAGCGGTTAGGAGGCCGGGAGATCTAGTGGGTAAAATATTGTGGCCAAGTGGGAGAGAGAGTTATGAATCGAACCTTGTAGGCCTCGATACTTACCAAGCCAAGCACGGAGGATAAGAACAAGAGACATGAAGATCAACTATCTGTTAAGTTATTTTACTAACCACTTGATTACATATACTACTGCTAGATGAAATACAGTGGGATGGAACTGCCATTTTCTCAAGGGCAGAATTTAGAACTTCTCAAGTATTCCATGCAGGTATTGAGCACAATTGCGTGCCTGAGAGACTAATAGACTACCCTAACTACTCTGCCAGCGCAAGTAGCCAAATAGTAACTCAAGGGAAAATCGGCAACATCTATACAGGAGGCCCGAAGAAATTAGAGCGACAAAGAAATAGGAATGGAAAAGGGGACCACTTAAGCGGTTATAAGTTTTTGGTTCGTCAAATCTACAAGGATTTGAAACCACAAAAAAAAAGGGAAGGAAAGGGAACTTTGCGCAGCAAAAGGAGAAAAAAGGGGAATATAATATGCTTGTAAGGAATGAGAAATTGTGATGGGAATCAAGTAAAAGAGCATATTCATGTATGTATACCTCAGTATCCATGGAAGAAAAAAGTGTCGCGAAAGAAAGGCCCAAGATACATTTAGTGGGCAGTCTGTGGTGGAGTACGTACAATCATAATAGCTGAAACCGAGCTCTCAGAATCCCTCGAAAATTATAGAGCCAATAGAAAAAAAGTGAATCAGATATTCGGTTTATTTTTATTTTTCATTTAGGTGGTGGATGATAATTAAAGGGGATGGTGAAAGAAATCAGCGAGGGAAAGCATGTTAGCCTCCAAATCAAACTAACCAGCAGCCCTGAGATCCTCCAGGATTGGGGATGGCAGCCCTAACTAGCGGCTGATCATCCCAAACATATTTTCTCTTCTTTAAAGCCAGAATTGAGGAAGTAAACTCACAGCCGACCCCAAGCCTGGCCTGATGGAATTTTAATACACCAAGCGATTTTCTGGCCTGTTCACTCTCGCATGTTCACAAGATATCAAAATAAAGCGTCTGAGGAACCAAGGCAGACGCGTAGAGAGGAAGACCGAGTGAGAAGAAGGCGGTGGTTAGGCCTACCCTAATCGGTATAGGCTCGTGGCCGGGATGAAATGGCATGGATGCAGTCTATCGCATAAAAGCGGTGATATTTATTTTTTTGGGCAAAAAAGCACATGGCAACCAATTAGCACTAAGGAAGTTGCCATGTGAATGTAAAAGAAAGAGAGAATCATGGCTAAAAAAAAAACATAACAAATTAAGCTTATATGAAGGAATTAGCTCGATAGAAGAAAACTCAATTGAGTAAAAAATAAAAGAAGTGCAGGGGAGGAGCAGGGATGAACAAGAAGACTCCGCACTATTTTCGACACGTGGGGTGCTGGACTGAGGTGAGATGCTGCTCTCACAAAAGTGCACACAAGAATGAACACCACGACTTTAACCTTCACTTCGTAGAAAAAAGTAAACCATTGTAAAGAAGGGGAACAGGTGAAAAAAGTCCGCTCTAATGATGGGCAAGAACAACAAAAGGTGTTTATCAGAATAATCATCAAGGGACAAACATCCACATGGGAAGACATACTTTGCAGAAGAATATCCATGGGTGAGAGGGATGGAGATCAGAGATAATCAGGGATGGTAGAACATGAGAGGAAAGGAGGGAAAAATCAAGCTGTGGCCGACAATGGCAGTGAAAGCAAATCAAACAAACCTTGCACCCCACAACCATGGTTTGACCAGATGTGAGCAGTTCCTAAGACTCAAATAAGCAGAGAGAAGAAGAATGGCAGGGAACAGGAGGCCAGGTGAAAGCAGAGGAATAAAATGTGGTTCTAACCCTCTTGATCTTAATTGATTCGCTTGAGCACAGCATTTTAGGGAAGGCTAGAATAGGACATGATCCATGGAAGAAGCCGGAACCCGTGACCTTGAAGAAGCATAACTCTTAACAAACATACGTGCTCGAGAGTATTTTACTTGGAAGACTATTTTGGAAGGAAACACACCGCTCTTGGATGCCATTGTCAATGTGGAGGGAAGGAAGCTTATGCGTTTATATATATGTGGGATATGACTAGGCTGGCCATTGTACGAGGGCACCTGGCAGTTAAAATTTTATTTATTAGCAATAATATTGAAAATTTTGTCTTTGTTTATAGGTTGAGTTTAAATTAAAATTGATACTGCATTTGATGATAATGTTGGGGTACAAGTGCTATATAGATTAAAATGAAATTCTCCCCAGATATTAGAAGGATTGGGGGGATGGGTGAGAGGTCTGATTGCTGATATTTTGTTGTCATAAATACTAATGTGAGCTTAATTTATGTTGTAAAGTGGAAGAGAATTTAGAGGGGAAATTTGGCTGAATTTCAGTGTTATTTTTGTCGGAGATGTAGTTTTAGTGCTTACATGAGAAATTGCACTTTATCTTCTTCTCGATCGGTTGGGAAAAAAAAATTTGTATGGAATAATTCTTTAACTAGCTAATTTACCTAGTTTTGTTAGGCTGGTTCCCAAAATGGTTTCTCATTCTTCACACACTATTCATATGTTTTTTAAGAGTACTTGGGTGATCAAGGAAATATAGTGAAGTAAGAAAAACTTAGCATGTTTGAGTGAAAAATTTGGCATCTTCCTCTCTTACCCGGTGAGAACCGAGAGGAATTTTATTTTTTATCGAAAATGAATGATAATGATAAAAATAATATATATTATGTACTTTCACCTAAATATTAGTGAATTTATGCTTTGAATTATTATTTTCTAATTTAGATGGTGTTTTTTCGAGAATTATTTGCCGGTGTGTGATTTCGCGGTTTAAGTGTCAATTTTGTTCCGTGAATAGTGACTCTAAGATGAACCTGAGCATATGATTAGAGACAGTACAGATATATATCGAGGTTGGTCTTATTGTAGGAATGAGGATGTAAAGATGGAGTTAAGTGTCGTGGCGCAAGAAGTGGCTTTTGACCACTTTTCCACCTTAAATAATAAGAGCTTTGTCTATTCTAAAAGCCACCTTTTAAACAAGCCTCTTGTTCTGTTTATTTTCAAAGCCATTCTTTGGGCTTGCAGAGGAGCCGCAGTTGAGAGAGAGAGAAAGGGATGAAATTCCAAAACTTTCTTCTTCTTCTTCCCTTCCTCCAATTTTTCCTTTGCAGCACCTTGAACATCATTTGAAGGTCTCATCTTACTCTACTTGTACACTTGCTAATTCAGCGTGGGTGAGAGAGAGAGGAAACTGGAAAAACTTCATCATGTCCATTGTGCACTTGTTTCTTGAAAAGAACTTAGGGAGATCAAGACATCAACTCTTCATCTCTTCTTCATCTTCCATTTCTTGAAGCCTCGGATTCCATTGAAGAGCCTAGCACTGATCTTGCTTACCTCCTTCCTGTTGTTGCAGCCATGTGTGAGGAGAAAAGAGAGAGGGGAGGAATGCAGGTAAGAGTGGAGAGAGAAAAGGAAACCCGGGTGAGAGGAAGAAAAAGGTTATCTTGTTCCTCTTCTTGTCTTGAAGTTTTGTGGAGGAAAACACCAAGGATCAAGTTAGATCTCTGGGCTTAACTTGGAGGGATCTCAAAGTATTGGAGCTTAGGACATCATCGTGGGTGGAACTTCACATCGAGATCTTGCGCCAGATCTTGCTAGATCTAAAAAAGATCCCGGAGGTATAATCCAAAAGATCTTAACTTTATTAGCGGTAGATTTATTAGATCTTGTATGATTTATTTTGATAAGAATGCTTATGTATGAAGCATTTGATGGTGCTCTTGGATTTAACAGGTAGGACTTGAGGTGGATTTTAGGTATTGAGCGACTTGAGGACGATTGGATTTGTATGATATTAGTGAAAATAGTCTTGATATGGTTGGAAAGTAGGATTTTTATTGTTGGAAATTTTTGGAAGAAAATGTATGCTTAGATGGCCGAACCGTATGCTTGGTAATTTTAATGTTTGATTTGCAAATTTTCATACAGGATTTGTCCTGAAGAGATTTTTTTGCCTAAATAAATGTGTATTATGTTTATTTGCCGACACATGTATTTAAATGGAGTGGTTTATGAATTCCCTAACGGTGAAAGTCATGTTTTCACACTAATTTTGGGTAAACATGTAATTTTGGAAAAGTAGGGCGATGATTTACCGTCGTCAGAACTTTGATTTCTATGTGAGGTTTTAGGATTGATTTTGTAAATTGATAATAATGGCCAGCTGAACTTTACTACTGAGTCTTGTAATTTGATTTGACCTATATTACCAAAGGCGAATTTGAAAGCGAAGTTTTCTAGTGAGTGTAGTTCTCAAAGCAGTCTAGCATCCATTGCCATAAGCCTTGCTCCATTTCAGCCGAGGGCAATCTTAGACGTAGATTAAGACGAAACCGATAGTAGTGAGAGGGTTTGGTGATTTTGGTAGTTGAGTTAAGACTTGAGTTTTAGATGTTTTTTTGGCTAGTGTCGATGGTGTGAACTTTGGCACCGGTGCCCAAGACCTTGTCGAGGGAGAACCAACTAGCAGTTTAAACTGCTACTTTGCTCCCTTTCGTTTAGTAGAGATCAGGTGAGTGTTCAAAACTCCATTTTAAATAGAAATCTTGCCATGGTTTGTAATGAATGATTTGTAAAATGATTTGCTAGTATTTTACCCAAGAAGCAGGGGTCTCACTATTTCAAGTAAAAAAATGTATTTGCAAATAGCTTATAGAGGATTTGTGGTGATTCAGCTCCCCTTCAAGGCTGAAATCGCAATAGTTTCCAAATGAATGATTTATTGAAAAGATTTACTATCAACTTCCAAATGAAATGCTTTACGGTGGCTCATTGTGAAGAGGTTTATGGATGAACGATCATTTTAAATCAAATGTTTAGCTACTACATTGAAAAATGACTTTGTGTCCCAGGTATACTCAATTTATACTGAAAATGGTTTGTAGATATCTCCCGTATGTTAAAACAGATTACATGACTGTACTTGAACTTTCCTGGGCTGGGGTGTGTTACTCTTACCACCTCACGACCCTAAGCATTGTATCTTGTTCAATACATCACAGCATTTCTTTGTATTACTTGTTTCCTTGGGTAGTTTGTTGATAACCGTTTGTTTGATGAGTAGTTGTGCCAAAGACGTTTACACCTGTGTAGTCGATGTGTATAATAGCGTAAGTTCTTCACTTTACTTGTAGATTAGATGTGTACTTTATAGGTATGCGGCCCGTTGGATCTCAAGACCAGCGCCTTTTGCTAGAAATATCAAGACCTCTTGAAGCGTCCGGGTGGGCCAAAGCCTACTTTGGTACATCGTGGGGTGAGCTGGATAGGTTAGGAAAAACTTTATCTTAAAACAAGCTTTCATGGTCGTGACCCCAGTCATAAATTTATTTTCTAGCGTATTTATGCTGCCCCAGGCGGAGGCTGGGCCCTACATGGTTGCTAACCTATTGAGGCAGGTTCAGTGGTGGGTTGGAACCACAGGAAGCACATGGCTTGGGTATACTGGAGTGGCCTTGTGGAGGATAAGGTGATGGCCAGTGGTAGGGGGGGTGATCGAGGAGTTGCAGGTGAAGTGGACTACTTGAGAGAGCCAGCTCAAATTGAGCAACCTTTGTATCCTTCAATCTTAGGATTTAGATTGTGTGTCTTGAATTCACTGTTTCATGTGGTAGGTGTGATGACGGGTGCTTGAAAACTCAATTGTTTTAATTTGTTACAACTCAAAGGTCCATGAATTTCTTGATTTCTTTGGACATTCAGAGCTAAGTAGCTCACCCAAGCTCCTTATTTTTCCCTACGGGTCACCGAGGCGTTGGATAGCGTGCATTGTATGATCCTTCTTAATTAATGCTTTGTTGGGTTAATTCTTATACACCCACATGATCTGGATGGATGAACTTTTATTACTCTGGGCACGTAAGGATGGTAATGTGGTATGACCTCCACACCAATTACTTTGAAGCTTGTAATTTGGTAATGAGAGTTGTAAGTTGAATTTCATTGTGTAATGTTGCTGATTTAGTTGGAATGGTTGTTTACAATCCTTTTGAAGTATGAACATTCTAGTGTGAGTCTGGCGTTTGGGCGAGGCACTGCAGTCCTTAGAGTGCATCTAGGGAGGCTGGGGAATGCATTAGTAATGAAATGCTCAGTGTTTTAAGGTAATACATTTGTTCATTAGTTTATTCTTTAGTGATAAATATTTCTTTATAGTGTTTTTTTGTGACATGTCAATTTATTTGGTCAAAAGAGAGGATTGGCTGATGAGAAAGCGTCGCTCTTAGTGAAGACAGAATCCATTGAAAGAGTTCATAATATTTTGTTTGTTATCCAGATTACATATCAAAATAAATTATACATGGATTGAGAAGTTGATCGAAAGTTAGAGAGTGTCTATAAGTTCAAATATTGGGGAGAAGTGATTAGATAAGGCTCCATTAGATAACTTGATATTATATGCATTACTGGAACCGAGTGTGGGAGAGATTGAGTAGGAAGTTTCAATGCGGGTGAGTCGAATGGCTGAGACTTTCATTCTTTTCTTTCCACAAGTAAAACATACAACGCACTTAGCAAGCTTTGAATTTGTAAATATATGCTTCAGAAAGCCTAAGAAGGATGATTAAATAATGCTAAGAGAAGTACTAAGACAAAATCAATATTGAAATTATTAGTGTGATTTTTTGAAAAAGGGTGAAATGATACATATACAAGTTCTAATGCGCACCTAAAACCACTTTCAAAAGAATTGAAGCAATACAAAAACACAAGTATGTGCATTTACTTATTTTACAGGACAAATAATATACAATGAGGGATGATTTTTTGTGACAACATATCAACTTCAACATGATATAATCGGTCACCTTAAATAATAGTATGGTATACAACGTAAAATTGTCATAAATAGGCATAGAAACGCGGTATAAAATATTGTCCTTAGCAACCAAGTGTTAAACGCATAAGGGAATTATCTTAAAGTTGTAATAAGTAGGAAAAAATATTGTAAACAAATTGCAATGTTAAATGCGGTGATATAGCGCCATGAAGCATATTGATAAAGATTCTGTCAGAAATCGGATCAATAAAGAGGTTCTTTTGTGGAGGTTCTTTTCTGCAATGGAACCTCTTTTAAACACTCAGCAATATCTTTTACTGTTCTTCCCTGTGAGTGCAGTTCCTTAACCATCCCTGTTCTAGAAGACATCATCATGGCGCCAACCACAACTCATCAGTCTTCAATCTAGAATTCCAGCTTTGAAGCTGAAAGTAAAGATTATATGCCCAGGATATTCTATATGCCCCAGCTTTTCTTTTCTTTGGTTGCATATTTTTTTTCCCAATGCAATTATGTTCAGATGTAAAATGAAAACAAAATGAAAATTCATCTGTGGAAACATTATATGAAGAGAAAACGGAATCACGTTGCATTGACCTTGCCACATGATTTAACATTCTACTAACCTGCTTCATTATGAATCTACCTTATGTTTCTACACTTTGAAGAAAATCCCTGAAGTTCAGAGGCTTCAATCGCCAATTTTTGGATACAGTGATCTCCCAAACAATTCAACATGCATTACATGTTTCAACTGTTCAAATCAAACTTCAATTATTCACATTTAAGTAAATGGACATGCATTACATGCTTAAACAGTTTAAATCAAACTTTAATAATTTAGATATAAGTATATGCATAACATCCCACTGTAAGGACCAACTTGTGATAAAAACTGTTTCCATCAAGCTAAGAATAGCCTTTTCTTCTTTCCATTCGCGACACCCTCCCTCCCCTAAAAAACTTTTGTGTGCCTAAATCAGTTATCAAATAAAAGCAAGAGGAAATATATAGGATAAAAACAAGAGAACCGCTACCAAAAAACGCATAAGCTACATCTAAACGTAACCAAAAAATCATAATAAATAAAAAATCAAAGTTAATCCCCAAATAAAACCGATCTAATCAGCCAAAGAAAAACTCAGTTAACACAATTCAAAGTTCTCGAGCCATAGAGTACTCAAGACATTAAACAAGGGAGGACCCGTATGCATTATAATTTAGCAACTACACTTCAAATTTCCTAAAACTACTACCTAACCATGAGATGTCCAAGATAGAATGGGTCGGAGTGATTGAACAAGTGGGTCGACCATTCTTTGAATAACCCATCTGCCGAATCGTTATCTATTATTGGCCCCGGTCAAGTCGAATATTATCAACGATTTCACTGGCCACATAAACGAAAAGGGAAAATTAGTGTGAAAGATAGATTTCACTTAATAATTGTGAATAAAGTGACATTATGAATGAAAAGAGACAAAGAGTGCAGAATTAACTAACCTCATTCTTATAACGAATTCAAAACCTTTCTCGAGGAATTTCAGGAACTTTTTGATGAATGTGAATCAACAAAAGCATGCATTATTCTAAAGCAGTCAATATGGCTGATGTGCGTGAATAATCACGTAGACTAATTTGTTTATCTCAATGTTAGAGGTAAAATGGACAGAATAATATATTTTCTTTGTAATGGAGTTTGATCAATGTAGAATAAGAAAGTAATGTGTACGAGGTAAAAAGTGAATTCCTAGAATTGATGAAAGAAAGTGTGAAAAGATGAAAAGATTCTATTGATTAGAAAAAAGAAAATCATGAGTAAATGTAGCATGCATGACCATCGACTTTTGAGCGTAAAGAAATGGATTGTGTTTGTATACTAACACATTGTGAATCATGTTTCTCAATAAGATTATTAAGAGAGTTAGATGCATAACGTGGAAGTGATCAAAGATACAAAACTATTCTCGCTACAATGGAAAACAAATGAGAAAGCAAAATATTTGACATCACGTAAAAGTAAATCGAAAGTAGTCATATGTAGAAGAAGGATCCATTTATTTAATAATTTACACATATTAGCATGCATTGCTCTATCAAAAGCTATTTGAGCAATGGTGCTAATATTCTCAACAACGAGTACATACAAACCGCCACAAGTAATATCATTGTGAAAGGGTCATTAAATATAAATATTAGAACATTGCTCTATCAAAAGATATTGGAGCAATAGATTCTAATATTCCATTAAAAGCATAGTGCACATAACTAATATGGCGTCTTAATAGATAACAAAAGAGCGTGATAAAGACTTCATCGGATTTTGGCCTCTTTAGTTTTCTCCTTGACCGCCTCGAACGAGGTGACGTGGGTGAAGTTGTAGTAGTAAGTTGGTCAGAATTTTTTGCTACTTGGTGTTGATAACTTCAGTGGTGCAGCTTCACATTCAGTCTCAGGAAATTGGAGGGTTCTTTTTGACCCAACCATTTTTAGAGGTGATGGTGTTCCGTGTTCAAGATTCAGCAATTCCTCCAAGATAAGACCGGTAGTTGGTGTGAAGAGTCGTGGGGTAGAAGGTTGGGCCGCTTTGCTGGTTGATGGTGTAGTCAACGTGAGACTTGGTAGGAGTATGTGGTGGTTGTGTGAAGTGGAGGAAAGGTTTAAGACTTGAAGTGTAGCTCTTAATAATATTATTTCTTCTCTGAGGCTGTCCTTGGAAAGTGGTTTCATAGGACTTGAAAAAACAGATAATTCTGTATCTTATGAGATAGTCACTGATTTCATCATGAACAGCAATACCCCGTGATTACAATAATCATATTTTGGGTTAAAATATAGGTATGCGATAAGTAGATACAAGTGGATTAATAGGTATGAACTAACATTCTCTTCCACTCTTTCACCAGAGCATTAAATTCAATCATTTTCTCGCGATCGATCCCATATATGCTACAGTCAATGCTTCCTGAGGGATCAGTCACTGTGATTCCAATGACCTTTAATATGATAAGATAAGTGAGTTGTCCTTTGAGATAAATATGGATTGAGATGCATGTTTATTTATGAGTTTAGAGATTTGAGAATTACCTAAGTTCAACCTCAGATTCTTGTTTGCATGATGGACATTTGATGATCCAATCAGTTTCAGCAGAAACTGATCTAAGGCAATTAGTACGTGCAAAAGATACCACAAACGGTTTTGGCGGTCGCATGATATCTCCAGATATCCATGTCGCCTTTCTGAATTTAAAAAAACGGGAAAAGAAAGAGGCAAACAGTAGTAGAGCAGTAATGTCAGTGACATAGTGTTTTTAGATATAAGGCAAAGAGGGAATTTTTGCATGCGGATTTGGGGGTTGCTTTATACTTACAGTTCCAAATGAAGCCTACACATCACAAATCCTCTTAATATCTTCATGTTTTGGAGGAGGCAACAGTAGAGTGGCATTTTTATAAGCCTTTGCATCGAGGAGGTGTTTAATTTCCTCTTTGTGGGTGTTGTACCTACATCGAGAAATTTAGTAGAGAAAGGAAATGTTAGGAATCTCAACAGTTATATTGTCTTAAATCAGGGAAAAATAGTTATAGTCAAATCACCACTGCCTCAGTAGAACTTCTTCTTGTACTGGTGGATTGATACAGATTGTCGAGAGTCCAATTGTACTCAAAGACAAATCTGAGAAAGGAAAAAATGAACATAAGATGAACACAGATGGCTGAAAAATGAGGTATGTATAATGTAAGTAAGTAGTAAATTTTCCTAATACTCACTATTGAATGTAGTAACTTTGACTCTGATAGCAAATATCATAGGCACAGTTATAATAGTGTTAGCAAGTATGGTGCCTTCATCTTCTTGGAAGTCATTCCACATCGTTAAGAGCATCAATTTTTTCCTGAGGATGACAGATCAACAGTGAGCAATACGAAAGGAATTTTGAATTAGATTGTTAAACAGTGTGCCTTTGATTCAAGTACTTACTCCTCATTGACAATGACAAAATCCCTGGTAATAACATCTGGAGATACTTCTCTGCGTGGGAATGCATGTATCACAAGTGCCTTCAGGCCTAAATTTTAAGGGAATATGTTAGTCAAGATGATGATGAAGAATAGTTTATTGATAAAAATGGAAGAACAAATGATGTGCATTAAACTATTACTGGTAAGTGTAGTATCGGATTCAGCAAATTTGTGTAAGGCCAAAACTCAAACTGAAACGAACATGGTAGTGTAGGAGGAACTGGTTCAGCATATCGCTCAACTAAAGTTGAATAGTTGAGAATCCATGAGAATGCATAAGTGTCGACTGTAAGTGGGAGACACTTGGCATAACAAGATGCAGATATGTAGTAGCTACCGATATGGGACAAGTATATTTTGAACATCTCAATAACATCCAATACAAATTGTCATATGCAGTGAGTGAAACTTTGGTTCCCTATTTAGTACACCAATGAGAATATCATTAGATAAATAATAATATATATTGTTCATGCTGTGCGTGGCTTCTTTGCAAGATTATTTGACAAAGACTTAAGACTATTTATTCCAATAATAATAGAAATGATTGTGATGATTGATTGAATAAAAATATATAGGAAAAAAGCAATGGAACAGCAAAGAGATTAGAAAAAGAAATGAAGGAAATAGCTGTAGTGCCTACGAATCAAATGAAAAAGTAATAAAAAAAACTCAGAAAAGGAATCTATTTTTATGTGATTGTGAAAAGTTTTTAAAAATGCAAAAGGATATATCTTGATCTCTAGTTTTTTTTTTCTCCTTTTTTGGGTTAGAAAGAGAGATAAAGAAGGCACAAAATTTTGAGTTCAATTCAAGGTGTAAAAAGGCATCTATAAGATATACGTCCTGTATCAAAAAAATAAGTAATTGCACTTTTATCCATAACATGTTTTGTTTTGAGTAAATTATAAAGAAAAGACAAATTAGAGTGAATATTAATTATTTGTGAGGTATAAATTAACTTGAAGGAAGAAAACACTGAACCTGAGGTATAAATAAGAAAAAAACATGTTACTTAAGGAATTAGTTGAATAAAACTTATTAAAAACAAAACATGTACTTGTAAATAAGTTGTTTTTATAGTGAAGAGCTACATTAAATGATAAAAGTTGAAAAAGAATGTTTTTTTTGAAATTTGAGGTATAAATCACTGTAAGAGGCATTGAGAACAAACCTGAGAATCAGTGACAACAAAGCGCTGGATCCGTTTTGGTGGTGTCTGTCGAGTGTACTGTGTGTGGCTCTTTTCAATGACTTGAACCAAAACAGTCCATTTTTGTGATTCTTTTGTTATTTCGAGCACCTGAGAAATATGTCTTGGCATGTTCACCTGTAAGTTGTGGTTGAATGAGTGAAAGTCAGGTTGGATTCAAATGTATTTAAGTATGATACTAACTAAAACAATAAACTTGGTAATGTAAATATAAAGTAGGAAAAGCATAAGAAACAAAGAGAATGCTAAGCGTACTTGATGTGATATTGAGAGGTGAAAGCTTTCTAAGATATAACTGACCATCATAGTGGTGAGGAAGAAAAATTGTATGAGTCAAAGAGAAAGTAAGAATGAACTTGTAAGCACCTTGTAGTGCTCATCTAAAAGTGAGATTTCTCTTAAAGGCACTTGACTCTAAAAAAAGTACCAAGGAGTAACACAGTAATCTAAATGTAAGCCGAACAGTAAATTGCAATGATACTTGAGTTCATCAAGTAAAAAGAGTCGTCACTGAAGCATAAAAGATGCCTGGGCATCAGCATAGAGTGAGAAAAAGTAGCAAAAAAACAGACAACCAGAAAACTAAAAGAATTACTAAGGAAGGATTTTTTCCCCAAAATGTATGCAGAGTACAAGTTTAGAGGATGAGCCATCATCCGAGAGGTAAGATCCTGGAAAAGGCTTGTTTTTAACAAATATGAAAGCAAGTTCACAGGTACACCTGTAAACTATATTCGCTAGGCCCCTTCTTCAGTTGACCCAAAAGGTTGCCAAAATCAACTCTTGACGTCATAAAACTTGAGGCTTAAATTTTGCTTTAATTATCTTAATGAATGCAGTTAAAAGAACAACAATCCTTTTTTTTTTTTTTAAGCGGGTGTGGATACATAAAACCTTATTTACTCCCATCCCATTAGTTCATGGGTAAGGCTGGCTGTAAAAAATTGCCTTTGCACCCATGCCAACATACTGAATGTTTGACAATTCTAATGAGCAGGAGGATGAATAAGACGAATTCCACCCCAGTACATGAGTCAATTTATTCTAGACCTCTAGCATTCTCATAAGTGTTTTGAATGTAAAATTTTGGATTTCAAAGGTATACTTGTCAACTATTTTATTATGTTACATTTAGAAGGCTAGATATGTAAAAGTACTTCGATTAAGGAAGTTGTTGTGCACTGAGACCACATAATCCAGTGTCCTTGCAGGAAAAAATTTTAGAATAGTTATCATTAATTTATAACATAATGCTTAAATTCTACCGCAATTTTAATTCAAGTTGTCGTGAGGTAGTGTAAAGGCCAAGACCCTGCATGTCTAGGCAAGTGTAAATCATGAGATTTTCAGAAAGCTACTGGTTTGTTTACCCCAAGATTTGGTGAGAAGGAATGCATGAGGTTGATAGAAATGCTTCTTCAATGAAGTTTTTAAAGACTTTTCTCTTTCATGTGTCTGAAAAATATAACCGAGAATTACTCAGAAAAGACTTCATCTCTTCTCTTTTTTGCTTTTTTTTGCTAGTGTGAAACCTCAATTCATATCCCTGTCATCTATCTCATTTCCTAATAGCCCAGATATTAGGAACAATATAACCAACTATACATGAAATATAATGTTTTAACCTTATCATTCGAAGTGCAACTTCAGTACTTCTCATAACAGTTTCTGGGGAAAAAAAAGTCCCAGTACAACCTCCATAAATGCAATCCTAACCAGAAACTACAAGAATCACGAAATAAAGAACAACATCATTTTAGAAACAAAAAAAAAAAAAAAAAGAAAACCACAATGCCACGGGAAAACCAAGCATATCAGTAAATAAATCTCAAAACTAATAACTTTTTTCCAAATTCATCACATGATGCACTTGTACTTTATACCCAGAACTTGCCATTTGCAACTTTTGTATGCATTTTTGTCGTTTAATGGCAAATGCCACCATCCAAAATCATAAGTTGCAATTAGATGAATTAAATTCGCATAAAAAATCATATTTACACTATGACGATCTACAAGTATAAATTCACAAATCAATGAACCAGTTGCTTAAATTTCAATAATTTTAAGATTTTAAAAACTCCCTCTAAATAAATTGCAATGAAAAGTGAGGGAAAATATTGTTGGGTAGTGTTGAAAAGAAATACTAAGAGAGGCAAAAATATAAGTTGGTACTTGGTAGATTTGAGATTGGGGAAGACAAAAGAAATCCCATGGAAAAGATTTGAGATTGGGGAAGACAAAAGAAATCCCATGGAAAAAGCAAAAAAAAAAAAAAAAAAGTCCCATGAAAATCTAGAGCCGTTGTCAACTGATTTTAATTTTTGATTTTGAAAAGTTATTATGTTGTGTTCTCAACTGATTTTTAAAACTAATTTTAGATTTATTGGTTCCAAAATAGCCCGAAGACAAGAAAACACAAGATTTTCTTTGAGAGGGAAACCCTTCAAAAAATCAACAAGACCCTACTTTTCACCCCTGAAACAAATCCTCAGTCGTTGGATGTTTGTTAAGATTACTGCTAGGATTTAGGTGATAATCTCATAGAAACTCACTATGACACAAAATCTAATGGATACTAATCACAAAATCCAACATATTTCACCAATCAAACGGCAAATGCCTCACAAAAGTAATAAAAAGTTCAAAATTTGCTGCATTGACTTATATCCCTGCTAATGTTTCTTTATTTTTTTTTGGGGAAGAAAAAGGGACGTTGTTAACTGCAGTAGGAACAAATCTAAGAAGCATATAGGTTTATATAAGAATAAGGGTCATCAAAACATTTCACCAATGCGACAGAGAGAACCATCATAATCCTACTGGACCCTGATTTGCTACTTTTCTGCTGCCTCTATCGAGAAACCATCTAGCTCTAAGTGATCCAAAATCATCACAGTTCTGAACTCTGAATCAAAAACTACAATTAGAATACTTCCCCTATATCATACAGAGAGAACCTGGGCAGAACAAGAAACAAGACCCCCAGCTCTCACTACTTTACCTTCTAGTCCTACCCCATGCAGAACAAAATCGATAATTGTAGCAACCTTTTATTTTTCTTTGAGGGACCAATTTGTTCGAAGTCAACAGATCAAATATCTTGAGTTTTCAGATTATAATCTTGGGATTCCTAACCTTCTTAAAAACTACTATGGTGTTTGGTTTCCTGTGCATATAGACAAAGTACCTCTGGAGCATAGGTAAGACTTCATTAACTAAATAAAATACAGCAGCCATAGAAATTAAAACACATAGTCAACCAGATTGAAGTAGGCCTTCAAGTGCTGTGCGCACTTTACAAGTGTAAGTGCAATCTTATGTACATTGACTTATAGCTTACACTTTTGCAACTCTAAACATTTTGAGTACCAAAGATGCATGATAATAAACATTTCTAGGAAAAAAAAAAAAGCACAAACAAATGCATCAATGAATAAAAGTACCATTAAAAAAAATAAAGATATATCTGCAATGCCAATATATCTAGCTTTCAAAGGTCCAGGCAGCCAAAGCATTCTAAAATGCATTAAACCATTAAAATATTATTTGTCTTCATCAATTAAGTCAAGAAACATTGAAGATTTACCATTTTATTATCAGGTAACATATACTCCTAACTCCTCAAACGACACAAATTAATTAGACTATTTACAAATAAAAGACTCAGAAAGAAAAAAAAAAAGGACCCAATGGTTATAAGAAAAGCTGAGAGGGAAAACAAAAAAGGGAAGGGAAAAAAATTAAAAGGGTGCTCTTTTGCACTTCTACACATTGGTTAGATTTGTGCACTTTCCTGTGCATCATATTGGTCAATACTTTCAGATAATAAAAACCACCAGGTGTTTTATTCTATATAACATGAGATCATAAGCTCGTGAAAACAGTTTTAAGGTTAACCCAAAACAATTTTTAATATAGGACATGCGTTATAGGGGCAACAACCATTCCTGATCTTAGGTTAATGTAAGATCTTAGGGAGATTACTTTATCCACTAAATATAACTGACTGTCTTGTCACTGCACCATATTAGACTAATTCAGGCTGTTGTCTCTCTTATTTAACCTAATGATAATAACTTCAATCTTCCCGTTTTCAGCCAAATCTCCATAGAAAACCATATAGATTAATAAATAAATTCATGAGCACATTGAGACATAGGAGATTTGATGTCATTCCTTTCTATTATGTGTTATTTTGTGATGCCATAGGGGGAAAAAGTGCAATTTACTGGTAATAGACAGCAGAGTTGAAAAATATCACAGAGATACTGCATTAATCACATGCCACCGTATTAATTCTGCAAAGAATATTTGTTTGCAACATAAAATCCACCCACACTTGTCTTGTGCAATTACAACCTCACCTTTTTTTATTTTTATATTTAAGAAGCCATTATTTTATGGCCAAAAATAAAGAAATATGATGTGTATCATCAAGGAGAAAAAAAAAATATTTCAGGACCTTTCAGTGCAATAGCAGCTTAAACATGCGCAACTTGTTTATCTTGTGGCCTAACATCAACCTAGTTCAAAAATGATTCTATGGATAAATTGCAAACATCCCATGAAAATATACCTTATTTTGTATCAACAAATATATCAGATGTCATATTTTCCTAAACAAAAAAAAAAGGAAACCATAAAATTGATCAAGCTTACATCTTTGGGATATTATGGAAGCAAGGAACAGACTTTCATGGAACACATGGAAAAATAAGACAGTTTTCAACACAAGTTGCTCATGCACCAAGAAGAAAGATCCGAGCATTTTTTTTATTTGGCATAAATTAATAACAAGTTCTATATCATACTTTTATAGTAACATTGATCGAATGCCATCCGATAATCGGTTATCTAGCCCTAAATTCTCAAAAGTTAAATTACCCTATCATCAAGTTCCTTTTCAAGTCTAAAACAAAAAAGAACATCAAAATCTGTTAAAAGATAATGGTTGCTAACAACAATTAAACAAGCACATACAAAGAAAAGAAGAGAAAATCAAAGCACAAAGAAAATTAACAATGGGAAGGACAAATCAAAATATGCACTCAACAACACAACAATAAAAAAAAAAATTTACTTATGAATCTCTACACACTGTGATTTAAATGTTTTGCTTTTGACAAATTCAATTACCTTTTGCATGTAAGTTCCTCATACCATAAATTAATCTAGCAAGTGAAAACATAAGGATCCTCATAGATATTAAAGGTCCACATAAAGTACATAACTTGTACATCAGTAGCTCAATGGACTCCAAGAACGGAAAGGAAAAACTGAAATTTACAAGAGAATATAAACCATGAAAGAATTTATAATGAAAATCCAGCCCTTTTGTCAACATTTGCTCTCTTCCTTCCGCATGAATGATGAAAAGAATAACATCACACAAGAAATTTCGGGATTTGATATATAGCAAGACTACAGCACAAGAAAAAGAAAAGAAAAAGAAAAATAATTCACTTGCACCGGCCTGCGGAACTAACTATGCCAACAAGAATATGCGTATCCAGAGAAAGATCCCCACCAACCATTCGTTTCTTCAACTTTCTTCTTTACTTGGGTCCATGTGTAAAATCCACCCCCACCGCCCAACGAACCAAAGAACAACCCCTCCCCTCCCACACAAAAAAAAAAAAAACCAAAAAAAAAAGAAACACCCTACCAAGAGGAAGAAAAGGAAAAAAAAAATCTAAGCTTTATAACTGAAACCTGAAATAAACAACAAAATTTCCACATTCTCGAAGAAAGATATTGATACTAATACGTAGACCCAAAAAAAATAAAGAAATAAACCCAAGGAAAAGGGGGAAAAAAGAGTGGAGAAAATCCCAAAAGGGAGGTTTTTAGGGGAACAACTCACTGTGTTAAAAGGTGGAGTTGAGCTCCGGCGGCTGTACTGCACCGATTAAGTCGCTCTAACAGATGAAGAGGTGGCCGGAAGAGGAAAACAAGCAAGCAAAATCGTGGTAATTTTTGGATTAGTATTAAAAGATTTATTACTCCAAGAAATGGTGGTAATTGCTATATATGCAATATGTTGACCGATTCTCCTGTCTAAACTGAACTGAAGAGTCAAAACCTAACCTGAACGATCTCCCATCCCATCAACTCAAAAAGCAGGTTTTTTCGATGATTTGTTTGTCAAAAAAATCACATGGCCTGAGAGAAAAGTAGGGTACACACTGAACAAATCAAATGGCCACCAATGTCTGATAAAGAAAAAGGCCAAAATTTTTTTCCTGAAAAAACACATGAAAATTTACCAAACGATTGGTACTTTGGACGGCAATAATTAGTAGTAACAGATAACCCATGTGAATTTACAGACGAGGTTGAGTAAGCTTTAGGACGAAAGATGACTGACTGAATGATGGAGAAAAAAGAGTAGGTCACCTGCTCTCTTTTCCTCAGGCAGAAAACTTACGGAGGAAGAAGAGAAGCGGACAAGAAGAGGTAAAGTGAAATTATGAAAACGGGCCGTAGTCACTAACAAAGTATTTCAGAAAGATGGTATCAATGGGTGGGCAAAACAGTAAATTAAAATGAAAACCCAAAAAAATCCTTCAATAGTTGCTGACTATTAGGCAGGAAAACAACTTTTTCAGGGCAAATGTGCCAAAGCAGTTGCTCCAAACCAAGCTTCCAGTCCACACCGTCCGACGTGGCTCAGTGTGGAGGAAGAAGCGGAAGGCTCAGCTCCAGAATGTCCAACGTGGCTAAATGTGGAGGAAGGGAGGCTGCGTTCTTATATATATGTAGGATATCTGCCCACTCAATATAAACTCACATTTTTTTTGATGGGGGAGAGACCGATTGCCTAAGCTTGGCGCACCTTAACATATTTTAATCCAAAAAATTGTAATCGAGAAAGCCCAAAATATTACACTACTATGTGCAAATTCTAGAAAACCCAAAAACTATAATCAAATTATCGATTGGCAATGCCAGTTAGTTACTACTAAGATTCTTTCAATTTATTTCATTCCTTTTCTTTTTTTTTTTTTAACTAGGCAGTGGTCAGCACTAGTTTTTGGCTAACGCATGATTTTGTTTATCAAACTCCAAGTGTGGTAGCAAAGGCAGCAGCGACTGCAGCAGCAAAAGCGACAAATGAGTCCACAGCTAGAGAATTATTAATAGCACAAGAAGCTGCCAAGACTATTTGCGAGAAGGCTGCCCATAATGCTTTGGTGGAGTTAGGTAAGATATGAATAACTTTAATTTCATTTTATATTCTCATATTACATGTCAATTTTAAACTACAAAGTAGCATTAAAATGCATTATGAGAAGTGATTTAAACTTCTCATGGACCAATCCATTAAGCGGGTGCCTTCAGATCAGACTATCAATAGGGCCAATCGGGTCTGAGCCCGATGCATTCTGCCCTAAAAGTTTAGAGCTAGGGTTTCATTGCATAAAAGTCAGGTTGAATTTGGGCTTAATGGAGGCCTAATTACTAAACGGGCTGAGTTTGGGCAATATTGAGCTCAACCCAATATGAGCTCAACCTCTATGTTACGTAAGTTTGGGAAAAAAATAAAAAAGAGTAAATATTTGTTTGTGAATATCTTAAAATACATAAAGCGCCGTGAAGTTGGGAATAGTGAATCTCACCGGTTATCTTGCAATTGCGAAGTTTATTTCTTGAATGCAATTTTATATTTACAAAATTAATATATTTCTTTTTTATAATTTTTATGCAAGAAATGGCAAAAATACGCACATTCCTGTTCACCTTCATACTAAAGGAAAAGGTCAGGAAATTGTGTTAGTTTGCTTAGCTGCATAAGAATCATTACATTGCCTTAGCTTCATAGTTTGCATTGTCTTTAGTTTTGTAGTTTCAAATTCCACAAACGCACGATCACTTCACAGGTTTAACAACAGCTTCATTTTCTTTATTTAATCTAGGAAGTAATATGAAAAAATAGTGGCAATTGATTACACCCATTGTTACTTATTCTCGTTTTTTGATGATGGGTGGAAATTGAGGTTAACATTGTACGTGCAATGTACGTGCAATGTATGTACAGCGTATGCATTTTACATTATCTACACAAAATTTTTGATTCATATACAAAGAGTAAGAATAAAGAAAATAAAAGATAATGTGATCTTAATAGTTAAAAAAATTTTATTTGAACTAATTATTATTTACAGTCGACGTATACAAATGTTTGAGTGAAATATCTATAAATAAGAAAGGATTGGTTACCCTATAATAAATCTTGATTTGTGATCCCATTCTTTTGTCATTTCAAAACCAATTTGTCAAATGATTTTGCTATAAATTTGGAAGGAAGGATGGCAATTTCAACATTTCTTAACCATTTTGAGAGAATTTGTTCTGATTCTTTTTCATCTAACCTCTAGAAAGTTTATTAGTTGATGTTGGGCATCATTTTTTCTGAATTTTGACTGCTGATTCTATTTCTCTAATTTTTGTTCTTATTGTATTTAATTATTTAGGTCTCAGTTTTTGCTTCATTATTGTGTTCCCATATTCCTCAGACAAAAAATAGCAACAAACTTGACACATTATTCAAAATCAAATTTTTATTATAGTTTTTGTCTATAGTTTCTTGGTTAAAAATTTTTATGAATTTGTTTGCACTATAGGAATTAGCATATAATTTCAGTGAAATATAATTTTTTTAATGCATTTTGGTCAATTGTCTGCTTCTAACAATAAACAAATCCTAACACATTATTCCAAGTCAATATGATGATTTTGTGTGTTTTTTCACTATAATTATATGGTTAAAATTTTTGTAAGTGTGTTTGATGGTGCAACTTAAAAAATATGAACTTTTTTTTTTCAACCAATGTCATCTCTCCTACAACAATATCTATAAAAATTTAGTATTAAGATGAAGAAGAATGATGATTTTAAATTTCTGTCATCCTATCCCAGGCTTAGAAATAACAATAATAATTTGAAAATTAGAGGTCATAACAATAAGGACTTACTGATGATAATAATAAGGACTTACTAATGATAATAATGATGAAAACTCTAGAGGACCTTTTGATATTGTTTGAACAAAAAGTGTTCCTATTGATCGGTTAAGTAAATGGCAGGAAAAAGTTATAATTTTTATTTTGATTTTCTAAAATATATTTCTTGAATGCAATTTTATATTTACAAAATTAATATATTTCTTTTTTATAAATTTTATACAAGAAATGGCAAAAAAACGCACCTTCCTGTTCACGTTCATACTAAAGGAAAAGGTAAGGACCTGCAAACGATATGTTGCGATCGATGTTTCAGCTCTAGGATATATTGTTTCCGATTGGACTTGATATCAGTAAGAATTTCATGTGGAAGCTCTTTCTCAAGAGTAAGATTATCTGTGGTCTGAAGACTCTGAACATGCTAATCTCCGGACACTATGTGAGACGAGCTGGTTCAGTTCGCAGCGGAAGGCTACTACAGCTATTGGAATTACATCTTCCGCAAAAGCCTTATCAATAAATTTGAGAAGCTGGCGTTGCATCCATAAGAAACGCGGCCCAGAAACAATTAAAATGATATGAAGTAAACCAGATTGATAAGGTGATAATAGCACAAAGAAACATCTTTATTGTTTTACACATACTGGGAACAAGATAAATGAACAAGAAATAACTGGTTGATATATTATTGCAGAGAGAGAGAGACATACTTAATGTGAAGCGCATAACAAGCTTGAATGGAAACAGTATGCAACTTAATAAAACACCAGGTGTACAAAAGCTTGATGCTATGCTATGATATGGAAATATGAGCACAGTGCCATACATTACGGCTTCTCAAGTAACCATTATAATCAAGTAATATAGAATGCTTAATAGCAATGAGAAAGGAAGTGAAATATAGACCAAAGAATAGTAGGATCCAGGTTAAGATAATAACAAGCTCAACGCGTCTGTGGACTGAAGTAAACCTTTTCAAGCTCGACCAGAAATGCTGGTCCAATTTGCTTAAACATGCTTACTAAGACTGGCATTAAGAAATGAATCAGAAACAGAGTTTTGTCCCAAGCTAAGTTTATTTTTTTATGTGCTACATTTTATGTAGACAACTTTCAACGAATCAAAAGCTAGGAAATGGTTTCAATAGTTAAAGGTCTAAGAAGTTATATTCTATTTCCTAGCACTCAGCACCAGATTTCGAGATACGTGGATATAAGTGCAGAACATGACAAGGTACAATGTGGAAAGATGTTCTAGAAGTGTTCTTCATACTAACCGAAGACTGAGCATGTTATTGGAAAGAATAACTATCATTGATGTCATATTCTGGGTGTGTGTATTCCATTTTTACAGCACTGTACGAGTTTCCATTTGTATTTCCCTGTCCTCAAAGAAATAATTTCCTTGATTCATGCATTGGATGCATGCCAGTTAGGAGTGAACTAGAAGTTAAAAGGCAAGACGTCATTATCTACATTGGCCTAATAAAATCATCTGCTCATTTATGGTCAGAGAACCTTATGATTTTAGAATGGCTAGCAGTTATTGTGAAACCAATGAAGTACTGATCGTGTCTACATTTTGCAACCAAAGTATGAGACAGAAATTGTAAGACATCTTCCATCTGTGAGGAGGAGCACAAGCAGATTGACCTAGCATAAGGAAATCAACCAGATTGGTCTTTAGAGCTTACCTGAACAACCATAACTAGTTCTTCCATTGAAATGTAGCAGAAGAATACATGAGCTCCACTGCATAGTTAGTTGCAGGGGCACAAGCATCATGAGCACAAGAATTATCAACACATGTTAAAACATCTGGTGGAGAAGACTTGAGCTTTCCGGTATAAACATAATTCAAGAAAACTATAAATGCTTCTTATCCTATCTTGCCATGAGGCACCAGTTCTTCTATGACATATTTTGATTTACTTTCATTTGCAAAGCCAGCATCATTACCTTCTTAAAACAGTTTATGGAAAAATGAATTTCGTGAAGCCAAAACACAGCGATTTACATGCACAGAATTTCCTTCCACAACAATCTCTGCATCGCTATAGTCAAACTCAGCATCAAGCAAAAGCTTTTCAAGGCTACAACTTAGTTGAGCATTACTCAAGAAACTGCTGTTTTCCCCTACCTCATGGCTACGAGAAGATACACCGTTTCGCATCTCTATATCCATTGGACTACTGTGTGACAACTAAAATTAAGCAAATAGATTCAGCAACTCTAGAGTAATAGGAACCTCATTCCCAGCTCTTGGTGCCCAAATTCAATTTTAGGCATCTGAAGCTACATTCAGATATTAGATTCCAGAACAACTAGAAAGGCACCAATCCAAGAATCCATCATCACCAACTTCTTACTTTTATCCAAAGCATGATCAACTTCTCTTTTATTCACATTTACCCCCACAATCCCAAGTCAACTCCTGAAACTCTGTGACAACATATTCACAGCAAAAAACCAGGAGAAACCCAAAAGTGTTCTGCCATAAAAGAAACTGCCCAAATTTGACTGACTATTAAGATATTCTAAGGCAATCTTATAGGCTATATCCAGAATTCTCAGAACCTCTTAGAAATCTCAAATAAACCTCAGGATATACCTTTTTTTTTTTTATATGTAGCTATGTTGTGGTATAAATATTGCTTTAACTTTTCAATTTGAAAATTTTAGTTATGCTTAATTGACGCTCTTTCTGTTGCTGGCAATGGAATGATGGCAACAAGTGGGATTATTCACTTCTTTAAGTTTGATTAACCAATACATGATATTTCTTCAAAGTTCTCAATATGTACAATATATTTTTTAAATGGTTGTAATCATGTAAACGTGGTTTTGTTTCTCCCGTGGTTCATTAATTACTCCATATAGAAAACAAGAATTGGTTTAGGAATTGACCAGTTAATTTGTCTGTGTAACTTCTCCTTATATTTTGATGAATAATAGGGATCTTTGGTGGATGGGCAGTAAGGATAGGAAATGATATTCAGGTTTACGATACCCATACGGCCATACCTGTTGTTTAATAGACCATTATAAGAATTATTTGATCGGAGTGAAAGTTTTAGATTTTACTGTAATTATTCCCCAATTATGTTTTGAGTCCACCTAAAAAAAATGATTATAAATTATGACATTAATAAGCAATAAACAAAAACATGTAAATTTTTAAAATCAAGAAAGTGGGTTATTTTTTAATTTATTTCTGTCACTTAGTCATAATGTCATTTACTATAAAATTTTCCTCATATCTTAATTTTTAAAATGATTAATCCTTTGATTGAATGAAATCTATTCTATCAAACCAAACACGCAACGGGAATGACAAAAAACCAGACCTATGCCAATAATAGGATTTATAATTGTGCTTCTGATTCACATTCCAAAAATATGAATCAAGGACTTTTTAAATTATGTCCTAAATCATTAGATCCATATATGGCACATTAATTACGAGAGATTCTATGGTCTATTTTTGAGTATTTTACCCTCAAGTTGAATTCACCATTGAATAGTAAAATAAGTATTTTTACCCTTAGATTACAAGTGCCTGACACGTACAATGTAGGGCCATTTTTTTATTCTTAATTCTTAGCATATCTCATCATATTTAATCATATCACGATCGTTAATATTTTATTTGATTAGATGAACATCGGAAGATTTGATTGGTTTAATATATGTAAATATTTGATCTGATTAGATCAAATTTGATTTGATTTAGTTGTACCTAGCTACATAGTCTATTTATATACCAATCTCAGTACACTTGAATATACAGAAAAAAAAATTTCTAAATTCTTAACGTCTTCTTAGTTTCCCAACATTAATATACCAAAAGTTGGAGAAGTTTGAGAAAAATCTGCAAGGCAAGGGTTTTGAATAGGCATCTTCATCTTCATCCACTATGACAAAAATGGCCTTTCCTGACGTGCCTATAATGACACTTGCTTGTATACGTCCTTAGCACTTCTATCATGACAATTGATATCAACTCAACAATAAATACTATAATTATTTTTTATATTATTTGATTTAAAAATAGTAGTGTGCCTTTAGAATACCTATTATGACACTTATGTGAGGTATCCCAAAGGTTTTAAAAAAAAAAAAAAAAGGGAAGGTAAAGCGAAAACTACGTCATTTCTCTTGCCAATTTCACATAGTAATCAAAAAATTAACAAAAATTGTTATTAAAAAATTAATGTGTGGAATTATTATTAAAAGTCTAAAATGCTTGAATGTTGTCAGTTTCTCTTTATGAATATACATATGGTTTTGCTTTCCTTTTAATAAATATATATTTTCTTTATATGGAAGTATACAATTTTATTTTGTTGGTAATACTTTAAAAAGAGAGAAACATGGTTGACTTGAGTTTCAAAATTTCTAGCATCATTTTTTTAATATAGCATGATTAGATGCTATTAAAAAGTGTTTGTGATGGACTCAAAATAATGATAAGCATAAACCCACAAGAACAATAAAAAAAAAAAAAGAGATATGAGGCAAAGGAAATTTTCTTATAACTCAATTAGAGGTGGCAAAAATACCCAAAACCCATTCGGATCCCCTACCCAAATCTAATTTGGGCGGGATGGATATCTAAAATATGGGTTTGGGCCTTATTGGGATATACCCAATAATACCCATTTAAAATATAGGTTTGTATGGGATTTATTTGGGACTCCCATGGGTATCTTTTAAAATAATAACAAAATAACAAACAATCTTTCTTTTCATTTTCTTCTCAAAATTAGTAAATTAATATTATAAAGTTGTAGTACATGTTAGGTACATTAACACTTATGCATCATGTACTCTCTAATAACTACAATTATCTATAACTACAAAATTCTATTTTTGACAGAATTTTATTGAATTGGAATAGCCTTAAAATTAAAAAAAATCTTTAGATTGGGTCTTGAAGATTAAGAAATAAAATAATGTACATGAGTAAATGGATTTTGGAGATAATTAAATTTTGGTGATAAATAGTTTTTTATCTAATTAACACGAACTCCAAAAAAGAATCATCCAATTATATGAAATCGGTCTTTTATAAATTTCATATCTAGAAAAATTTATTTAGTTTGAAAAATTATCACATAATTTATAAAGAAGAGTGTAGAACTTTTATAAAGTTAAGTGAACAAACTAAATAATTTAAAAAGAAAAGACAATATTGAGATATTTGATTGAAAAAAAAAAGAGTTTTTCTTAAAAAATAAATAAATGGGATTAATTTAGGTATTTGGATTGGATCTAATGGATGTAGCCCATTTTAGTCTTGTCCATATTGGTCCCATGACGAATATGAAACTGTTTGGATGTAACCTATATTTTACAATTCTAATTAAATCCTACCCAAATCCCGTCTATCCCACCCATTTGCTATCTCTAAACTCAATGGAGACTGCAGCTCACTTACAAACTCCCAGAGGCTACTGACAATGCTACAACAAAAGACAACCAAAGGCTTATATATCAAAGCCTAACGTAGCTGCTACCTTCGAACTTCCGTTACTACTAATACACTTTGGACTTGATTTCACCCAGACCCAGCACAAACCAAGT
The DNA here is from genome assembly GCA_013103745.1 of Gardenia jasminoides. NCBI lineage: Eukaryota > Viridiplantae > Streptophyta > Magnoliopsida > Gentianales > Rubiaceae > Gardenia > Gardenia jasminoides. The sequence goes on from CM023101.1 coordinate 4,864,220, forward strand.
AATGCTATTAACCAATTACACGTTTACACTAGCTTGGTTTATATTTTTCTATAATATCTCCCTTAAATCAAGCTTCTCAAATTTGGACATGCGCAAAATCTTTTTCAACTTGACAAATGTTTCAATCTTTAATGTTTTGGTGAAAATATCTACCACTTACTCTTTAGTTCTGCAGTAATCTATCTCAATACCCTTTTCACGAACCAACTCCCATATGAAGTGATATTTGATGTCTATGTGCTTACTACACCCATAAAGTACTAGATTCTTGGACAATCAATTGCTTATTTACTGTCACAATAAATTTTTATAGGCTCAACTTGCTTGTGTTGTAAAATACCAAGCATGCGATGCAACCACAAAACTTGAGTACCACAATTAGCTGCTGCAATATACTCCGCCTCTACTGTAGACAATGCGATTACTTGCTGTTTCTTTGAACTCTAAGAAAACACACTTGAACCAATGAAAAATGCATATTCTGAAGTACTCTTCCTCTTAACTATATCACCAGGTCAATCACTGTCTGTGTAGTCAAAAAGTTTTACTGGACCATTTTTTGAATAAAAATACCATCGCTACGAGTGCTTCCAATACACCTCAAAATAATTTTAGCCACTTACAAATGTGATTGAAGTGGATTTTTCATAAATCTGCTATCAAACCAATAGTAAATTTAATATCCGGCCTTGTAAATGTCAAATACCTCAAGTTTCCTACAAAATTTTAAAGTAGGTGGGATTCACAAATCCACCAGTACCCTCATTGATCAACCTCAATTTTTCTTCAACTGGTATCAAAATTGGTTTCGCTACTTTCATCTTGAATTTCTTAAGGATATCACCTATATATTTCTTTTGAAATATAAAAATCCTACGATTAGATAGAAAAATTTCAATTCCCAGGAAATAAAACATGAGACCTATATCTATCATCTCAAGCTAACTAATAATGGCCTCCCCAAAAGTCAACAATCATCTCCAAATTATTTTCTATAAAAATCAAATCATCTATGTACAAGCACACGATAAGAATGTCATCACAGACAAAAAAAAATTTAATATACAAAGTGTGCTCATACGGACACCTCATAAAACCACGAGTCAGAAAATAAGAGTCAATCCTGGTATACCATACTCTTGGGGCTTGTGTCAAACCATGCAATGCCTTTTTCAACCTGTACACTTTATTTTCCTGACCTTTTCTAACATATCTTGAAGCTATTCTACGTGCATTTCTTCATTGACTTGACATCCATTTGATAAATTCTCCAATTATTTTAGCCAGTTAGAGAAATTATCATACGGATCGTATCAATCCAAGTAACAGGTGCAAATATTTCAAAATAATCAATCCCGAGTTTCTGCTTGTATGATGTATCCCTTCATCACTAATCTCGCATTGTACCTATCCACTTCTCCATTAGGTTTAGTTTTTGTCTTGTAAAGACCCACTTCACTCCAATGAATTTTTTATCACTTGAAAGAGAAGTAAGCTTCCTAATATTATTCTTTTCAATGGCATGAATTTCTTCATCCATTGGTTTCATCCAACAATTATCACGAGATACATCTCCATACACCACCGGGTCACAATTTGTAAACAAAGCAAATTTAACAATATCTTTATCAGAAGAAAAATTACATAATCCTGCAGACAAGTTGGCAACTATCGTTGACATTGTGGATGTTCAATTAATTCAGTCTGTGGACTCTGACCAACTGGTGATGGCTGAACGTCATAATTAACCTCTTTTTTTTGATAATTCAAAGTTACTTCATATGTGTTGGGTTCTTCACTAGCTAGTCTAGTACACATATATGTGAGACATAGGGTATCAAATTTTTTAGAAATTTCTTATCATATCCTTTTGGGTTATCCATCAATAACTCCTCATTAATACCAAACTCTAACGAATTGCCCATCATCGTCTAATTTGATGAAATTTGTCATAAAAAATGAGTGGAAGGAAATTTTCTTGGATCTCTTCTGGGAAGCTAAAAAGAACATAAAAAAAAAAATTTCACGCTGAAAAAATATTTATTGATAAGAACTCCAGAAAAAAGAGAAAAAGTATTATCGACGCCTTTGCCATTTTTTGCTTGTGTCATATTTTGTCCTTTCTCACCAATTAACCACGCAAACATATGTGAATCGTACTACACCTACCATGGGAAATCAATACATGGAGATCAGAGAACAAGCAGGACGATTTGTGTGGTTTTTGGTCTACAGATTTGGTATTTGTTTATTTGGAGTGAAATTGAATGGTTTGAGTGACTGAGGGCTGGTGATGCTAACGGTGGCGATGGGGTATGGTGGTAGCCATGGTGCTCAGTGGTGTTGGTATGAGTTGCAGTATGGTGGAAATTCAATCTGAGAAGAGAAAAGATGATCCATAAATTTGTTTTTTCCTAAGTTTTTATATAACAAAATATGATTCTTTTTCCTTGGTGGTAATTTGGGGATTGAATAGTTATGTAATTAGAAGTGGCATCAATGGTGATGGTCTCGTGACTACCTTACTTCTTTCCATTAGAGAATTTACCATCACATTGAAAAGGACGAAAAGGAAAAGAAAGTACAAAAAAGGAAAAGAAAAAAAAAATTCCACTTTAGACATTAGTAGCAAGCCACTTAGCCCATTAAAGGTCAAATTCCATTTTAATTAAAAGTATAAGGTGGTTATGTAGATATTTCTAAAGAATACTTTTGGATGGATTTTTCCTTATTGACGGTCTAATTGATTTTTTTGGAGGAATTTGCTGAGGGGAAGAAGAAGAGAAGGAAAGTCAACAAAGAAAAAAAAAGAAAAAAAAAAGGAAAAAAATAAATACTATATAAGGGATAAAATATAATTTGATTAATAAATGGTGGTATTTTACTTGTTACCGAAGATGTAGCAGGCCATAGATCATCTTTCAACTTTAGTTGAAAGTACAAGGTAGTAGTAGAATTCAAAATTTCCATCAAAAAGATATAGGAGATAAATTTCATAGGATCAATGTACATGAATAGGCAATTTACACACATACACGTATGTGTGTAAGAAAGAGGGATAATATCATTAATATATCAATAATTTTCACATAATAACAAGGTTCTCAAATTCTTACTTTTCTCAACTGACAACAATACCGACAACAATATTAAGACACCTTATTTATGAATTAGACGATATGATAAATAAGTCTTATAATTACAAGAAATTTTCCAATAAAATACTAATTTCTAAATAATAAAACTACCATAACTTGATTCCAATAGAATTACTAAAACTTTAACTTCACTAAAACACTGCTAAATAATAATATAGTAATTTCTAGTTTTGAGTTTTGATTTAATATGCCAATATTGTCTCTCTTAAATCAAACTCTCCATTGAATTAGGTTCACTACAATCACAAACAATAATCTTTCTTGCAAATTCAGCCAACACCATTTTAACCGATTTTCACCTTCAAACATTTTTCTTGTTACAACAATCCACACACCTAGTGTGAACTGTTTTCGTCATAAAATTTATTATCAATTTAGTGACAATTCATCACTTTGTGATTTTAATAATCATAACGTAACTAATAAAATTATTCTCTAATCTCTGTCTTAATCCTGCAATCAATTTGACAATTCTCCTGGACCAATATTATGGTCCAATCTTTACCAACTATACACTTTAGGACCAATCTCATGATCTAACTCAAACAACTATATACTTTCTGCCAATTTTGTGCCCTAACTCTCTGACAATGGAAATGCTCAGAACTAGTCTCGTAGTCTGGCCAATTTTTCAATATTTATAGGCACTTTAGGATCAAACTCTTAAATCTAGAATTCTAATATCAGATGTAGAATCTAAAAGAATTTTGACTAAAAACTATAGGAGATAAATTTAATAGAACCAATTTATATGAGGAGGCAATTTATATGCATACAAATATGTATGAAAAAAAGAGGAATAATATCAATAATTTACCAATAATGACACATAATAATAAGGTTCTCAAACATTCACTCTCCTTAATTGACAATAATATTAAGATTTCTTATTTATACACTAGATGACTTGATAAGCAAGTCTTACAATTACAAAAAAATTTCCTAATAAAATACTAATTTCTAATACTAAGATTTCTTATTTATACACTAGATGACTTGATAAGTAAGTCTTACAATCACAAAAAATTTCCTAATAAAATACCAATTTCTAAAAAATAAAACTACCATAACTTGACTCAAATAGAAATACTAAAAACCTTAACATCACTAAAAAAGCTAAATAATAATATAGAAATTTATAGTTTTGAGTTTTGATTTCCTTATTTATGGATTAGATGGATTGGTAAACAAGTCTTACAACCACAAGAAATTTTCTAAAAATACTAATTTCTAAATAATAAAACTGCCATAACTTGATTCCCATAGAAATACTAAAAAGCTTAACTTCCCTAAAAAATGCTAAATACTAATATAGAATTACAGATTATTAAAGCAAAGTGTGAATATTTTTTCAATTAAGAGGACAAAGTGCGAATAATACTAAATGCAAATTTAGGAAAGAAAAAATTCATATGATTTGACTGCCCAGTTTCTGGTAGGGGAGGGATAAAGTATTTTTTATTTTTTTAGCGGGACAAAGCGGGCCTATCCCTATAGTTTAGAGGCGCAGTGTTTTTAACCCAAAATTTTATATAAAAGGGAGCAAGAGGAGTTGTGCAAGTAGCAAGTATTGACCACGTACAGTCGGTGGAGTTGGATCGGATCGTCAAGTATCCGACTCTGTTGTCAAATTAACCCGGGGAAACTCTTTGTAAATCTCAAAACCTTAGTATTTTAGAAATTTTTTTTTTTAGCAGGATTTCTCTTCTGTCTTCTACCAGAGTTTCTTCAACTTAAACGCCAGGTAATCTTACTTTTCCATGAAGAAGCCCCATCTATATCTATGGAATAATGATTGTTAATTTCTGGTATGTTTTCAATTTGCTTGATAAAATTGCCAAACTTAGTTTGGAATTTAATTGATGCATGTATATACTTGCTTCTTTTCTGCATTAAGCAATTGTTAGATTCACAGGCTTTGTTCTTTTTCTTGCAGAATTTGCAGTATAATTTATGTTGATCGATCTGTACTTTAAGAGAATGTTTGGATTAGACAGTAAAGTGAGAGAATTTAAGTAGGAGAATATGGGTTCAAAACCTTCCACTAAAATGGTTATGTAATCCTATGCAGCAGGAAATCATATAGTATTTTGAGTTTCACCGTCTTTTGTAAGTTTTTTTTTTGGCTTCTGATCATGCTCCAGTTATTTTATGCTTTATTGATTCTTGAATGGTTTGGATGGTGAAGTGTTTTTTTTTTCCTTTTTCTTTGTTCTTTATTTTTTTTGGAATGGAAACATGTTTTTATACCGAATACACATTAATTAAGAAAAAAAGTGCTTGAATAAAATTATTTTAAGAACACCTCTGATCTTAATTTATGATTTCCTGTTATGAGGACACATGAAAATTGTGAAGCAACAATTTTTGGTGAACTTGTGCTTATTCGTGATTGAATTTGAGTAGATCTTAATTAGATTTCCAATATGGAAATTTGACTTTATTGCAGGGATACAAATAAGTTGAGTTGAACCACTACTTGAACTCCGGTTAAGCTTATAAACAAGGAATATGATAGAGATTTCAGACTAATAAATATATAGAATTATGTTTGAAACTCGATTAATCTCAACGAGTTTCTGAACATCACATATTAATAAAGTCCTGAGCTTAATTTTGTCAAACTATTCAAGAGCCGCTTGAGTTCGGCTCGTACTCGGTCAACATTAGCTTGAGCGAGTTTTGGAATGTTGTACATTAACATTTTTTCCAAATTTTTTGCGTTTGAATTCCTCATTGCTGCTTTGGCTGGTGGTAAGTATCCATATGGTCTTGGTGGATCTGCTTTTGGATCTGTTTTTTGTCTTGTCTTCTTAGTATTGTTTTGATTTTCATTTTACATTCTAATGTGTTTGTGGATGCAACTTTTCGGTCAAGTGTTAATTTTAATGCTACTCGTATTCACAATTGTCAGAAGAGCAAGTACTGTCCTCCTCTGCTTTCATCAACAGAATCATGACCGCTGTTAGTCGTGCAAGGATTGCCGAGGAATGGGGTGCTGTAGATAGACTCTCAAACCTTCCCATAAATGTCATTGAGAATATAATAGGACGCATACCCATTCAAGATGCAGCAAGAACGAGTATTTTGTCGAGCAAATGGAGATATATCTGGGCTGAATATCCAGTGCTTGTTCTTGACAAGCAATTTTATACAGAGATAGTGCGAAACATGTCGGTGGACATTTTCCAGTCTGAATATGTAAACGCAATCAATGGAATACTTTTTCAGCACCGTGGACCCATTTTGGAATTCGGTCTTGACATTCCAGAATGGCATTCAAATAGATGCTCGAATATTGATCAGTGGTTGCTATTCGTGTCAAGAAAAATGTGAAAGAACTCGCTCTCTTCGTAACAGAAGTTCTAATCAAGGTACCCTCTTATGCTTTCAATTGTCCGAAACTTGCCTATCTAAATGTGACTCGGTGTATTTTTAGTGCACCAAAGGGCTTAGAGGGCTGCAGAAAGCTCACTTGCCTTTCCCTAATGTCAGTCACCTTTGAGTTGTCGGTACTTAATTTCCCCAACTTTTCGGTTGCACTTGAGAAACTGTTCTGGCATCCATCTGTATTGTCAGTATCTGCTCCATCACTTCAACACTTGACTCTTGTGGAGAACGATGATCTTGACTTGAGCTATTATATGACCTGCAAAGACCTGGTATATTTGTATGTTAAACTGCGAGATGGAGTTGAGCATCATAGATTGGATAAGCAAATTACTTTAGCAAAGCTTCTTAGCTGTTGGCCTGAACTGAGGTGTCTTTTTTGGCTGGATCTTTTCTCAAGGTACTTAATTCAGTTCAATTTTTTTTCTGGTTTGCATGGATGAGGTAGTTTGAGCTTGAACATGTTCGACTGATGGATTTCATCTCATGGTCTACTTCATAGCATCTGACTGCAGGTAATATTCCACAGCGGCTTCCAATTGATCGGCTTAGGTCCCTGGCATACCTTCTACCATTTCATATTACCTATAACTATGATGAGATTGCTGGCATTCTTTGCTTACTGCAGAGTGCATTGAACTTGTCTACATTGGAGATTTGGACGGTGAGGACTTTTGGCTCAGGTTCTTTTACCCATGAAAAGATGCCAGCAGTACTAATCTTGTTTGTAAATGTATAACAGAGTAATAAGATCACATACGACCAGAAAACACTCCAGTACTTGAAAGAACCAGGTCTGATGAAGCAAAGTTTGAAAGGACTCAAGATTGTGATCATGAGAATGTTTAAGGGTGCAGCATGTGAAGTGCTTCTTGTAAGGCTTTTATTAGCCTGCTCCCCATCACTTGAAAGAATGTGCATTGAAGAGAACCAAAACCTTGACCCTATTCAAAGGTTGAGCACATCAAAGAAGTTGTTGCGGCTCTCACGAGCGTCGCCCAAAGCAGAAATGATTATCCTACCGAGGATAACAACTTAGGAACAACCTTTTTGGTTTCTCATTAATGTTAGTTGACTGGATTTATTGTCTTCTGCTTTTGTTTTGGAAAATTCCCTGTTATTCCCCTCCGGGGCTTGTCCTAAAGTTTTCTCCTCTGTCTTTCAATTTAATCACACTTAGTTTCATATAATTGTGTCAATCACAACCCATTTATATTGGTTGATCCCATCCTGCCCACTAATAATTTATCCAAATCCACCCATTAATTTTAAATGAGAATAAATGGGTATCCATTTATACCCATTTAATTGATGGGTAGTGGGTTGATTTGACTCACCCATTTAACCCATTTAAAAAATAAGTATACATTTTATTAAGATTTTATTAAGTGTTAAGGAGATAAATTTGAATTTCTTACCAATGTAATAATAATAAAATGACATTATTTATTCTCAAGCACCATGTGAAAAGTTTTTAAAAATAAATAATTTTTCAAAAGCAGTCATAAAGCGGATAGTTGGGTATCCATATCCATTTATTAAATAAGTATAAATGAAATTGATTATATCCTTTTACCCAATTATGATTTATCCAAATCACCCATTTTGCACCTATAGTACTTCTATGAAAAGGACATACATTGTGAACATAATGTGAATTATGAGAAGGCAATTGATACTGATGTTAAAGGCATATTGTTGAAGTAGCACATATAGGGTTCGCAGCAAAAGCAACATTTCAAGCCTTCAATTGCTAATAATTAAGTAATACCTACCACAATCTCACTAGTTCTTTGTATGGTGAAAATACCTTGACTGAGAAGTAGGATCAATTTCCACGAGATACAGATATAAGCAGATTGATGTCAATTAATCACATGCATCCTCGATAAGAATGGTTCTTTTCATACATAATGATGATGTTTTAACGCAATAGAAATAGGCCATAACGTAATAGAAATAGACCAAAAGAATCAGGTTCCATTTGTCTTTTAATTCCTGTACTAATTATCTTTGTTTGGTCCTAGATTAATAACTGGAGAAGTATGGAAAAATTGTATCTCCTTGAGTAAAAGTTTACAATCAGACAAAGCTGGGAAAAATAGACTTCCGAGAGCTGAGATGTGTCAATGAAATTGATCAAAAGAAATTTTTACACGCACATGAAGGTTATAGTATTTTGCATGTGCTATTGCAGTAGTTTTAGTCTTAATTCCACAAGTTCAAATTTTAAAAGTTTCTTACTGTAATTTGCTTGAACCAGTTCAATGATTTTATGTTAATCAAATGCTTAAGAAACTCAATATTCAACTATTTTAAAGCAATATGTGCTAAGTTTACAAAAATGCTTTTCTTTGAAATAAATTTCCTCAATTTTATTGAAGAATAAAATTTGGAGCAAGAGAAAAATTGTTTGTGCAAGGATTATAGAAATTCTTGGGGATGGCTTTGGAACGTTTTCGATCACACAGTAGGGAGGTAGTTAGTATTTAGGAAAGAAAAGAAGAAACAAAAAGGAAAAAGAATAGAAAAAGAAACTTTTCATAAAACAGGAATGCAAGGAAACTTTCTTGGATCTCTTTGGGAAACAAATTAAAAACAACACAAAAGAAATTTCTTTCTGAAAAAAAAATTTATTGATAAGAATCCTAGGAAAAAGAGAAGAAATATTCTCATTGTGATGCGATGTTTAAATTTTGCAAAATATTGGGGTTTTACATTTTAGATTATAAAAAGTTATAAAATATAAAATATGAGTCTCGGAGGAGCGATTTGACTTTGATTTGGCTTAGTCCCTCAAGGAACTATAAATTTTTATTTGGTCATTAAAATAAAAAAGCTTCAAACTACTATAAAAGTAATTCTGAAATCTCAACTTTAATCACCTAACTTTAAAAAAAAAAGAAAAAGAAAAAGAAAAAGAAACTTAGTTTGATATATGTTACCAAGTTTGGTCAGAAAAGTTGTTTTGGAATTGGATCCCTAACTCAATGTTGTTAACGTCATTCACAGACAACAATTTCTTTTTCCCTTTTGTTAATTGTTAAATGGCTAACCAACTTTCAGTGGATTTAGTTTGCTATGAAAACCGGCAATTTGAAAGGATATTACTATAAAAACAGGTACTCAACATAAAGTTCTTTTTTTTTTTTCTTGCCTTGTTCTTTTTTTTTTCCTTGCCTTGTTGATTGCAAAGATAAAAGTATTTATTAAGTCTAAACACAATCAAACCCCAATTTATGCTATAGAAATATCACTAAAAATTTACTTTTATGGGCCAATAAACTTAAATTGGAGAGCATTTCATAGAAAGACCAAAGTTACATTGCATAGTTTCTTTTTCTTGTAGTTAGATTTTTTTGTCAATTCGACCTTTTTTTTTGAAATTTTGGGTAGCAAATTTGTGATCTTTTCCATCTAAGAGACCACCTTGAGATTATGATGTTTTTTTTGGAGACAAAAATTAAATTAATCTTGAAATGAATGGCAGATGGCTTAAATCAGTTTTTAGAGTTCAAATTTTTCATAAAAAATGGAAAATAATTAATAAGGGTCAAATTTGTTTTGATCCTCCAAAGTGTGTTACAATTTCAAAAATTTGATTACAAAAACCTAATATAAATAGAAACATTAAAAATTAAAAAAGTCATTGAATAAATGCAAGAAAATTTTTTGACGAGGAAAAAAATTAATATGTAGAGAAACCTCATGAAAATACAAATATTCATTATTTGAAAATAAGGAAAATTTTGAAGAGAAAAAATTGTAATAACTAAATAAAATTGGAAAATTGACATATTCATAGTAAAAAATGCAAGAAAAAACTTTCATTAAAAAATAGTATGCTAATAAAAGTCACAAATTTATCAGTACTGCTGGTATAAAATGAATGAAAATTTCATACGAAGTGAAAAGCTTAATTGCTAAATTAAAAAATAGAAGAAAAGGAAAGACTCGTACTATTAAAGGTGAAAAAATGAAAAGGAAAATAGTACATAAATGAAGGAAATATTTTGACGATTAAAAAAATAACTCTAAATAAAACAAATACAAAATTATAACTCGTAGTATTAATGGAAGGGAAAGAATTTAAGGTTATCGGAAGACTGATTTGTCCGAAAAATTTAATAGTCAAAATAGAATTTTCTTCTCAGCATAAAATGTACGAGGAAAAGAGGAAGTCCTCTAGGAAGGATTGGATCGGTAGTACCGACAGATGGAATGTCCGTCGGGTGACTCGGTTGGTAAGTACTATGTAGCTTTTAGGCTTAGCAAGTTTTTGACCATGGATACCCGATTAAGTTGGATCGGATCATCAGTTACCCGACCCTATTTTCAAATTATGTTCAATTTTCCAAAACCTCCTTACTGTATTGGCGGTGCAGGGTTTCTCTTCGACCTTCTGAGCATCCTGTAGCAAAATTTCTGCAACTTAAATTCCAGGTAATTTTACTTTTCCCTTGAAGAATATCCTTCTGTTTCTATAGAATAATGATTCTCAATTTCTGGATGCTTCCAATTTGCTTGATGGAATGGAACTTAGTTTGGGATTTGATAGTTTTTTAGTACTTTTGGTTCTTTTCTGCAATCAGTACCGAGCTAGTGCTAGATTATTTAATCTCTTTTTTCTTTTTCCTTTTTGTTTTTGCTTCTTTTCTGCAAGATTTGCAAATAGAATTAGTAGCATAATTTATGTAGCGATGCATACGTTATTTCTTGAAAATGGGTCCAAGGTTTTGAAGCTGAAAAACATCTTTTAAGTCTTTAGAGCTGGGAAACTAGTATTCTGAATTTTCCCTGTTTTATAAGTATTTATGTTTTTTTGGGGATTCTCTTGATGCTTCAGTAATATTTATGGTCGGTAGATTCTTCGGTGGTTTAGATGGTGATGTTTTCGTTGCTCTCTCTTTTCTTGGAGATGGATGGGTGGTTTTTTATGCATGTATTTGTGAAAAACATCAGGCGCGTTTTACAACCACCTTTTTATCTCAGGTAAACATCTATGTAAAAAAGTTCTAGAATTATATTTTCTGAAAACAGGATCTGATCTTAATTTCGGGTGTTCGTCTTGCAAGAACACGTGAAAAGTATTAACCAAAACTTTTTGGTGAACTGGACTTGAGCTTATTCGTAATTGAATTTGAGTAAATCTTAGTCGAACTCCGAATATTAGAACTTGATTTTGTTGCATATTAGCACTGAAAACAGTTGGCTTTTTGCTTGTAAGCTGGGTTCAAATGCCGATAAATTCCATAGTAATCCCTCACAGCTAGGTGCTTTGTAAGTGCACCATAAATTGGAATGTTGGCACGTCCTAGTTTTAGAAAGTTGTGTGCTGGCTTTCAACTTTTGGTGTCTGAATGACCATACTGCAGCTTTGGCTAGCAGTAAGTTTTCACTTGGTGGATTTGTTTTTGGATCTGCTTTTATCTTGTCTTTTTAATATGGTTTTTGTTGGTCCATTGCACATTGGAATGTGTGTGCATATAAGTTCTGCAGCCGAGGAGGCCTTGGTCTAGTGTGGCGAAGGTTGAGGCTCCAGGAGTTAGAGATCCTGGTTCAAATCCCCCTTCCTCCTTCCTGCTTCTCAAATTTCACCCCTCCCCCTGCTAGGAAGGGGGGAAAAAAGAAGTTTCATCTAAATTAATACTGCTCAATTATATAATCTCCCTCAGCTGTATTCATTTGCTTTAATGGACAGAATCATGAATGGAGATAGTCATCAAAGGGTTGCTGAGGAAAGTGGTGCAGCAGATAGACTCTCAAGTCTTAAAAATGTCATAGAGAAGATCATAGGACGCATGCCCATTCGAGATGCAGTGAGAACAAGTAATTTGTCAAGCGAATGAAGATGTATCTGGGCTGAATATCGGAAGCTTGTCCTTGACAAGCAATTTTACGCAGAGATAATGCAAAACAAATCACCAGACGTTTTCCAGTATGAATATGTAAATATAGTCAACGGAATACTTTTGCAACACCATGGACCCATCCTGAAACTTCTTCTTGACATTCCAGAGTTGCATTCAGCTTGATACTCCAATATCAATCAGTGGATGCTATTCCTGTCAAGAAAAGATGTGTCAGAACTTACTCTTCACAGAAGAAGTTCTAATCCTTACAAAATCCCTTCTCATGTTTTCAATTCTCCCAAACTTGCCTATTTAGAAGCCATTAACTGTATTTTCAGTCCATCAAAGGCCTTTGAGTGCTTCTGAATGCTCACTCACCTGATATGAAGAGAGTTACCTTCACTTTATCTGTCCTTGATATCCCTCAACTTGTTAAGTTAGGATTGATGGAATGTTCTGGTGTCCATTTTTACGTATATCTGCTCCATTACTTCGACATTTGATGCCTCTGGACAATGATGATCTTGACTTGAGCTATTATATTAACTGCAAAAAGCTAGTATGTTGCTATATTGGACTGTCAAATGAAATTGAACATCATAAATTGGATAAGAACATTACTTTGTGGAAGCTTCTTGGCTGTTGGCCCAAAGTCAAGTATCTTTATTTGGATGGAGCTTTTCTAAGGGTACTTACTCGTTTCTGTTTATTTCTGATTTACATGGATGAGGTTTTTTCAACTTTTTAAGATGTTCTAATAATGGGTTTATCTCACGGTGTACTTCATAGCAGATTGCTGCAGGTAGTAGTCCTGAGAGGCTTCCGGCTGATCAACTTAATTCCTTGGTATATCTTTTACTGGATTGTATTATCTATCATTGGGATGAGGTTGCTTGCATCCTTTGCTTACTAAACAGCACATTGAACTTGTCTACATTGAAGATTTGTGCAGTAAGCATCATGGCTCAGGTGTTTTTATCAGTTTCTAATGGTACTGATCTTACTTTCTGTGTCTGATAGGGTAATCAGATTGTGGACAATGAGAAAATTCTCAATTATTTGAAAGAACCTGATTTAATAAAGCAGAGCGTGACGGGACTTCAGACTGTGATCATGTTAAATTTTCAGGGTTCAACATGCGAACTGCTTCTTGTTAAGCTTTTATTAGCCTACTCCCCATCACTCAAAAGAATGTGTATAGAAGAGAACCAAGGGCTGGACCCTATTGAAAGGCCGAATAAATCAAAGCAGTTGATGAGGTTTTCACGAGCATCGCCTAAAGCTGAAATGATATTTCAACTAGGGATAGAAACTTAGAGACACTTCTTTGGTTTCTCATTATCAGTTGACTGGATCAACGGTGGTCTGTCTTTAGTAACTATCTTCTTGGCTTCTTGCTTTGTTTTGGGAAAATATCACCATTTTATTTCCCTCTGGAGCTTGGCTCCAGTTTGTTCTCTTGTCTTTTAGTATATAATCACATCTCTTTCCATGAAAAGGAGATACATTATTATGAATATACGAAAATGAAAAGGAGATACGGTTGGGTTGGGAGGGGCGTGGAAGGTTAAAAATAAGAAGGGGAGAAATGTAGTTTTGATTCCCATGTTTGGTCAATGTGCTGGATTGGTCCCCAGGATTTCGACTAAAACAAATCTAGTTTCCAAAATCTAGTTTCCGATATAATTTTATGCAGATTTAAAACGATCAATGAAAAATAGTTGTAACTAATGGTCAACATTAGATTGGCGGTACTCAAAAGTTTTAGATTTACTTTTTAAGTCTTTAATGTTTCAAGTTTCGATTAAATATATGCCTAAATTTCTATAAAATTTTATAAAAACACATTATTATTGGCACATCACAGGCTAAATAGCATATCTTTATTAAATAAGTTATAATTGGGTGACAATATGCTAATAACAAAAAGAAAAGTAAATATTTGTACTATTAAGAGAAAACAAAATGAATTTAATGATCAGAAATTTAATATCTAGATAAAATTGGTAAAATCAAAACCATAGTATAAATTGAA